>OY856410.1:143855017-144235017 GCA_963693085.1 Alisma plantago-aquatica | reverse complement strand
CCACTCAAAAGCTTTGAAGCACTCTAGAATTGTGCGCATCTGATCCATCCCTACTCGTGTGAAGATGATCAAGTCGTCTGCAAAGCAGACGTGAGAAACTTTCGGTCCCCTAGCTCCCAGCTTCACCGGTTTCCACCTTCCCTCCTCCACCCTCAGATCGATCAATTGGTTGAGCCTCTCGAGACAGAGCACAAACAAGTATATGGCATATTATTATTGCAACCATGAAGATCAATGGATTGGATTTTGGAAAGACAAGGTCTAGATAGGCAAACACCATTGAGATGTACGGTGTAATCTATACACTCGAGTGTATTCTAGCCTTACTCGCATATATATATATATATATATATATATATATATATATATATATATATATATATATATATATATATATATATATATATATATATATATATATATATATATATATATATTGTTGGGTTTTATGGGAGACAGGGAAGGCAGTGGAAATAAATTTTTCTTCTCCCAAACCCAGAATAAAGGAATCGCGTCAATGTCTATACAATAGGAAGGATGGTTTGTAGAGGCGTACCTTATCCCGAGCTTTGCTCGGTGACATTACCTTGCGGCTTGCGTGGTCTTCACCTCCGGTCTTGGACGATGTCTGTGCAACTCTTGGTCTCACCGGGACTGTCAGGATTGACAGCTGTCCTCCGAGCGGCAGAAGTCTCCCACCTCTACAGTCGTCCACACGGACTTTCTGGAACTCCGATCTCCTTGTTCCACAAGGAACCGGAAGGAGTCGCACCCTCCTGTTGGCGTACTAGTCACCGATACGCTCTCCTACCACCAGTCGCTTTTCTGCAGTTGTCTTTCCCTTGGTGTGCCTCCCTTATCGGGTAGCACTTGCTCGGGCTCTCTTGGTTACCAAAACTAGATAGAACGAAAACTTTGTAGAGGAACTAGTGTTCTGAGTTGTACTTTGGGAAGCCCCCAATACCCCTATATATAGGAGGGTCATGGGATAGGGTTCTCTACCCCGGGCAATGCAGGATTAAAGCAGGAGTAGAAGGGTTTGAGATTTTCCACAAAACAACCAACTGCGCGAGCCGAACCAATCGTTTCAAGCATGAACCGATCGGTTGGGGACTTGAGCCGATCGTTTCACACCAGAACCGATCAGTTGGGACACCTGAGCCGATCAGTTCATGCATTAGACGATCAGTTCGTGGTCCTGGTCCAACTCGAATTGACTTTCATGTTTGTTTCTGACTAATCAAATATTATTCCTTGTTCAAATCAAATTTGTACAAGTGAAACAAATATGTTTTTTCATAAAGAGTCTTCTGACTTTCCAAACGATCTCAGTTGGTCACACGAATCGACCGGTTCAGCAATTGAGCCGATCGTTTCATTGACACATGAGCCGATCGACTCACCACTTGAGCTGATCGGTTCACTAGCCTGAGCCGATCGGTTCATCACATGAGCCGATCAGTTGGAAGTGCAGACTGTGCAAAAATAGTCAATTGTAGTTTCAATCAATCTGATACTCTAATCAATTGGTCCAACACCTTGAACACTATGATTTTAAGCTATCAATCAACTGAGTGTTTAATTGAACCACTAAACTCCTTTTGTAATCAATCTAAACATCATTTGTGGATAAACTCCTCTTCCAGGTTAAATCCTATGTGTGTGACCCTGCAGGTCCATTTCACGTTGGCAGTGAAAGTCCATAACACTTATGACTTCACAAGCAAACAGCGGTGCCTAGTCGCACAAATTTGGAGAACAACTTTCAATCCTACAATCCTTGAATAGTGTTACAACGAATGTATAATTCCTTTATCACTAATGTCCTGAATGAACTCAAGGCATGGTATAGTCATCCTTTCAACGTTCATCCATTTCCTTGATCTCAGAGCAGACTGGGTGAGATGTGTGTGACATCAATATCACATATTGATTCACACATGCATGCACATGCCTTTCTCAATCCTACTCATCAAGTGGCCATGGACATCAAATTCCCTTAGGATGGACAAATCCCATATCTATCACTCACCCCTCAAAAGCCCCATGTGTCAAAGTCACCCAATCATCAACTTTATAACAACCCATGTTTCAGGACTGCATTTGATGATGTCAAAGTGTACCCAACGACATGTGTCGAATGTAGTGATTTCAGGTCGAAGAATCACACTCACCACCATCACTGTGAGAGCTGACTGTGACTACCAAATCATGGTTCCATGTGTCACTCTCACAGTGGGTCTCTCTGGTACACTTGTTCTCTAACAAGTACCTATGTGCTTGGTTTGATATCACTATATCATGAATAATGAGATTTTGTCATCAACCAACACACAATCTAGTCTTTAGTATTATTGACGTCTATGGTTATTTCCACAATAACAACCGACTAGGGACTAAACAAGAATATATACTCTTAACATCCATATGATCTCATTGTTTAGGTCCTCAACCCAAAAGCATATGTCATCGAGTAAAACAATTCTTTAAACATCTATCATGTTACACTATCATCTCAGAAACAATTAAAACATATAGATCGGAAATTGCCTTTATTATTATTCAGATCATTTACAAAGTATCCCATTACAATCATCACATGACTTGCTCTATGGGCATACATACCAACATATATATATATATATATATATATATATATATGATCGATTAGGTATAATGAATAGACTTTTTCCTATCAAGATAGAGTAACTCTACACCTATATTTTGTTCTGAATGAAATCATTCAATGTCTAGAACGCACGCCGAGACTAGAGCGCATGAAGACTTGATTCTCTCACATGGCTCTCCTACAATAATCGCTCTCTTCTCCAATGGTAGTTATAGTCTCCCCTTTTGGTCAACACTCTATCATCCATCTTTCTTTGTTCTTAGATCTGACTTGTAGTGGTTCTTCTCCGCAACCAACACACACAGAGACGGTGTTGCTTCATCTATAGGAGTAGTTTTTTTACGATCATCCTCCCCGACCAGCTCCCAGAGGACAAATCTTCTCCACATACTCATATTACAACAAGTAATAACCTAGTTAATTATAAAAATAATGCAACTACTAATACGATAAATATTAAACCTCCTCTTTCATATGTATACCTAATTTTCTAAAATTTTGGGCAAGAACATGAGCTTCACGAGGAGTTATTTTGGGATCTTATATTTCTAAAGATGTTTATATTACCTAACGGAAAGATGACAAGTGATAAAAAAAGTGAGTTTATCAAGTTATGATTTTACTTTTGTTTCACCACTATCGTCGTCATTCATCTCTAAATAAAATTCTCATCAAACATTAGGTCATCTAATATACTACTCTATTGGTTTAAAATTTTACAAAATTATAATCTTCCTTGTGAAAAGCAGTTGTTACCATCATCTCTGTAACATGAAACTTAAATTCATGAAGTACTACTAAATCCTATCTTCGGCTGGAGAATAAGATCTCAACAACTTATGATTTGATGGTTCTATACATATATGCACTTTTGTATGTCAATGAAATCTATGTGGAACTAGTATATCCATCTACTACCCAATGTGAAAGACATTATATAAAACAAAACAAAAATGGTCAATGAAATTATGTTATATTATATTGTTCATTTGTTGGTGATGATTGATATAATGACTCATGTTAGTGTTTCATAATTAAAATTGTTTCAATAGTTGATGATAAATTATGCAATGACTCGTGTATAATAAGACACTTCAAATTATCTAGAGATCGAATTTATATAGATCAATTATAAATTTTATCTCCTTTATAATTATTTATTTTTTAATGCTTTTAATTACATATTTTTAGTTTTTTAGCTTGTGTCCAATAAAATTTACTGAAATATGCCTCTAAAGAAGAAGATAAAGCCAATTAAAGATTCCATACAAGATAAGAATCCATATATTGGAATTGTGATTCTAGATAGTCAAACAAGCATATCCAAGCATGGTAGGGTAAATTCCTTCCTTAAGTATAATCAACATGGTAGGGTAAATTTTCTACTTATCCAAGCATACCCAAATTGGTGAGCGACTTGCATATGTTCATCAATTTTAGGTTACTTACATGATTTTTCTTGTTATTATACAAAATTTACTTGTCCAATTATAAGAATATTATATTGCAAAAAAGGACAATGAGTTGTTGGACTTGTAGACAATATACCTTTTTGGTAAAATCTTTGGGAGAGCAATCATGAATTCCATGTTCGGCACCTATCCTTCTAGAGGTTCCAAGTAGATCAGATTTATCTATTATAAACTTTAAAATTGGTTGGTTATTGGTACTTTTACAATTACATGTTCTTTGAATCTGTTTTATCTAAAGGTGTTTCTCATCTAAAATAATTTTTATACACATTCTATCCATAATTTTCTACTTATCCAAGTCAAATTGAAGGTACCAATGTGGGTGTAGATCAGGTCACTAGTAAGAGCAAGTGACAATTAAATTTAATACATTGGAATATTTACTCGTTATCAGGTGACATTTTACTATAGGTGATTTTGGAGTTGGTGGGTAGAACATAGGTCTTATTGATATCCAAATACCTAATCCCTATGAGGTTCAAAGAAGAGTGCATAACTCTAATATGGATGCCAAAATTAGTAAGATATTTTTTATTATCTTTTGTTTGTTATTTACGGTTATTTTCGTATAGACATAGGTGATATGATATGAATGGAAATGTATTATATTGAAATTTATGACATATATGAAGTAGAATAAGAGACACCTATTATGCAAAAGAAATTATACAAAATGATAAGATCTATCCGTATAGGTAAAACTTGCTCCAAAAGAGAGCCAGAGCTCTCATGTATGTAGCATTGAACATGATTTTTATTAAATATTAAGTTTCTTTTTACAAAATTTCATAGAAAATGTTGATTTAGAGGAAAATAAAGAAAGAAAAAGTCATTTTTGGACATGTTATGCAACAATGAAGCATCTCCAGAGAACCCCACCATGATTGTGTGACATTAAGAAATATCCTTGTTGGTCATGAAGTCAATACTTTATCAAACATTTTAGACTTGAAGTATAGAGATACCGACTCATGCCCACTCCACATGAGATGGGATAATTTACAAGAGAAAAATGTAGTGTTTGGGAGAAAGTCAATGTATCTAGTTTAACTTGTTTATCATATACACCATGTACTAACCACTCTATTTTACCATGTGCAGAATATTATTCTGAGAAGCATGTAGATGCTAAGCTTATGATGGAACAAATAATGGATCAATTTAGAAAATTATCCTTCTATGTGCGCATGTTCAAGTGATGGGGTGCAAAACTGCATACTATAATAGTTTGTTTATTTTGTTCTAAAAAGTGACCCTCATAGGTTGTCCATATTTAACTAATAACATAAATATAATATTTTTTAAAATATTTTATATAATGGGATAGATCCATGATATGTATCATATTGAGCTCATTTATTATGTACATGAATAGAGTGGATCCACTTCTTCTCAAGTTCAACCTTCAAATAATGGTGCTAGATTGAGCTCATATTTTCAATACTCTAACAATAAGAATGAGATAAGTTCTCAAGCGCGATATGATGTGGATATGATGGACTCAAGCCATATGTTGCTTACAACAATGCGAGGATTTATTTTCTGTAGATGGCTTCCTCGTAGAGACATGGATTTTATAGATCTTATGTAAAGACAAGGCTGGTGTGGAATATTTATAACACATAGATATGTAAAACTTATGATGGTTCTTGTGGATGTTCATATTATCAATAATTTAAGTTGCTTCATGTTGTGTTTCATGTAAGGTACATTTGCCAATTGAATCATTAGTTTTGATTACTCCATGTTGATAGTATGTTAATCTAATCTGCTACCAAAGGTGTCTATCGTCAAATAGTTGAGGGTGGATTAGATGATGGTCCAGACCCGCATAGATTCTAATCTCTAGACGGGTTTAACCTTTACACATGGCTAAGCCATTGCTGTATTTTATTTCTGTACCAGTTTCTTGTGAAGGTTATCACCATCACAACACGAGCCTTCTGAGGCTCGTTTGGAACATGTACTTTACCCTAGGGTTCATGTATGTGTGAAGGTTAGAAATCACTACCTGTGAAGGTCATAAAGAATATTTTGTTGTAATGGCTACGGCTTCCAACTATAGAATGATAATGTGTGTGTGTGTGTGTGTGGGGGGGGGGGGGGGGGGGGGGAGAAGATAAACAAGGGGAGGGGAGTGGAAAGGTGATGACACGTTGTCACATACGAACGAGCAAACCAAGCCACCCATTGTTTCATGTTTTACTTAGATAAATGTTGTATTAATATGTAAAACCAATTTATGGACAGCTAGTTCCGACACCGTGAATACCGAAGACGGTGCAAACATGCCACAGCAGAAGTACAGACTCGGTTACCTAGTCATCAATATCACTTGATCATTGCTGGAACTATGTCTGTGCCACACCATCATGCACCGCGACCAACATTCTACCCACAATTCATTATAGTTTTAGAGTTACGCTACACACAGTCCCCCTTACCCCCGCGTTCCCACCCGTTTTTTTGGAAAAATACATCTGCAACATTTGCAGTTATTTTTGTATTAATACTCATGCAAAGTGCAGAGAATGACACAGTATGTCTCTCCACTCTTCTCTCCAGAGTATTAATATTCATGCAAAGTCCATGCAAAGTGTATTAATTCATTTTTTCTCTTGTAATTATTCTCTCCCGTGCTAATCCACCCACCCGCATTCCCGTATTAGTACAGTACCTACGGAATCCAATAACAACATTGCTCTGGAAGCATAAGTACAGTACCTACGGAATCCAGTAGTAACATTTGTTATCTGGACATAAGTACAGTGCCTACGGAATCCATGTAAAATAAGTACAGTACCCACTTGTTAATTCCAACTCAATTTTTTCAAACATAAGTACAGTACTTACCAAATTATAAAACCAAGCATAAGTACAGTACTTAACAAATTACAAAATCAAGCATAATTGTATAACTGATCGGGAAGCATAAGTACAGTACCTACGGAATCCAATAACAACATTTTTCGCGAGGATTACATTTTTTTACAAAAATGTAGTGCACATCTGGTCCATAATCAACTATAAAATACATCTATAAGTATTGTACCCAATTATTAATTTTCAACCCAGTTTGTCAAATATAAGTACAGTACCTCCCAAATTCATTTGTGAATGTATATGTATTTATTATAGGTACAATACTTACGTAATCTGCAGTGGGGATAAATATGCAATATAATTTCTTTTTAAGCTATAGTGGATTGATATCTGCCATTTGCATGACTGTTGCATGTAAGCTATAGTGGATTTTTATTTGGTGGCGAGATAATTATTTCATGCATCCTTTTTTCATGTAAAAATATGCATAATCGCTGCTGCAGATATCAATTTAATTGTGCATGCGGCAGCAGAGGTTAGTGGGTGTGGTAGTGGGCTGGCGCAGCAGCTGGTGGGAGCAGGAGTTGGTGAGTCCCGATGTCCGGGTAGGTAGCCGGGTATGTGGGATGTTATGTGTAGAATTTTTCTAGTTTTACAACCCCACTAAGGGTAGATAGGAGGTTCAACTGAGGTATGGGTGCTTTGTAGAATTGTTTAAATGAGAAGGATTAACATGTGTATTCCCTGTAGAATTCCTATCCTCGTAACGGAAAGGTCTTCTTTTGCTTATGTCAAAGAGATGGTTGTCGGGCGATTAATCAAGGATTCGGTTGCGGGAAGGATGACCACCTGTACTGGGCGGCCCACAATGTTGACCTGGTTGTCCAAACTTTATGGATGGCATATATATTCTCAACTAAGACTTGATACCACTAACCTGTTTGTCCCCCTTTTCCAATCCGCACCCGCATTTCTGGTAGACCACCGAATCATTCAGGGCCTTTATACCACAGAGTCGTCACTATTTTAATCCTCTTTATTTGCATCAAAGGCAAATGCGTCTCTGAGAAGGAAGAAGGAAACCAGTAGAAAGGAAGAAAGGAGGTGATCTGAACAAGATGGAGAAGCAGGGCACGTGCATTACGATCCAACTTTCAACACCGTCACTGCCGATCCTAAAGTTATTCTGGTGTCGGAGAGTTTGCTGGTTCTTCATGTGCCTGTCTTCTCCATCTTGCCCACTTTACCTATATGTACTGCAGAATTGGGTTTCACAATGAGAATTTGGTTGACTTCTGCTTGTTCTGGCTTCTGATCGAATTACAGTATGCCGGTGTTTGAGTATTATGCTGCCCATGTGTCGACGGAGTTAATCAGAAGGTTTGCTGTATTGACTATAATTTTGGTCTATATTCTTCCTTGTACATGATTTCCCTACCACCTCCTGCTGGCTCCAGATACTATGAACTGCAGTGTTTGCCGTGGAACTTATCCTTAGTTCTTCTTCAGTACAGGAAACATCAGCCGTTGTTCCCTTTCTTTCATGATTTGGGAGGCAATCACGTTCATTTAGCTCTCCCTGCAGGTGAGAGTTGTTCCCATGCATCCCCAATACGGATATCCTCTTTGTGCTATCATAAGACCGCGGTATACCAAATCTCCAATCTCCTCAGAGGGAGCGTCGGGAATCTGCTTGCCGTGAGAGGAGCCAAACTCTTCTTTGGAAGAGAAACAGGTATCCTGGTGAGTTTCTCTACAAGCATGTTCTATCTTCGTAGACCTATCCCTGAAAATCAGGCATTCGGTACTTGCCGTCAATTGCTTTGACAGATTGTACGGAGTCTTTTTCGGCAGCGCGTTACCTTTTGGAAGTTTTTCCGGGTCAATAGCGAGGACTTTTCTAGAAATCCCCATGTTCTTTTGGGTTAAGGCTAGTTTAGTTGAATAAAAGTCAAAAATGTAGTGTAAATTTGCAATATAAAATTGGGTTGTAAACTTATACTTTCACACACCGGCTAACCCAATCAAATAAGCCCTAAGTGGGAAGCAAGCATGTGCAGCATACAATCAACTAACCAATTCCTAGTTGACAGCACTATCACGCACGAAATTCACCAATGCCAAGACTTTTGTTTGCGTCCATTAAAGCAATGTACGAAGCAATGAATATCGAGCAGAACCAATCTGGACTTTTAACTAGAAATAGTGAGTCCATTGCAATATATGCTGATTGGAGTTTATTCATTGAAAGTTTAAATAGCATGCATTTCGGAATCACATTCCAATCTTATTTACCAATATAGTAGATCTCTTGTTCATGCCTCCAAATATGTTCTATCGAGTTTGCTGTTTTGATCGTTGTCCCAGAAAATTCTTTTTATTCATATATGTAAAAATCCATCCTTAAAAGAATTGAATGCGGTGTGATTACGACGAAAACTAACATAGATATGTTTGGAACACCAAACGCGGGACAACCAATTTGAACCTCTTGTTCATCATGCATTGGCCCGACCCTAAGACACACTAGCCCGCGTATGCCGAAACATTTTCCAGCTGAGACATGTCCTGTATGGAATCAATACAGGCCCGACAAATACACGTTGATGGCCTCATGGTAGGACAATGCAGCATATTATAGGACATGTTGTCCACTAGGGGTTCAATGCGGCCACAAGGAGAAGCGCATCTCCCACCTAGGCTGCTAATGCAACGCAAAGCAGTACACATTAGACCCAAACAAGCCTATATGAGACTTATTGGCCTCCCTCCCTCATAAACACCCAATGTTTGATCATAGTCGACATACTTTTTCACAATTTTCTTCCCTTGAAACCGTCATATCATTTTCCCTCACAACCTTTTCTATTTGTGTTGAATTTTACTCTACATGCCAATTATCATCACAATAAACTTCATAGAAATTCTATATGCTTTACCATTTTCCCTCAATATGATTTTCAATCCAAAGGCAATTGTATTCCCATTTCCCCTTACAATTTTTCCCATTTAATAATATGAATACTCCTCCAAATGCCAAATATCATCACAATCTATATAATACATTTGAAGTCACTGGGAAATATTTAGAATAAAATCATTTTCATATATAATTCACTATGACTTTTAAATATATTTATAGTGTAATCATTTTCATAACAATATATATAGTTCATGCCCAACAAAAGTCACTAAAAAATGTATATGTATATATTCAATGGCATCAACATGCTTCATTCTGAACATAGATTCCTCATGTACATAAGAAAATTCATCATATATGACCCGCTAACAAAGATGACTTCCCAAAAAGCTAAACAAAGTAAACAAGTATACACCCTTGTACTCTACTACATTCTCGTTCTTGGGCACATCCTCATCCACACACATGTACCTCAAATACCTAGTTTGGGAGCCCTTTAGGAGAAGCATTAGTAAGTGTCAACTATGTAAATGGGGTTGTTGAGGTTTAACTAGGAAGAAATTCAGGCTTGAGACTCTATGGATGCTTTGATCCACACCGTCGTTGATCCCAGGGTTAAACGTAACTGACAGCACAATTATCAAATGGATGTAGTATACAACTAACACATATGACTATGGTGATGGGTGCAACTAGGATTGTAGATTTGTGCCTACTAGAGAAGTTTGATTTCCAAAGTATTGCATTGTCGGTGGATGTGAGGTGGTATATGGAAAAGAAGAAAAAGTTTCTCTTGACTTGTTCTACCTACAAGCTGAGGATATAAAAATTATGTACACAAGTATGGAGTAAAAGGGATGCTTGAATAGGCTGTAGGAGTAGGATTAGAAGTAGGAACATGAATAAGAGAAGGTGCAGGAGCACGAATTGGAGTAGGAGTATGAGTATGATGAGCAAGAGAAGGCTGGGTGGATATCTATGTTTGTGTGTTGATACTTTTTACAAGGGAATTTTGGTGAAGCATGCTCAATAAGGTGTTTTCAGATGCCACATTGGATAGTGTAAACATCCTCTTGAATCTGTATAGGTGACACTGAACCACCTCCCAGATGTGCACATATTACTAATGTGATAACAAGTGCATAGTTTCAATTAAATTTGTTCTTAGTTAATATATTCATTATATTCAGTGTGTATTAATTAGATAATATCAAGATACACTTACAATTTATTGTTATAGATAATTAATTGCATAATATGTCATTGAAGGCTGGCAAATAGAGTCCATTAGGCTAAGAGGTTGGTACAAAGTGAAGAAACCTTTAGATTTCAAGATGGTTTCTAGTGTTGGAAGAAGAAGTGGACATTGTATCTATTTTTTTCTCATGGGCCTTGACATCGATCCTACTAACTTTTTAGAAAGGTTCTATAGATTTTACTTGAACATGTCAAAATCAAGTATTGTATCTAAAAGGTTCCACACTGTAATAGTGTATCAAAAAGTGGTACTCTAGCCAGTCAAATGTGACACCCATGTTGATATTTCTCTAGTAGCATATGTAGCACCATATCAAGACATGGAGTCAATAGAATTTGTTAAGTTTGAAATCAAAATTTCATGTGACATATATTACAAATAAATAAAGTAACAGTCAATTGAAATATTACATGTACAAACAAATTTCAACTAAGAGGTATGAATCTATTTTAATGACGAGTCATAAAAGTGAACATGACCCTTACAGTTTGGGTTTTTTAACAATCTCTACCCACCTATTAATAAGAACAATCGGGGTAAAAAAATGGATTGTAATATTCTAATATCATATGAGCATCAACTTAATTTTCACTAGAAGCCCATAGAGGAATCATTTGGACTCCAGTCCGATTCATGTTGGGCGTAACATGGCATCATATTCATATCTTCGACCAACATCACGTTTATGGGCTCTCAACTTTAACCTTGTCTTAGACTTATACAGGACACAACATTATTAAGATAGAGTTTCAAAACACCATACGATGATTCTCACAATCAACTATTGGGGGAACATGTCATACATGAACCTGGGTTTTGTTGCTTTGAAGGAAAAGGCAACAACCTAGAAAGTAAAGTGAAAGGATCTAGTATACAAAAACTCACATGGTCATTGACCGGCCTAAATCGTGCATCCTAAAATTGGAGGCGGATTTGAAGTAGTCGGACTTTTACATTTATATCCCGAAACCTTCTAGGCCCCCACAACTTTATTTACGGGGTCGAACACAGGGACAATGGTGGTAGTATTGAGAACACAGAATCGACACGCTACATTCAGGAAAGGGTAAAGAGATGATAAAATTCTACAAAGGAACAGCAGGTTAAGGTCCATAAAACAAAAGGAAACTATCTCCAACTGGAGCTACGAGGAAAATTAAGGTTTTAAGTAATTATCAGTTGTTAGGGGTTTTCATGCAACAGAAACAGAGGGATAAAGCTAAAGCTAAAGCATGATACAAAGGAGAAATCTTCGGTAAAACAAGCTACAGCAGGAACATCCTGTACCCCACCTCTCGGAGCGGGTACCTCTAACCAAGCATCAACACCCCTCTCGAGGTTGCTGGACTTAGGTTAGAGTGGGAAGGTAAATAAAGCAATTCCAATTCTAGGCACTCTCGTACTCCAGAATCGGACCAAACACTAGAGCCACAACACCTCTCTTGAGGATGTTGCAATGGGAAAACACAATTCGGTAGATAATCGAAGCGCGATCCAAGCATACAAGCTAGAGTTTATGTGTTAAACATAGCAATCATCCAACAAGAGTACCAAACATAAAGCAGCAGATAACTAAACTCTTCCATTTCCATAAACAAATAAGGTTTAGCTTACATTGCATAAGTAAAAGAAATAAATGACCGAAATAATAAAGATAGATGTCGCCTTCTTGATATAGAAGGACGACATACTACAGCGGACCCTCCAGCCCGATACCGGTCAGGAGCCTAGCCCGATACAACTGTGTCGGGAGGCACACCCTCTCAGGCAACACACCGTGACAGGTAGATTGTATCGTGCGAGGACCCTTGCCCGATACCACCATGTCGGACGGCACACCCTCTCGGGCGACACACTGTGACGGGCGATGCGTATCGGGGTTCGGTATCGTGTCGGGCTAGAGTGATGCTTCTAGTATCGGTCACTTATGACGGGGATCCTTGTCGGCCGATATCGGCCCGCAGTGGTGCCCGGGGCGACCCTAAGTGAACCATTCCCTCCCTCTTGGGATGGGGAAGTGCTCACCTAGAATCGCCCGGGACAAGCATCGAGGCACGATACACTAGCTCTTCGCATCTTTCCTGAGGTGACTTGTGCACGGTTCTGACTTATCTTTTCGGCTTCCTGTAGCTGCTATTTATAGGCAGTGGTTGGGGAAGTTATGGTGCTCAGGGCGCCACATGTCCTTCCTCAGCTCTTATTATCGTGGAGTCAGTGGACGGCCGATATCAGTATCGCCCGGCACAAGGATGTCGGATGTCGGTCAACGTGACAAGCGGTGCCTATCAGTGGGTGGCATGTATCGCGCGACAAGCTTTAGTTGCCGTGGCGAGCCTGGCTCCCTGTCGGGTAGATAGGCGTATCGTCCGCTAGTCCCCTCTTGCGCGGCATCCTCATGTCGCGCGTCGATGTGTTGTGCTACCCTGTCGGGCAGTGAGCATATCGGCCGGCTGGAAGGCCGATGCAGGTGGAGCATGTTTGTGGGTCGGGATGGCCTTATTGATGATAAATGAGTCAAAAATGGAGGAAAACTCTGCAAAAGATGGAAATATTGAGTTAAGAGCGTAGTGTGGCTTGTTATTGCAAAAGTACATATAAAAAGAGAGGAAAATAGTTAAAAAGGGTAGTTTTGATAACAAAATAAGGGTCAAAAACATCACAAATTTTGGTGTTATCAACTCCCCCAAACTTAGCATTTTGATTGTCCTCAATCAATATTTAAACTTAATTTTGTGATGCTTCTTCTTGCCCGGTGTAGTTTTCAATTCATGAGTTAAGACAAATATTGAAGTGTCTTTTTGAGAATACGGCCCGGTCACGAACAACATACTTTATTTCTCCTACCTTATTATTTCAGCAAAAATTTTCTCTACAGCTACGGCAAGACTTTAGTGCATGATTCCGAAGTTAGCTTTCATACCAAACAGCTTTAGGGGAAGAAAGTTGTGTGTTGGGTAGGCTAAGGCTTTTTGGGTTTTTCTTGTTTCCCATTAGTCCATCTAGGTACAGGTCCGTTAACGGGCAAGTGGTCCCTGCAGTCCAAGCCAGTTGGCTTTAGAGCAGTGATTTCACATCCTACGTACCACTATCCCAGATCTACCATGCCTAAAGATGGGTACTTTTGGAAAACAAGTGGGTATATATTTTTTTTTCTTTTCATTTGGCACAACTCTCATGCTTTTATTCACTCTCATAAGGCTGCTTTCTCTTTTTGGGATTTTTGTTGGGTAAGGGAAAACAAGAGGAATTTTGTTGTTGTTTGGGTAGCTTTTTCCTTCTCCATACTCGTCTCTTATCTGTTGCGAGATTATTATTTTTTTTGAAATTTTTGGCGTGGAAGTTCGTAGTCTTTTGTCGTTTGAGGCTGAATTCTCAGAAAGATATAACAAAACTTTACATTTCGTTGGGCACATAGAAAACCAACTGGCAAGAAGTCGTATCAGGTTTTTACTTATATAGTGACTTTGTACATATGCAGGGAGACAAAATAAGCAATAATTTTTCAAAATTTTTGTAATTTTCAAAATTTTTGTATGAGCAAGAATATGTACACATGATATAGAAGAAGACCAAAAGAAGGTGAAGTTTGAAGAAAATTTTTGTATGAGCAAGAATATGTACACATGATATAGAAGAAGAACAAAAGAAGGTGAAGTTTGAAGAAAATGTGTATACCTCCCTCACTGGTACATGGTACCCCCCCCCCCCAAAAATTACTCCACACTCTGTCTCAGAGTTGTGAATTAGATAAGGTAGGTTAATGTTTAACTCAATGAGGGATTAACTGATGAGCGTGCCTGCACCGGATAGAAGCTCCCACACATAATCTCCTCGTTTGTTGTGGTAGTCGATGTGGTGGAGCTGGTCAGGCGTCTCTTCATTTGCTATCCATTCCAGGACGAAGATGTCGTAGTCGTTGGATAGATGGATTTGTTGTGGACTGTGGTGGCAGAATTGCAGCTCGTGCCACTTGCTTGGTGCCGTGTCTAGGAATGGTAGTATCAGTGACGCCACCTCGTCGTAGTATTTTCGTACTAAGTGCTCGAGGGAGGTCAACGCTGCCGATTTACACTGCACTGGATGATCTTTGTTGCTATCCGAGCTATTGTAGAAAGTTCCTGCTCGTTGGTGAGTGTTCATAATTAGGAGCGTCCAATGGCTATAATGCAGGATGGGTAGGAGGATTTTGCGTGGAACCCCGCTCTCCATCTCTGCCAAAAAAGCTTGCTTTGCTCCTGTTTCATCGGCAAGGCAAACGTCGTTGAACAACATAGGATGAACTATGTATGCATGTTCGAACCTTGGCTGTAATGTTTGGATGTAAGTGGCCGCCACAGATATAGCCAAGCATCCTCCTTCTTTTACCATGTCCCTTAAATCATCAACCGGGACTACGACATTGCCTGCCTCATAGATGACATCCGTCGGGGTAGAATTAGCCAACTTCAGAAGGATTTCATTGACCTTCTACTGCGTGAGTGTAGCGCACAAGAAGCAGTCGAAATTTTTGATCAGCCCTTCTGTAGTTTTAGGAAAAGCAGTGTCTTCAGATCCGTGCACTTTCTGTAGGATCTCCAACTGCTTGCCTGCCCCATAGGTGTCAGTTGCCATCTCGGCTTCTTTCTCTGGGGAGCTGCTGGGTTGTGAAGAGTCATCTTCTTGATCGCTGTCTAGCAGCCCTTCTGGTACCCCTACGTCTCAGAAATAGTGCCCGTCTTTAATCAGCAGCAGGGCGTATATGCTCCTGAGGTGGTAGAAGTTTTGGCCCAGGAGATGTCTCATATATCCAAATATGTTGAGTAGCTCCATGGCGCGCAAGACGACGAAGGCGCTGTTTCCATTTCCCTCTTCTACTTGGACGGGGAAGTCTTGGTTAGAAAAGAAGTTCCAGATGCCTTTGTGACGTTGGGTTCCTTGCTTGATAGCTCGGAGAAGATGCAGCGGTAGAAGCCTCAGATTTTTGTCCTCCGGGTGACTGAAAACAAGCCCGGAGCGTGGCACCTCGCTGCTGCTGCAGCTCAGTAGCTGGACGTCATGGCTCCTGAGGTCTGCCACGCAGAGGAACCATATGTTGTGGTGCTTGTACGGGGCAAACACGAGGTTTGGGTTATGCCTTTCTATGTGTTGCAGCATGTTGGCCACCACAATGGAGTCTGGTTCTCCCCACATCAGTATTCTTGCCAAGGTCAGGGTGGCATTGTATACTGTCTTCCGACCTGTCTTGGTGTTGATATTCTCTATGATTGCACTTTCAAGGACCCTGAACACCCTTTTTCCGATGACAGATGGTGAGGGGAACTTGCTTTTAAGTGCTCCCCGTCGTACGAAGAAGTAGCTATCGCTCCAGACGACGTCTTCTTCATCTTCCTGTGACCTTAAGACCTTGTTCAGCAACTTCTGGTCTCTGATCGTCAGGTAGCCGATGGCCCTTCTATCAAAGTCAGCCATCTCAAAGGAAGGTATCTCCGATGGCTCAGCGAACTTGTCTGCCATCGAGCGTCTTCCTCGGAGAAGATGTCTTTCATTGGCGGCATACACGTCCCCCTTTTCTCCCTCTGATTCATCAGAAGAGTCAACCCCGATGCTGATATCTTTGTTATCATCTTCGATATCATCCAGGGGGACTGAGGGATTTTTTTCTTCCAGGCCTAGGGGACTCTATTATCCTGCTGGAGCTCCATCGGTTAACCTTGGTGGCGTCCCCTCCTTGGACGTTGTGGATGGCCCGCTGGAGGAGGAGGAGGACGTTGATCTTGAGGAGGATGTTGACGAAGAAGGTGGAGAGCCAGGGCCAGGGGGCGACAGGGACCTTCTCGGCTACCTTGGGTGCGGATGGTCGTCTCCCCTATTCAGCCTCTCCTCGATCGCGTCAAGGCACTGGAGGGCTTGCTAAAGCGTTGCGGTTAGAGTCTCTAGTTGGCCAGGCAGGCTAACTAGAGTCAGCAGCTCTCATTCTTGGCTATTCAGTCTTTTCTGGAAAGATGAAAACTTGTGGGTTAAGGAAATACATGTAGCTGAGTTGTTCTCTGTTACCTCCCGCAAGTAGTCGAGCTTGTGCCCCAGCATCTTCTCGAGCGACGGAGGGGTCCCTACGGGTCTCCCTCCCATCCTCACGATGCATTGCTCGCATGATGGTCTACCAGACGAGGTAGAGCCTATCTCAATTGTTCGTGATGCAGATGTCGTCGGGCGAGGTGTCGACGGTCTTGCAGCCCTCACCGCCTCACCTTATCGTCATAGAAGAGATGGCCGTGGTGTGGGCGGATGCTTCTCCACCTCTACACTGTTGGTTATCCCTTCAACAGCTACTATAGGGGACACTGGCAGCAGTGTCGGCGTCAGTTGTGCACCTTTGAGCTCCATTGCTAGGATCTCGGCAAACACCTCATTACTGGCGTCCGGCTGAGGTTCTTCCTCTGCCTCAATAGGCATCACAAGAATTTCGAGGGCTGCAGCTATCTCTTCCGCGGTAGCTCCCGTAGTTGTTGTCTCGGTGACCTCAATGATCACCAGTTCTTATTCAACCACCACAGTCGTTGTTGTGGTTGTGGCTGGTATAGTAGGAGCGACGACAGCTCTATCAGTTGCTGTCATCGGTGGCTCTAGAATTGCGGCTGGCTCAGTGCGGGCTGTTGAAACTTTTTCCCACCTTGGGTTGAGAGGAATCGATTCTCCTCTCACGGCCGCCCTCTCCTGAATCCTGGTGGTGGCGGCGTAAGCTGCATCTACAACCAAAACTTCTATCTCTGCTGTAGTGAAGACCAGCTTTTCTGCATCGTAGGTGGTGCAACGAGGTAGCGGCAGGAGGGTGTTTGTCCTTTCAAACTTGTAGAAGTAGCACCTTCCCTCCTTATTTATGATGCTGGCCCTCATAAGGTATTTAAGGTCGATCAGCTCATCGCCCCTCATCCTCGAAAGGTCGCGCGGCTCCTTTGGGTACTCGAGCCCAGCCGCGATCAGGTTGACGATGCCACCCATACAATATTCTTTGGTGGCATCCTTTATTGGGTGCAACCTGTTCAGCAAGAACCGCCCGAGGTTGATCACTTTCCCCTCCATCATGTGCCACATGATGTGGAGTTCTTCGATGTAGATATTATTGGACTCGTTCTTGCTGAACAGCAAGCACACCACCAGTTTGTGCACTATTCTCAAAAAACATGAGTGCACGGCCGCCACCTTGCTTCCCGGCTTAAATGATGACTCACCGGTCAACCTATTCCAGAGCTCCACGGGGTTGAACCCGTCTCCGTCACTGATTCTTTCACCGTTATTCATCAGATTCTTCTCCTTCTCACTGGAAGAGAAGATCTTGTTCAACAGCTTCTCAGAGATGGTGTGCTCCGTGTTGTATAGCCACGCTTGTAGTCTATCTGCTCTGCCGTATTCTTCTTTTTCCGCAACAGTATTCTTCACTCGGCGGAGAGACGACATGAACTCCTTCGTGAGTTCGGTGTAGGAGGTAGATCGATTGAGGCAGATCTTCCTCAGTCCTGCCACAGCGAGGACGTTCTCCAGTCTTTCAAAGATGCCCAGCTGAATGAATGAGGACTGGTGACAGAGCCTGCTCGGCCTGTAGAGCTTGGCCGCCAGTTCTGCATAACGGTGTCCGTGCTCGTCATCTCTCAGCACGAACCTTCCTAGTGTGTGATCCAGGGGTTCTACCACTGCTGTTGGTGTTGTGGTTGGAGCCGCCACCTCCCCTGTCCTTGTCCTCTTATCTGTTGTCGATGGCCCAGCCACCTCGGGATTCAGGCATTTCTGCCCGACAGTTGTCGCTTCAGCTACGGCTTCGTCGTTGATTCTTCGGCCATGCTCGACAACTCGAAGAATGGTCTGCTTGGTACGGACCATTTCTATTGGCATTAAATAAATACATTTGATCAGTTGATATCAGCTTTTAAGAAGAAAAATAGAATGCACGATAAGATTTGGCCCGATACAAGGAATGATCCGACACCACCATATCGGGCGATGTGAATCTTTCATAGATGTAGGCATGTGCCCGATACAAGATCTGGGTGTCATCCATTACGTATAATCGAATATGCAAGGTGATATAAGACAAGACGATACGGTGAGAAATGTGCGTCAGGCTTGTCGCCCGACATGGCGTGTCGGGCGATAAGGTCATGAGAAGCAAAGTGCTCGATAGGTCATTCTTGATAAAACAACGCGTCACCCGACAATAAAACAAGGAGGCGATATAAGGATGGGCGACACGGCTATCGCCCGATATGGTGTATCAAGCAAGCGCGTGCTAAAGGCGTGTCGTGCGACACGTGTGTCGGGTGATACAAAGAAACTCAGCTAAGGTTGTTGGTTTGATAAGTTATGCGTGATAGGAAGGTTGTATCGGGCAAGCTGAGACGATATGGCTATCGGGCTATACCTTGGATATTTTCTTAAACTTTCAGTGTGACACAAAAGCAGAGGAGGTTGCGCGACACGAGAGCAATCAAAGGAAATAACAACATGATATGGGTAGGTGAAACAGTAAAGGCGGTACCCCATCACGGTAAAACCTCAGCGTTATATATAGCATTCCCAGCCGGGGGTAAACTGGTAATTCTGGGGCATGCGTCGGCCGTTGGGGCAAGTCATTCCCGAGACGGGCAGTCCATCCGTGGACACAAGGGTAATTACTCCACTTGCACGATACGAGTGTACGCCGCCCAAGCTTGCCATCCGTCACGACCTTTGCGATGCCCCCAAATACCATCACCCGTCAGCGGTGCGTTCAGCGTGCCGGTTGAGCCGCTGCCTGATATGACCCTTCAAAGCAAAAATCAAGAAGAAAATCTTAAAAACAAAGTGGGAAAAAGGCGGCCAACAAGTAAAACATCATTGGCCTAAGGTTAAGACCTTGACCTCAGACGGTATTACCCATTCCGATCTATAAAACTGAGCGGTGGCCCATAAAACAGAAGAGTCAGCGCATGTGGCGCATGCACTGACCCGGGCCTTATTACAGTCCAAATGTTCGTAATGTTTGTTTTGCAGGAAAGTAAACTGCATCCTATTCTAGGAAAGAAAGAAGACTCAAGCTGCCTCCCGAGAAGCGTTGTAGTTTTCGTCTCCAGCTTGATGTCTTTTAGCTTCTTCTCTCCTTAGTCTCTGGCATCATCCTCTCGTGTAACTCGATCACCATTTCTCTTGATTACTGTCCTGCCTTCTTTGCCATTTTAGTATTCAACGGAAATTTTCCTAAGGGATTCTTTATTAACTCGGCCATTTGAGCTAATTTCTGATCAATTTGGCATTGATGCGCCTGCATGTCCGCCATTTGTACCTACAATGAGTTCAAAACACCTGAATTCAACAGCGCGCTCTGCGCTAACTGGTTATTAATAGTGTCCTGCCTTTTTGTGAAATCAAACAGTTGGCCAACCACATCTTTCTGGCTAGAAACCTTATCCTATTCCTTGGTTGATCCTTGGTACTTGACTTGACCTTGGAAGTTACCTTTGTTCGTCTGGAAGGGGGTGTTTTTGGTGTACTGACTAGGTCCTCCCCTCTTCTCAAACGCTTGGGGCGGCTTAGATGAGCTATGCAGCTGATGTGAATTCTCAGCTACATCCTTGTTGCCGTAGCTGAAAGCAAGGTGGTCCGGCCTCTTAAAATTTACAAAACAAACATTTTCAGTCTTTTCGGCCTCAGATTCACTATCGCTTGATGCATTTGGTCGGGTGTAGATGCAATTATCTACCCCATGGCCCCCTTCTCCACACGTTACACACTTCATTACTTTTTCAACTTGGTTCTTACCCTTTCCGCCAGATTCCTTTAACTGCTTTACGTCCGTCGCTATCCTCTGGATTTGAGAAGTAATAGTCTGCAGAGCCTTGGATTCCAAAGAAGGTCCTTCACCAGCTTTTTTAGCTTGTCCTCTGTCGGATCTATCATAGTCAGTGCCGGCTTGTAGCTCGGCCATGTTTTTGATGATCCTTTCGGACTTGCTCGACTTCTTTCCCAGAAAGTCACTTCCTGCTGCAGTATTCAGTGATACCCTTTCCTCGGGGGTTAAACCGTTATAGAAGGTGGTGACCAAGAAACCTTTCTTGTAATTGTGGTGAGGGAAGTCCCTATGATATTCCTGGTATCTCTCCCAGGCGTCGTGGAGGTTCTCGTTGGGATTTTGCATGAAGGAAGTTATCCTTTGTCTATTCCTCACGGTCTTCTCAGTTGGATAGAACTTGTTCACGAAAGTGTATGCCAGTGCTCCCCATCCATTTAGAGCTTGGTGGGGAAGTCCCAGATACCACGATAGAGCCTTATCTTCCAGAGAGAAGATGAAGCCCTTGCAGTAAATGACTTATTGAGGAACACCTCACATCTGAATTGTGTCGCATATGTTCTTGAAGGCATCCAGGTGGTGGTAGGGGTTGTCGTTCTTGGAGCTCCCCCTAAAGCTTTTATTTTGGATCATGGAGATTACAGATGGCTTGAGCTCGAAGTTAGTGGCGTTGAATCGCGGGATAATAATAGGACACCGGGAATTGTTAGCCTTTATGGAGGCTAACTACCTCAGAGTTTTCTCTTCTTCTTCTGAATCATCACTGTCACTGCCTTCCTGGCATTGTTCTTGATTGTCGTGATTTCTTCTGTTCCTTCGGTGGTGGCGACGTCTCTTACGGCGATGATCTTCCTCGAACTGATCCATTTCTGGATCTTCAAGTTGATCATTGTCATCGTATCGGTCGTTGTCCTCTGGTGGAGGAGAATCAGTCCTAGCTCTCCCCTGACGTTCACCTTCAGAATGGGGTGGCTCAACGCGAGGTGGCATGATGGATTGTGTCGGTTCTCAGTTGAACAAAGTACCTGAACATTGTGTAATAATCAAGTTAGAAAATTTGTTATCAATAATATGAATTATTCGTTTCAGGCTAAGAATAATAATAATAACAAAAAGAAAAGAAAGAAAAGAAAAAGATAGTGTTGTCAAGCTCATTTCTAAGCTTGAGGCACTGGAGTGTAGTTAGTGGATTCGGATTCGTCAACAGTATTGTTTTTTCTTATCCCCGGCAACGGTGCCAAAAAGTTGACCGGCCTAAATCACGCGTCCTAAAATTGGAGGCGGATTTGAAGTAGTCGGACTTTTACATTTATATCCTGAAACCTTCTAGGCCCCCGCAACTTTGTTTACGGGGTCGAAGTAGATATACGGGGTCAAACACAGGGACAAGGGTGGTAGTGTTGAGAACACGGAATTGACATGCTACACTCCAGCAAGGATAAAGAGATGATAAAATTCCACAAAGGAACAACAGGTTAAGGTCGATAAAACAAAAGGAAACTATCTCCAACTGGAGCTACGAGGAACATTAAGGTTTTAAGCATTTATCAATTTTTAGGGGTTTTCATGCAACGGAAACAGAGGGATAAAGCTAAAGCTAAAGCAAGGTACGAAGGAGAAAACTTTGGTAAAACAAGCTGCAGTAGGAACATCATGTACCCCACCTATCGGAGCGGGTACCTCTAACCAAGCATCAACACCCCACTTGAGGTTGCTGGACTTAGGTTAGAGTGGAAAGGTAACTAAAGCAACTCTGATTCTGGGCACTCTCGTACTCTAGAATTGGACCAAACACTACAGCCACAACACCTCTCTAGAGGATGTTGCAACGGGAAAACACGATTCGGTAGCTAATCGAAGTGCGATCCAAGCATACAAGCTAGAGTTCAGATGTTAAACATAGCAATCATCCAACAAGAGTACCAAACATAAAGCAGCAGATAACTAAACTCTTCCATTTCCATAAACAAATAAGGTTCAGATTACATTGCATAAGTAAAAGAAATAAATGACCGAAATAATAAAGATAGATGTCGCCTTCTTAATATAGAGGGACGACAGACTACATCCGACCCTCCAGCCTAATATCGGTCAGGAGCCTAGCCCGATACAACTGTTTCGGGCGGAACACCCTCTCAGGCAACACACCGTGATGGGCGGATTGTATCGTGTGAGGACCCTTGCCCGATACCACCGTGTCAGGAGACACACCATGACAGACAATGTGTATCGGGGTTCAGTATCGTGCCGGGCTAGAGCGATGCTTCTAGTATCAGTCACTTATGACGGGGATCCATGTCGGCCGATATCGGCCCACAGTGGTGCCTGGGGCGACCCTAAGTGAACCATTCCCTCCCTCTCGGGATGGGGACGTTCTCACCTAGAATCGCCCGACACAAGCACCGAGGCACGATACACTAGCTCTTCGCATCTTTCCTGAGGTGACTTGCGCAGGGTTCCGACCAGTCTTTTCGGCTTCCTATAGCTGCTATTTATAGGCAGCGGTTGGGGAAGTTATGGTGCTCAGGGCGCCACGTGTCCTTCCTCAGCTCTTATTATCGCGAAGTCGGTGGACGGCCGATATCAGTATCGCTGGCACAAGGATGTCGCCTGTCGGTCAACGTGACGAGCAGCGCCTGTCGGTGGGTGGCATGTATCGCGCAACAAGCTTTAGTTATCGTGGCGAGCCTGGCTCCCTGTCGGGTAGATAGGTGTATCGTCCGCTAGTCCCTTCTTGCGCGGCATCCTCATGTCGTGCGTCGATGTGTTGTGCTACCCTGTTAGGCAGTGAGCATATCGGCCGACTGGAAGGCCGATGCAGGTGAAGCATGTTTGTGGGCCGGGATGGCCTTATTGATGATAAATGAGTCAAAAATGGAGGAAAAATCTGCAAAATATGGAAATATTGAGTTAAGAGCGTAGTGTGGCTTTTTATTGAAAAGTACATATAAAAAGAGAGGAAAACAATTAAAAAGGGTATTTTTGATAACAAAATAAGGGTCAAAAACATCACAAAATTTGTTGTTATCAGTCATGTAAGTCTACATCCGGTGGATTGAATAAACATGAGAACATATCTTACGTAACAAATTTAAATAAATAAGTCTGATATACATATCGTGTGGATAACTACCCAATTTGGTAGCAAAAGAAAACCCAAGATATAAATTGGTTTGGGTTTGGGTCTATGAGATATTGTCCTATAACATGGGTCCTTCCCATTGACCAAGAAGAAATTTCTTATCCAAAGTGTGAGATGAGCATCTCAATTCAAGTAAACTAGAATATGTTCCTACTACTAACCCACTAGTTCACTAAGAAGAGTTTCTAGACAAACCCAATACACATTAATTTTATGTTCTCTAGGATATTAGGGTCACTAACTAGAAACTCTACAAAATTGTGATTGTGTAGGGAGAGTCATAAGTATACATATCTAGGATCAATGACCATTGGAAATGTATAGATATTGATATATATTCTATTCTAAGAAAAAAAATTTCAAAATAATAGAATCAAAAACTCATTTTCTAAAAGGATTAAGAAGATAAATACATGAGAAATATTATAATATATTATAAGAGATATAAACATACTACATTAGTATTATATAAAAAGATCAAGATATTGCATTACAACACTAAGACCACCATAATTAACACTACATGACATCAAGAGACATTACAAAATGCAAACCAATAAAGATTACATGTAGCAACAAAATGAAAATTGCATGACTCCAAACTACATCAAGGTAGGGTACATGTTTATATGTTATGGGATTCTCTCTCACATTTTTGGTGTTTGCATGATGCATGATCTAGATCAAAATCCATAATTGTGTGAATTCTTCTAGTCTTGGATATTTTAGACTTTCCAGTTACAATTGGGGTAGAAACAAATAAGGTCATTTTCTTTCATCAAGTAGGAAGAAATATATCTTATTAGGAACGCCATGAAATTCACCCATGTATAATTCTTAATAAATTTGGATTGTGCAAAACCTACTCACAAGTCAGTTGCAAAAAAAAAGTAATAGGTTTTCAATCATGTAACCATTATAAGTTTGATTGTTCTAGTTATCATTATTACAATGAGTATTACCTTTGAGTCCTATCTCAATATGATAATTTGGCCACACATGTTGTCCACTACAACGTCATATTAACTCAGAGTGTGACCTGTATTGCGTCTCTATCTTTCTTGAGATCTTAAATCATTTTTTATGTTTTGTAAGGTATTGTTGTCCTTTTTCAGCCTATTCCAGGGACTTAATTACACCTCGATAGGAATGTTGATATTAATTGATAGTTCTTCAAAAAATGTTTTTATATTTATGACACCTTTTGTGAATTTTGTTTAAATATTTTGAACAATTTCTAGTATTTGACCCCTATTTAAACCTTCATGTTGAATGTGAGAGACCATTTAGTGGGATATGCTTGTACCAACTAACTGTAAAAAATGGATTTGAAATTTTGAAGTATTCACGTGTTAAACTTCAAATGAGCTCCCTCAATTACCTAAGACCAAACTTATTTGGAAGTCCAGAAGGAGGTGGAATAAATAATATGCATATGTGGAGTGTGTCATTCGATGCGTATATAATTTAGAATTACACCTAACCATATTTAAGAAATAAAACACATATCACCTCAAATATCAACATAAAAAATAATGTCGGATTAGATCTGTAGCGCCCCTCCAAGCACATATATGTCAGCGGAAGCAAACCCTATGTTGTCAATAACATGGGTCACTTGGCTTGTACAATAGCAAAAAGATGAATGAAACACGTGCATTCATTAGAAATAATAATTCACACATTACTCTTAGGAAGAGAAAACTTATAACATAAACTACTTCATCCTTAAACTAAAATCTAATACATGAAAGGTAGAACAAATCAATGGCATAAATCTTATTTGGAAACTTGATATTGGATAGATGGCACCCCACCAAGCTAGGCCCTATAAACTTCTACTTTAAAGCACTCACTTTGAATTCCTTTGCTCCTTGATCTAGGGACATCTCAACCCACAACCATCTGAAAACAAAGACACATATCAGTAAGCAACATTATACATTTTATAAGAACTAGAGAATAAGCATGTATACTTGACTTGAAAGAAAATCTTAACGTCTACTTGACTTAAGAATTCTCAATTACATGATTCTTATAAAATGAAGAATTGAGCAGTAATTATATGCAACTCTCTATGACACCCACTTAAGAGCACATGATTGTTAGAAAAGCCCATAATTGGCATGAATGCCCATGATTTGGCTAAAAATCACTTAATTGGTATGAATTCCCATAACGACCTCTTGAGGTCCATGATACAAGAATCATATAAAACTAATTCAATTCCATTTATCTTTTTTTTTGTGAACCCAACTCATCTATTACTTTTTTTGTATTTTTCAAATATAGAAGTGTGTAAACACTCATTATGGAACAAACTCCATATGAATGTTTTCAAAAATGAAAGAGTATAAGGACTATATACAAGAAAGCCCAGAGCTAAACATATTACCAAAATCCCAGAGGTAAATCAACTTTTGAAATAGGCTTTGACGTCACTAAGAATGAACATCTAAAGTTTATGCTCATCTTTCTCAAAGTTCCTATGGACCCTATCATTCCTCTCTCTCCATAACCAGTAAAGGACTGATATACTAGCTAGCCTACTCTCTTTGTTGTTAATAACACACATGTCAGTAACTGAACCATGCATGAGAGTATCATAGTATGAACTAAAGTAACTCCACACTATTTTAGTAAATTTGTAGTCGAAGAACAGGTGGACAGAATCCTCCTCCTCATTTTTACAAAGAGGGCATCTTGATGCCAAACTGATCCCAAGGCATTTTACATAACAAGAATTCAATATTTTGCCATGCCTGACCTGCCAACCTAACATCAAGAATCTCTTAGGGCCTCTTGATTCCCAGAGCCATTGAAAAAAGGGGATTGTAACAAATTTAATTTTGATATTATCCAAAATAAGTCTAAAATTGATTTCTGAATTGCCATCAAATAGAATGTCATTTTCATCTCCATTTGGAGCAAGCAAATCTTCCAAAATTTTATTCATATTATAATGCAACCTCGTATCTTCAAAAAAACCAGAAATGATTCCTAATAAAATAGTTGACCTTAGCATCGCTGTCAATCCCAAGTTGAATTATACTATGAGGGCCCAGAATATCAACCAAACAATTGTCACCATGGAGCCAAGGGTCATTACAAATAGAGAGAGAAGAACCATTTCCAATTTTAAACTTAATATACTTCCTTAAGTCATCCCTTGATAAAAAAAATTCTTAAAGAGCCACGATAAGGAATCATTGATATGTAGTGACCAAAAGGAAGAACTAGATTAGTATTTCTCATGGACCCACTTTATCCAAATACTATCCTTTTTCTTTGCTAGGTTCCACCCATTAAGTATAACAGAGTCTTTGATAACATCTCTGATATTCCTTATCCCCAGACCACCTTTGTTTTTATGTTTGATGACATTACTCCATTTAATAAGATGAACAACATTTTTAGTCTCAGATTTACCCCATAAGAAGTCTCTGTAGATCTTGTCAATATCATCACAGATATAAGAGGGTAGAGGAAATGTAGAGGTCCAATAGAGGTAAATGGTCGATAAGGTGGACTACACCAATTCGACTCTACCTGCCATAGATAGCTAACTGGTTTTCCAGCCCTCTAGCCTTCTTTTGATTTTATCCAACAGAGGAGAATAGTGAATTTTTGATAGTTTACATATAAAAAAAGGAACACCTAAGTACCTCATAGACAAACTTCCTTCAGAGATCCCAAAGATTTCCCCAATCAAGTTCCTATCAGCTCCAAAGCTAAACAAGGCAACACTTTTCTCAAGATTGATCTTGAGACCAGTTGCTTTGTATAGATTATAAATAACTCTTTTAATAGCAATAGCATTTTGGACGTTTGCTTTAGAGAAAACCAATAGGTCATCAACAAATATTAAGTGAGAGACAATGCAGGAGGAATAAGCTTTTAGAGGTGTGAGTGTACCCTTCTCAACTTCACTATCAAAAAGGAGAGTAACCACCTGCATAACAATGACAAAGATGTATGGGGCCAGTGGATCACCCTGGCAAACCCCATTGTTGGGTTTAAAAGATTCATCAGAAAAACCATTTATCAAAATCTCATAAATCATAATATTGAAAATTTCTTTCAACCAGATGACCCAACAATGTGGAAAGTTCATAATATGAAGAATGTTGAAAATAGAATTCCAAGAGACAGTGACATAGGCTTTAGATATATCAATTTTTAGACACATTTTGGATGCACCACCTTTCCTATTAAAGTCATGAATCAACTTGTTATAAAGAAGGACATCATCTTTAATGCACCTGCCAGGTACAAAAGCACACTAATTTCTACTGATGAGAGAAGGACGCACACTCTGTAGCCTATTGGTTAAGAGTTTGGAGATAACCTTAAAGAAAACATTACAGAGTGCAATAGGCCTCAAATTCTTAAGTTCATTGGAATCTTTCACTTTGGGAATGAGGGTGATAAACGTTCGATTGGCTTCTTTTAGTATACGACCAGAGTTTAAAAAAATCATGAATAGCTTCCACCATATCAGTACAGATAATGCTCCAGGTTTCTTTATAAAACTTGCCATTCAAACCATCAGGACCAAGACAATTATATGGGTTTAGGTTCTTAATAACATCAATGATCTCCTTAATCAAGAACCGCCTGTCAAGACTCATCTTGTCGACATCATTAAGCCTAGGAAAATCAAGCTTATTCAAGATGTTTAGATCAGTAACAAAACCATTATTGAAAAGATTGAAATAATACTTTTGAATGTGTTCTTTGACAGTGTCTGCATCCGTGGAAATAAATCCATCAATTATAAGAGATTTGATATGATTAAAATTGTCTCACCTTCATAGAAGAATAGAAAAATTTAGAATTGGTATAACCTTCCCTAAGCCAAGTGATTCTTGACTTTTGTCTGAGCAAAGATTCCTCATGAGATCTAGCAATAGAAGCTTCTTTTCTTTTTT
This sequence comes from Alisma plantago-aquatica, assembly GCA_963693085.1. Taxonomy (NCBI): domain Eukaryota; kingdom Viridiplantae; phylum Streptophyta; class Magnoliopsida; order Alismatales; family Alismataceae; genus Alisma; species Alisma plantago-aquatica. The sequence goes on along the minus strand of OY856410.1, from coordinate 144,206,043 downwards.
CAATAGCATCAAGTTGGAGCAGAACATTAGAAGGATCTTGATTAAGATTCAATTGGGCCTCAATAGCAAGGAAGTCATTTCTTTTCACCACTTCAGAGAAGTTACCAACAATCTCTTTGTTACAGAAAGAAAGGTCCAAATGAAGCTTTCTAAATTTAGAATATAAGTTGTAGAGAGGAAAACTAGAAGCATCATTTACCCAGCTGGCTTTGACAATATTTAAGAATTTAGTTTTCTCAGTCCGAGCATTGATGAACCGAACGGGTGTAATGACCTTAGACTCTTCACCAATATCTAGAGTCAAGATCTTATGATCACTAATGATATTGGAGTGTATAATTCATTTAAGTTTAGAAAAATAAGTCATTAATATGTCGTTATAGAGGATCATGTCAATATAAGAGGTGACAAAGCCATCTACACTTTGATGGTTGTCCCAAGAGAATAAGGGACCATTAAGACGTAATTCAAACAAACCTAAAGACAACATGCAGTTATTAAAATCCTCCATGGATTTGTTAGAAGGTGGATGTTTTCCCGTCTTTTCATCCACTTTCCTAACAGTGTTAAAATCTCCTAGAATCACCTAGGGGGAGTCCATAGTGGCATTAATGATTTCAATTTCATTCCAAAGATGGACCCTATCAATGTTAGGATTATGTCCATACACAGAAATGACAAAACAAATCCTATTATCACAAGAAATTTCCATATGTATAGACTGATCAGTTTCCTGTACTTTTCTCACATTACAATCACTTTCCTTCCAGAGAACGACCACTCTACCCAAGATGTGGGGTTCATGGTTGGAAATCCAGTTGTATTTGGGGAAATGTTTCTTGATGAGCTTGTCTATTTTCCTAGCTCGAAATTTGGTCAATGTGAGGATGTATATCTCTTATTTTATTTTAGACTGCAGAGGCCTTGAGGTTGAGGCCTCTTACATTCCACGACAACATATTAATGGAGCAATCCATCTAAACCTTTTGGAACCAGTACTTTGTTGGTGTGTGAATCACTCCTCCTCTCATCACCATTAATAGTTAAGTTGTTAAATTTGTTGGAAAGAGAAGTTTGAGTAACATGGCTTGTTTCCTTACTGCTAATCAGAACATTCCTTCCTTTCCCCCTACCTTTTTTCTTCTTATTCCCCTTCTAAACTTCAAAACCATCATCCTCAGTAGTAGGACCATTGTTCGCTGGAGGAGTTAGCAAGTCAACTATAATCTCTTGACCAGTGCCATCCACTTCAGATATATCAAAATTAGAAGAAGCATTATCTTTGAAAGATTCAGTAGGTAAATGAAATTCATCTTCAACATTAGTGTTGACACAATCATTTAAAGTAGGAGATTTTTGCTTAATAACCTCTTCAGGTACAACCACTAAATTGACCTTCTTGTCAAAATTTTCAAAAGAAACCTCGACAACATTCGAAGAGGTAGTTTTATGAACCCAGACTTTCTTCATTATAGGGATCTTAGACTCACAGTCACTATGGCCAAACAACTTACACATCGAGCATACCTTTGGTTTCCACTCGTACTCAAAGGAAATCGTATGAGATATTCCCTTGTCACTTGCTACTTCAAGCTCTTCTGGGAACTCTGAGTTGGTAGGCATTAAGATCTATAATCTCTCATACTCCAAGTTCCTTAGTTCAAATGCAGTCTTTCCAGCATGAAGAGGATTGCCTAAAAGGAGCCAATCTAAGAGAACATATTCATATCCCATAATTCGAGTAGTTGTGAATGTGAACCCAAATAGGCATATCTAACATCTGAAATCTTCTCAGCACTACCCCTGGCTTCCACTTCATCAACACCAATGGTTTTCTTCTCACAAAGTATTGTCCGCCATTGAGAACATTTTCTAGATCTAAATCATTTGAAAATTTGATTAGAAAGAATCCTTGACCATGATTCATGACTTCAATCTTGCCTTTCAGAACCCAAACCTGCAATAGGATTCTCTCCAGCATAGGCAAGTGCGGCTTGAATCCCAATATGTACCCTGCTAAGCATTTGTTCCATCTCTCAGCATTCCTTTCCACCTCCTACCTCAAATATATGAGCTTCTGACCTTAAATCTCACTGTCTACTTTATCTAGTGAGGTGTCGTACATTTTTGGTTTCATCAGTTCTGCCCAGGACTCGATGACATTAGAAGGATGAGGGCTGTTAGAATCAGTAGATGGCTTAGTAATGGAGATCGAATCTGACGAGTGGGCTTCAACATTTTAGGAATATGAACCATCCTCCTTAGTAGATCTGGTATTGTTCCGCCAACCTTCACCATTTCCAAATGCCACCATCAGGGAGACTCAGGGTTGTAAGGTTAGAAATGCTCCATTTATCTTAACATTAACATTACCATAAATATGAATTAAATCTTGAATATTACTCTTTAACATGATGGGATTTCGACCTATTGAAACTTGAACTTTATATCCATTAATCACTAATCATTAATCATAATCTCTAATCTTAATGAACAAGATAACCATAAGAAATAGGAAATAGAAAACATCAAGCAATTTATATGATGAACATGATTTGAGCATTAAACTTGAAATTGGAAGCATAATTCATAAACTATACATATCATTCAATTCAACCAAGGTACTTATGTATAGTGACATGACCCACTTACTTGGAGCAAGGTAGATCCTAACTTAGTCTCCCTAATCTTGATTGAAATCCTATGTTCCTAAAATTTCATGATTTCCTTTAATTATCATCATTAATACATCCAAAACCCTAATTTGAGTCTTTTAAGGAAACTTGTTTAAAGATGATAGATTTAGAGTTTAAAACCTTGAAAATCAACTTTCTTATCCAAAAAGCTTTCCAATGACTATTTTTACTCATTTTTCTTATGCTTCTTTGATTTAATATGAATTATTGATGTTTCAACCAATCACATGGTGAGAAAAATCCATGTAGGAAATACATAATCCACTGGGACCATGATGACTCGATGAGTTGGACCAATAAGATATGGTCAAGGCCCGCTATAACAAAATGCATGACACAGATAGAAACTGAAGACTAAAAAGGGCGGAAATTCCAATCCTACCCTTGCAGTTGTGTGACATAACCAAACAAATTTTGGGGATGATCCATGAAATCAACATCTCAATTCATCATCCTCAACCTCAGGACATACGAGGTCATAGTAGGCAGCATTGATGCAATACCATCAAACCACACTCGACCAAAAGAGAAAAGAGTTGCTTGAGAAACCCTGCATCTTCGCAGGCTTCCACCAAGCCCAGCGAGCTCTAACTCTATCATATCTGGTGGTCGTGCGGGTGAGAACCTTCTCCTTCCATGACAGGGTAGAGAAAGAAGAAAGGGGAAAACTTGTTCAAAACATGAATGCAAAGAAAATGAATATACTGTTTAGTTTGCAGATACAAACTGAAGATGATGGCTAAGAAAATTAGTGTAAAATATGGTAGTTTGCTAGGAATTTTGCAACTGATACAAGAAATAGGTAAAAGTGGGGTTTAAGAGTTACCGGTTGGAACTAGAAATTGACCTGACATGGTGCTTCATGAGACTGTGAAAAGGATATTCAATGCCTCATAGTTGATCACGATGGTCATTGGAACCTGAACAAAGTCGACCTTGTAGGTGGTCACAAGCTGAGTAGGGTAGCTGAGAGCGAGGGTGCTAGATGGCGAGGAGGCAATGGTTTTGGGATTTAGGGTCCTCCTTTATCATTTTTTGATGGTTACATATATAGGTTGAGGCTAGGGGAATATTGGGACTCCCTCGGAGGTCTAAATAGGGGATGACTAACATGGATCTAAGAGTCAAAGAAGCCTACGACACTAGAACCCCACAAGTATAGGATGGGGAAGTTCACAAGAAGGAGGTGAATCTGGGGGAGAGATTCGTTCGAGCAGAGTCTTAATGGGGATAGACATCAGAGTGCATGAAAATTGCTATCACTGTTTTGTGAAGAACAATCCTACTCACACTAGGACGGGTAAGAGAGAGAGTTATTTAGCCACTAGATGGATCTGCACATCCCTACATAGGGCAAGAGTCATTCGATGGTGCCAATAAAAGGGAAAGCAAAACAATTGCGTGACAGAAGTATTTAAAACCATGACTTCAGGATAGATTATCAAATCATTTAAAAGGTTGCTACAACTATATCAAAACTTTCTAAATTCTTTAGAGGGGTCAAATATAGTGAAAACTCAACCAAATTTGGACCATGTGTCAAATAAGTAGTCTATATCCTTCCTATCTAGTTATATTTAGCTTTTGCACAAGTTTTATCCATAGTTTTTTATAGGTCATTAAACTTGATTTTAATGCATTTAATTGATTAGATAAGTGGAAATTACCTTCCCTTGTGAGACTTTGAGTCCAAAATTGAGATAAACCATAATTGTCTCCTAGAAATTCATGTCACCTTTATTTTATGCATTTTTGAGAAAAGATAGAGAGGAAAAGAGGATAAATATACTTTCCTCTTATATTTAAAAGCCACAAATGAAAAAGGGAAACTTGTTATCCAAGGTTTCTACTCCACATATATTATTTTCTAATTTCACTCCCTTTGTCTTTATCTTTTGTTTCTATTAAACAATTATCAAGGATAGGAGAGAGAAAAATGCTAGTCTTCCCTTTTATGTATATAAGACTCATTGAATTGTAAAAAAAAAAAAGGAAGCATATTTTTTCCTTTTATGTCAAAATTATATGAATAAATTAATAGTTGGGGTAATTTTAATTAAAGCTCAAGGTCTAGAATTTATATTGGAAATTTTGCAATTAAGGCCCTAAACTTTTTTTTAAAAAGGGATGTTATGATTCTACCCACCTTAAATAAATTTCGTCCTCAAAAATTTCTCGTACTATCCACCTTAGGGTTTTAATTATTCTATGTATACTAATTTTTAATGTCATCTTAAAGTCTCATCCTCATGGTAAAACATTATGAGGACCTCATTATTAAAACCAACATGTGGGTATACTACTAATGATTCTATTCCACCTCATTATTGACATGACAAAAGACTTCTCTTATCTCTTTTCTAGGGTTTCTGATTCTACCATGAATCTTACTTGCTTGTCGATGTCAATAAATTGCCCCTTTTGCATGAAGTTTCTTTATTATCTATCTAATTAGGTTTAGGTGACTATATGTCTCAAACTTTTAATGCAACTCTTGTTTTCTTTGTTGCCTTTGGATGCATGCGACAACTCATCTATTTAGAGATGACTTATCTTATCATGCTTATATTAGTACCTTCCTCATGCACATGTCCCATACCACATGCACTTGAAAAGACAATACAAGCATGCTTATGCATATCACATTCTCTCTAAAAATTCCCATAAGTCTGAGTCCCATACCATAAAGATGTGGGAAAGAGATAGAGAATGATATATGTTGTTCTAGAGTTAGCATAAAAGTGCAAAACATTTAGGCACATAACCCTAATATTTATCTAATCTTATGTCTCCTAACTAGGCCTCTACTTTCATTTCTAACATCATTCACCTACTTCTATACCTAGGGTTAGAATATATGAATCTTTAGCTTAGTGGCCATGTATTCGTTGCTCTGATACCATATTGTAGCACCCCTCCTAGCACATACATGTCACTGGAAGCAAATCATACGTTGTCCATAACATGGGTCACTTGGCTTGGAGGAACATTAGAAAATGTGATATACAATAGCAACAAGATAAATGAAAAACCATGCATTCATTAGAAATATTGATTCACACATTGTTCTTTGGAAGAGAAAACTTATAAAATAAAATACTCCATCCTTAAACTAAAGTCTAATACATAAAATGTAGAACAAATCTATGGCATAAATATAATTTGGAAACTTGATATTAGATCTTCTATGGTGTAGATGGCACCCTACCAAGCTAGGCCCTAGAAACTTCTACTTTGAAGTGCTCACTTCAAATTCCTTTTCTCCTTGGTCTAGGGACATCTCGTCCCACGACCAAGCAAAAACAAAGACACACATCAGTAAGAAACACTATACATTTTATAAGAACTAAAAAATAAACATGTATAATTGACTTGAAATAAAATCTTGACATCTATTTGACTTAAGAATTCTTGATTACATGATTTTTATAACATGAAGAATTGAGCGGTAACTATATGAATCTATCTATGATGCCCACTTAAGAGTAGATGATTTCTAGGAAAGCCCATAATTGGTATGAATTCCCATGATTTGGTTAAAAAACCCATAATTGGCACGAATGTCCATAACGACTTCTGGAGGTCCACAGTTCGAGAAGCATACAAAACTAATTCAATCCCATTTATCTTAACATTAACATTACCACACACATGAATTAAATCTTGAACTTTAAGCTTTAACATGATGGGATTTCTCCATCTTGAAACTTGAACTTTAAATCAATTAATTACTAATCATTAATCATAATATCTAATCTTAATGAACGTGATAACCATAAGAAATAGGATATAGCAAACATCAAGCAATTTATATGATGAACATGATTAGAGAATTATACTTGAAGTTGGAAGAATAATTCATAAACCATGCATATCATTCAATTCAACCAATATACTTATGTATAGTGGCATGACCCGCTTACCTGGAGCAAGGTAGATCCTAACTTAGTCTCCCCCATCTTGATCAAAATCATATGTTCTTGAAGTTACATGATTTCCTTTAATTATCATCATTAATACATCATAAACCCTAATTTGAGTCTTTTAAGGAAACTTGTTCATAGATGGCATATTTAGGGTTTAAAACCATGAAAATCGGCTTCCTTATCCAAAAATATTTCCAATGATTATTTCACTCATTTTTGTGATGCTTCTTTGGTTTACTATGAATTATTGATGTTCTGACCAATCACATGGTGTGAAAAACCATGTAGGAAATACATAATCCATTGGGACTAGGGTGACTCTATGAGTTGGAACAATAAGATATGGTCATGGCCCCCTTAAACAAAATGCATGATGCAGCTGGAAACTGAAGGCTAAAAAGGGCAGAAATTCCAATCTTACCCTTGTAGTTGTGTGACATAATAAAACAAATTTTGGGGCTGATCTATGAAATTACCATATCGATTCATCATCCTCAACCTAGGGATGTAAACGGTGCGGGTATGGTGCGGGTATGGCCATACCCATACTCATACCCATTTAATTTAGCGGGTCCAGTTCCGGTTCTGGACCCGCATTAATTAAAATCTAGACCCACACCATACCCGTACCTGTAATAATAGTGGGTTTGCGGTGCAGGTATGAGTGTAAGCGGTTCTATGTAAACATTATATTTTTCATCTAAGAAAGTTTATGACTATGTTCTATATACTCTTATATAACAAGATATTGCTATTATATAGGATATAAACATGCAATAGTTACATCAAACAATGTAATACTTAGTAGATTGAAGATTAGTTCAATTAATTCTTTATATATTTTTTTCGGTAGAGGCCTCCGCCTCTACCTCCAAACCCAAACATCCGGCCCTAATTAATTCTTTATATATTTGTAATCATCATCATAGTGTTTTAATAATTTAGCATATCACATAACTAATTTGATTTTAAGGTTACATATGTTGCTCATGTTTGCAACTAGACTAGTTCATTCTCAATTAGATGACTCTTCCCTAACCTTATTATAATTAGAGTAATATGTAATTTGATGTTTTATATTAATTATAGTAGTAAAGTATGATATAATAACATATTATTAAAGTAATTATTTATGTAAAGCGGGTCCACAGGTTTGCGGGTCTGGGTCCATGTCTACCCATTAGTGGACCTGCTTATATGTGGGTCTATGGGTATGCGGATCTACGGTTCTATGGGTCCAAAAATTTAGACCCATGACGGGTTTTTTAAGGGTCCGAAGTTGTGGGTCCGCGGGTCTACATGTACCCATTTACAGCCCTACCTCAACCTCAAGACATACGAGGTCATAGTAGGATGCATTGATGCAAAACCATCAAACCACGCTTGAACAAAGGAGAAAAGAGTCACCTAAGAAACCCTCCATCTTCATAGGCTTCCACCAAACCCAGTGAGCTCAGACTCGAGAATATTTGGTGGTCATACAGGTGAGAACCTTCTCCATCCATGACAGGGTGGAGACCGAAGAAAATGGAAAACCCATTCAAAACCCAAACACAAAGAACACAAATATACCATTTTGTTTGTGAATACAAATGGAAGATGATGGCTGAGAAAATTAGTGTGAAAGATGGCAGTTTGCTAGGAAATTTACAATAGATTCAAGCAATAGGTAAAAGAGGGGTTTGAGAGTTACCGGCTGGAAATAGAAATTGACTTGACATGTAGCTTCTTGAGACTGTGAAAAGGATATTTGGTGCCTTGTAGTTGGCCAAGATGGTCGTCAGAACCTGAATGAAGCCAACCTTGCAGGAGATCACATGGTGAGTAGGGTATCCAAGAGAGAGGGTGCTAGAGGGAGGGGAGGCAATGGTTTTGGGCTTCATGGTCCTCCTTTATTATTTTATGAGGGTTACATATATAGGTTGAGGCCAATGGAAGATTGGTACTCCCTCATAGGTTTAAATAGGGGAAGTCTAACGTGGCTTTGAGAGTCAGAGAAGCCTATGACACTAGAGCCCCACAAATATAGGATGGGGAAGTTTGCAAGAAGGAGGTGAATCTGTGGGAGAGATTCATTTGAGCAGAGTCCTAATGGAGAGAGATATCAGAGTGCATGAAAATCACTATCACTGTTCTATGAAGAACAGTCCTACTCACACCAGGACGGGTAAGAGAGAGAGCCCTTTAGCCATTGGATGGATCTGTGAATCCCTACACGAGACAGGAGCAGTTGTATGGGGCCGAGAAAAGGGAAAGCAAAACAATTGCATAACATGAGTATTTAAAACCATGACTTTAGGTTAGATTATCAAATCATTTAAATTGTTGCTTAAAACTTTCTAAATTCATTACAGGGGTCAAACATAGTCAAAACTCAACCAAATTTGGACCATGTGTCAAATAAGTGGTCTATATCCTTCCGAGCCAGTCATATTTAGGTTTTGCACAAGTTTTATCCATAATTTTCATATAGGTCATTAAACTTGATTTTAATACATTTAATTGATTAGATAAGTGGCAATTACCTTCCCTTGTGAGACTTTGAGTCCAAAATTTGAGATAAACAAAAATTATCTCCCAGAAATTCATGTCACCTTTATTTTATGCCTTTTTGAGAAACTTACTTCAAAGAGAGAGAGAGAGATAGAGAGAAAGAGGATATATATACTTTCCTATTATATTTAAAAGCCATTGTTTAAAAGGGGAACTTGTTGTCCAAGGTTTCTACTCCACATATATTATTTTCTAATTTCACTCGCTTTGTCTTTCTCTTTTGTTTTTATTATACAATTATCAAGGATAGGAGAGAGAAAAGTGCTAGTCTTGCCTTTTATGTATATAGGACTCATTGAAGTGTAAAGAAAATAAAGGAAGCATATTTTGTTTTCGTTTTATGTCAAAATTATATTAAGAAATTAATTGTTGGGGTAATTTTCATCAAAGCCCAAGTTCTAGATTTTATATTGGAAAATTTTCAATTAAGACCCTAAACTTTTTTAAAAAGGGATGTTACAATTCTACCTACCTTAAATAAATTTCATCCTTGAAATTTTCTCATACTACCCACCTTAGGGTTTCACCTGTTCTATGTGTACTAATTTCTAATATCATCTTAAAGTCTCATCCTCATGGTAAAACATTATCTGGACCTCATTATTAAAACCAACATGTCGGTATACTACTAATGATTCTATTCCACCTCATTATTGACATGACAAAAGACCTCTCCTATCTCTTCTCTAGGGGTTCTGATTATATCATAGATCTCACTTTCTTATCTATGTCAAAATATCCACCTTTTGCATTCATGTTTCTTTATTATCTATCTAATTATGTTTAGGTGAATATATGTCTCAAACTTCTAATGCAACTCTTGTTTTCTTTGTCACCTTTGGATATATGTCGACATCTCATTTATTAAGAGATGACTTATCATATCATGTTTATCTTAGTACCTTCCTCATGCACATGTGTCATGCGACATGCATTTGAAAAGGCAATACAATCATGATTATGCATATAACATTCTCTCAACAAAACCCCATAAGTGTGTGTCCCATACTACAAAGATGTGTGAAAGAGAGAGAGAAAGTTATACGTCATTCTAGAGTTAACATAAAAGTGCAAAACATCTAGGCAAATAACCCTAATCATTATCTTAACTTATATCTCCTAACTAGACCTCTACTTTGGCTTCAAACATACTTCACCTACTTCTATACCTAGGATTAGTATATATGAATATTTCGCTTAGTGTCCATCTACTCGTTGCTCTGATACCATATTGTAGTGCCCCTCCAAGCACATATATGTCAGTGGAAGCAAACCCTATGTTGTCGATAACATGGGTCACTTGGCTTAAAGGAACATTACAAAACATGATATACAATATAAGCAAGATAAGTGAAACACAATGCATGCATTAGAAATATTCATTCATACATTGTTCTTTGGAAGAGAAAACTTACAACATAAACTACTTCATCCTTGAACTAAAATCTAATACATGAAAGGTTGAACAAATCTATGACATAAATCTTATTTGGAGACTTGATATTGGATCTTCTATGGGGTAGATGGCACCCCACCAAGCTAGGCCATTAAAAGTTCTACTTTGAAATGCTCACTTCAAATTCCTTTTCTCCTTGATCTAGGGACAATTCATCCCATGAGCATGCATAAGCAAAGACACATATCAGTAAGCGACACTATACATTTTAAAAAACTAAAAAATAAGCATGTATACTTGACTTGAAAGAAAATCTTAACATGGACTTAAGAATTCTTGATTACATGATTCTTATAACATTAAGAATTGAGCAATGATTATATGCATCTCTCTATGATGAACACTTAAGAGAACATGATTGCTAGGAAAGCCCATAATTGGCAAGAATGTATATGAATTGGCTAAAAAGCCCATAATTGGCACGAATGCCCATAACGACCTCTTGAGGTCCATGATTCGAGAAGCATATAAAACTAATTCAATTACATTTATCTTAAAACTAACATTACCATAAACATGAATTAAATCTTGAACTTTAATCTTTAACATGATGGGATTTCTCCCTCATGAAAATTTAACTTTAAATCTATTGATCACTAATCATTAATCATAATCTCTAATCGTAATGAACATGATAACCATAAGAAATAGATTATAGCAAACATTAAGCAATTTATATGATGAACATGATTTGATCATTAAACTTGAAATTGGAAGCATAATTCATAAACCATACATATCATTCAATTCAACCAAGATACTTATGTATAGTGTCATGACCCACTTACCTAGACCAAGGTAAATCCTAACTTAGTCTCCCTGATCTTGATTGAAATCCTATGTTCCTGAAATTAAATGATTTCCTTTAGTTATCACCAATAATACATCCTAAACCCTAATTTGAGTCTTTTAAGAAAACTTGTTTAGAGATGACAGATTTAGGGTTTAAAACCTTGAAAATCGACTTCTTTATCAGAAAAAAAATTCCAATGACCATTTTTACTCATTGAATTATTGATGTTTTGACCAATCACATGGAGAGAAAAATCCAAGAAGGAAATACATAATCCACTGGGACCAAGGTGACTCAATGAGTTGGACCAATAAGATATAGTCAAGGCCCACTAAAACAAAATGCATGACGTGGCTGGAAACTAAAGGCTAAAAAGGGCAAAAATTCCAATATTACACTTGCAGTTGTGTTACACAACAAAACATATTTCGAGGCTGATATGTGAAATCAACATCTCGATTTATCATCCTCAAACTCGAGACATACAAGGGTCACGGTAGGATGCATTGATGCAAAACCATCAAACCACACTCGACCAAAGGAGAAATGAGTTTCCTGAGAAACCCTCCATCTTTGTAGGCTTCCACCAAACCCATCGAGCTCTGACTCGAGCATATTTGGTGGTCGTGCGTGTGAGAAACTTCTTTCACCATGGTAGGGTGGAGACCAAAGAAAGGGAAAAGCCATTAAAAACCCGAACGCAAAGTACACGAATATACCGTTTGGATCGATGATTCAAACTAAATATGATGGATGAGAAATTCAGTGTGAAAGATGACAGTTTGCTAGAAAATTTACAATTGATTAGAGAAATAGGTAAAAGAGGAGTTTGAGAGTTACCTATTGGAACTAGAAATGGACCTGACATGCATCTTCCTGGGACCGTGAAAAGGATATTTGACACCTCACAGTTTTCCAGGATGGTCAGCGGAACCTAAACAAAGCTGACATCATAGGTGGTCACACGTTGAGTAGGGTAGCCGAGAGCGAGGGTGCTAGAGGGAGAGGAGGCAATGGTTTTGGGTTATAGGGTCCTCCTTTATCATTTTTTGAGGGTTACATATATAGGTTGAGGCCAGGGGAAGATTGGGACTCCCTCAGAGGTATAAACAGGGGAAGGGTAAGGTGGCTCTGAGAGTCAAAGGAGCCTAGGGCACTAGAGACCCACATATATAGGATGGGGAAGTTTCCAAGGAGGCAAATCTATGGGAGATTCATTTGAGCAGATTCTTAATGGATAGATATCAGAGCGCATGAAAATTGCTATCCCTATTTTGTGATGAACAGTCCTACTCAAACTAGGATGAGTAGGAGAAAGATCCCTTCAACAATTGGTTGGATCTGTGGATCCCTACACAGGGCAGAAGTTGTTCGATGGGGCCGAGAAAAGGGAAACCAAAATAATTTTGTGACAGGAGTATTTAAAACTGTGACTTTAGGTTAGATTATCAAGTCATTTAAACTATTGCTAAAAACTATAACAAAATTTTATAAATTCATTATAGGGGTCAAATATAGTCAAAACTCAATCGAATTAGGACCATGTGTCAAATAAGTAGTCTATATCCTTCCTAGCCAGTCATATTTAGGCTTTGCACAAGTTTTATCCATAGTTTTCATATACGTCATTAAACTTGATTTTAATGCATTTAATTGATTAGATAAGTGGCAATTACCCTCCCTTGTGAGACTTTGAGTCCAAAAATTGAGATAAACCATAATTGTCTCCTAGAAATTCATTTCACCTTTATTTTATGCCTTTTTGAGAAACTTTCATGGAAGAGAGAGAGAAAATGAGGATATATATATTTTCCTCTTATATTTAAAATACATAATTGAAAAAGGGAAACTTGTTGTTCAAGGTTTCTACTCCACATATATTAATTTCTGATTTCACTCCCTTTGCCTTTCTCTTTTGTTTCTATTACACATTTAATAAGGATAGGAGAGAGAAAAGTGTTAGTCTTCCCTTTTATGTATATAGGACTCATTCAATTGTAAAAAAAATAAAGGAAGGATGTTTTGTTTTCTTTTTATGTCAAAATTATATGAAGAAATTAATAGTTGGTGTAATTTTCATCAAAGCCCATGTTATAGATTTTATATAGGAAATTTTGCAATTAAGACTCTAAACATTTTTTAAAAAGGATGTTACAATTCTACCCACCTTAAATAAATTTCATCCTTGAAATTTTCTCATACTACCCACCTTAGGGTTTTACCTATTATATGTATACTAATTTCTAATATCATCTTAAAGTTTCATCCTCTTGGTAAAACATTATCTGGACCTCATTATTAAAACCAACATGTCGGTATACTACTAATGATTCTTTTCCACCTCATTATTGACATGATAAAGGACCTCTCTTATATATTCTCTAGGGGTTTTGATTCTACCATGGATCTTACTTTCTTATCTATGTGAAAATATACACCTTTTGCATGCTTGTTTCTTTATTATCTATCTAATTAGGTTTAGGTGACTATAAGTCTCAAACTTTTCATTCAACTCTTGTTTTCTTTGCCACCTTTGGATACATGACGACCTCTCATGTATTCATAGGTGACTTATCTTAATATGATTATCTTAGTACCTTACTGATGCAAATGTCCTATAGCACATGCACTTAAAAAGACAATACAAGCATGATTATGCATATAACATCCTCTCTACAAAATCCTATAAGTTTGTGTCCCATACCACACAGATGTGGGAAAGAGAGAGAGCATGCTATATGCCTTTCTAGAGTTAACATAAAAGTGCAAACATCTAGGCACATAACCGTAATATATGTCTTAATTTATGTCTCCTAACTAGACCTCTACTTTGGCTCCTAATATACTTCACCTACTTCTATACCTAGGGTTAGAATATATGAATCTTTAGCTATGTATCTATCTACACGATGCCTCATGCCATATTGTAGCATCCCTCCAAGGACACATATGTCAGCGGAAGCAAACCCTATGTTGTCCATAACATGGGTCACTTGGCTTGGAGGAACATTACAAAACATGATATAAAATAGCAATAAGATATATGAAACACCATGCATTCATTAGAAATATTGATTGATACATTATTCTTTGGAAGAGAAAACTTATAACATAAACTACTTCATCCTTGAACTAAAATCTAATGCATGAAAGGTAGAACAAATCTATGGAATAAATCTTATTTGGAAACTTGATATTGGAGCTTCTATGGTGTAGATGGCACCCCACCAAGCTAGGCCCTAGAAACTTCTACGTTGAAGCGCTCACTTCAAATTCCTTAACTCCTTGATCTAGGGACATCTCATCCCATGGCCATTCAAAAACAAATACACACATCAATAAGCAGTACTATACATTTTATAAGAATTGAAAAATAAGCATATATAGTTGACTTGAAAGAAAATCTTAACGTGAACTTGACTTAAACATTATTGATTACACGATTCTTATAACATGAAGCATTGAGTAGTAATTATATGCATCTCTCTATGATGCCCACTTAAGAGCATATTATTGCTAGTAAAGCCGATAATTGGGAAGAATGCCCATGATTTGGCTAAAAAGCCAATTATTGGCATGAATGCCCATAACAACCTCTTGAGGTCCATGATTCGAGAAGCATATAAAACTAATTCAATTCCATTTATCTTTACATTAACATTACCATGAACATGAATTAAATCTTGAACTTTAATCTTTAACATGATGGGATTTCTCCCTCTTGAAACTTGAACTTTAAATCCATTAATCACTAATCACTAATCATAATATCTAATCTTAATGAACATGATAACCATAAGAAATAGGATATAGCAAACGTCAAGAAATTTATATGATGAACATGATTTGAGAATTATACTTGAAATTGGAAGCATAATTCATAAACCATACATATCATTCAATTCAACCAAGGTACTTATGTATAGTAGCATGAAACGCTTACCTAGAGGAAGGTAGATCCTAACTTAGTCTCCCCGATCTTGATCAAAATCCTATGTTCTTGAAATTACATTATTTACTTTACTTATCATCATTAATATATCCTAAACCCTAATTTGAGTCTTTTAAGGAAACTTGTTCATATACAACATAATTAGGGTTTAAAACTTGAAAATTGACTTCCTTATCCAAAAAGATTTTCAATGACTATTTTTACTCATTTTTATGATGCTTCTTTGATTTACTCTGAATGATTGATGTTCTGACCAATCACATGGTGAAAAAAATCCACGTAGGAAATACATAATCCACTGGGACCACGGTGACTCAATGAGTAGGACCAATAAGATATGATCGAAGCCCTCTAAAACAAAATGCATGATGTGACTAGAAATTGAAGGCTAAAAGGGTAGAAATTCCAATCTTACCCTTGTAGTTGTGTGCACAACGAAACAAATTTTGGGGATGATCTGTGAAATAAACATATTGATTCATCATCCTCAACCTCAAGATATATGAGGGTCACAGAAGGATGCATTGATGCAAAACCATCAAACCACGTTTGACCAAAGGAGATAAGAGTTTCCTGAGAAACCCTCCATCTTCGTAGGCTTCCACCAAACCCATCAAGCTCTAACTCAAGCATATTTGGTGGTCGTGCGCGTGAGAACCTTCTCCCTCCATCGTAGTGTGGATGCCAAAGAAAGGGAAACCCCATTCAAAACCCAAATGCAAAGAACACAAATATACCGTTTGGTTCACACATACAAACCGAAGATGATGGCTGAGAAAATCAATGTGAAATATGGTAGTTTGCTAGGAAATTTACAACCAATTAGATAAATAGGTAAAAGAGGAGTTTGAGAGTTACAGAGTGGAACTAGAAATTGACCTAACATGGAGCAACCTGGGACAGTGAAAAGGATATTGGACACCTCGTAGTTGTCCACAATGATCAGTGGAACCTGAAGAAGTTGACATTGTAGGTGGTCACTCGCTGAGTAGGGTATCTGAGAGAGAGGGTGCTAGAGGGAGAGGAGGCAATGGTTTTGGGCTTTAGGGTCCTCCTTTATCATTTTCTAAGGGTTACATATATAGGTTGAGGCCAGGGGAAGATTGGGACTCTCTCAGAGGTCGAAGTAGGGGAAGGCTAATGTGGCTCTGAGAGTCAGAGGTGCCTACGGCACTAGAGCCCCACAAATATAGGATGGGGAAGTTCATAAGAAGGAGGTGAATTTTTGGAAGAGATTCATTTGAGCAGAGTCTTAATCGAGAGAGAGATAAGGCTGCATGAAAATCTATATCGCTGTCTTGTGAAGAACAGTCATACTCGAACTAGAATGAGTAGGAGAGATAGCCCTTTAGCAATTGGATGGATCTGTGGATCCCTACATAAGGAAGAAGTCGTTCGATGGGGCTGAGAAAAGGGAAAGCAAAACAATTGCGTGACAGGCGTATCAAAAATAATGACTTTAGGTTAGATTGTCAAATCATTTAATTTTTTGCTAAAAATTATATCAAAACTTCCTAAATTCATTAGAGGGGTCAAACATAGTCAAAACTCAATCAAATTTGGATCATGTGTCAAATAAGTAGTATATATCCTTCCCTTTTGCGACTTGAGTCAAAAAATTGAGATAAACCATAATTTCCTCCTAGAAATTCATGTCACCTTTATTGTATGCCTTTTTGAGAAACTTCCATGGAATAGAGAGAGAAAAAGAGGATATATATACTTTCCTATTATATTTAAAAGACATAATTAAAAAAGGGAAACTCGTTGTCTTAGGTTTCTACTCCACATATTTTATTTTCTAATTTCACTCCCTTTGTCTTTCTCTTTTGTTTCTATTAAATGATTATCAAGGATAGGAGAGAGAAAAGTGCTAGTCTTCCCTTTTATGTATATAGGACTCATTGAATTGTAAACAAAATAAAGGAAGCATATTTTGTTTTCTTTTTATGTCAAAATTATATGAAGAAATTATTCGTTAGGATAATTTTCATCAAAGCCCGAGTTCTAGATTTTATATTGGAATTTTGCAATTAAGACCCTACACTTTTAAAAAAAAGTTACAAGGTGAGAAGAACAACTCCCATGATTTGATAATATCCTTACCAATAATCATGCATGATAATGAGTATATGAAATTATCACATCTACACTACAAGAAAAAAGATGAGTGTTCATCCCTATTGTTTCCAGTATGAAATTGTAAGTCAGTACTAAGAATAAGAAGATAAGGCATTCAACCAGTGATAATTTGATAGAAATCCCAAAAAAGTTAGAAATATATTTTTACCATTGTGCATGTGTGGAATAATCAAACATACTATGAGTGTATTATATCCTTGAAATATATCATGATATGTTTTCCAAGAATGAACAAAGGTTTTAGTTTGAATACTCCCAAACATCATGAAATTTACTTCCCATCCCTTCATGTTAGGTGCGACCTTCTATAATATTCATATTCAACTCCTCATTAACTTTCTTAAGAACCCCCCTCGATTATATATTTAATCATGCAACTATATTTCATAGGAATATCTCAATAGCATATGATGTTGTGCATTGTTGATGATTCTTATTCAAAATAACTAGTTAAAACAATGTTCACTTGAAAAAAAGAAATGTATTACTCTTTTGGAAATCCAAACACGAAAACTTCATGTGCATTATTGATAGTGTACAGACACAAAGGTGTTTTTATAGAGCATTTAGTGTTGCAGTGGACATTTTATATGGATTATGTTTGAATGTTCCAAATAAAGAAATGTATGAATTGAATGAAAGCACCTTTACATAGATTATTTCTATACATGGATTAATTAAGTTCAACACAATGATGAAATTCATCTATTCATTCTCATCTTAGAAACCTTCATAGTTATTATATATATTTTGATCAACCTTATCAATTGGAATATAGAGTGGATATGAAAATTGAAGTAGACCAATGAAATAAGAATTAAAATAAGAATAATTCCTTATTTTTTCATTGTCAGTTTTAGTTTTTCAGTCAAACTATTTATGATATTGCATTCTTTCTTGTCACTTGTTTCATAATCATTGCATGGGTGATGAGATGATAATGGTTTTTGTTTACAATGGAGTTGCATCAACGTCTGAAATTTACTGAATATATTTTTGTAATCACACCCCATTTCTACTGTAATTCTAAGATGAATCCTCTAGTTGACTCCCACTACCATCATGGAACGAATGCTTTAGAAGAAACCCATTGATACAGTTATCCCCATATTGGGATGGATATGGCTATGAAGGCATGATCATTGTCAATTTAGATGAGCATGTAGTTTTGTCTAGGAATGGATAAGATACATTGGTGGAGTAGAAATATGAGATCTATTTCCTATATTTCTTTGGTGTTGAATTTGATAAGGTATACAACGGTCTTTTATGAATGCATATTCATCCATCTTTTTGCATACTTTTCTTATTCATTTTCATTGGATTTTCTTTTCTTTTTAGTAATTTCTAGACTAAATTGCAATTTACCCACTTCATGATTTATTTATGCAAACACTTATCCATTTTCTCACATTTGTAGGGATTTTTTCCAAAGTTTTTATGACCCACTGAGTCAGCAAGACGGCCGTCCCACTGATCCCAGACGGTCGGCTCACACCATGAAGACCTTCTTTCAGAGCCAAACAACCACCTTAGCCTTGGCTCAATCAACTAACTTAGCATGCCAAACAGTCATCACGCCTTAGCGAGACGGTCATCTCATGGAGCCAGACAAGCACCCAGACAAAGCTAGATGGCTAGGTCAACTTGACCTAGCCTTGTATCAAAAAGCCAGCGTCGCCACTTGATTAGGGTTCCAACCCTTTGCATTCACACACGTCGGCAGGAGACAGTCGCCTCAATCTACCCAAACACCCATGTCATGGTTTGCTTCGAGACCAAGTAACGAAAGAAGGGTGCTACCACTAGGGTTCAGTTGGTACTCCAAGGCCTCACCACATCACGACCAATATGGGCATCTCACAGATCCCATATGACCATCTATGACATCTCTTTGAGCCCAAGAACTCATCCAGATGGGCACGACCACAACCCTCCTTAGGGTTTCACACTGAGCATTCTAGGCTTAAGCCCAGCCAGCCCCAGATGACCATTTTCTGGCGCATGAACACGATAATTCAGCAGCTGCCACTCATCCTTTCTCACCTCCTCTTTTAGGGTTTTTCACCCTTGCTTCCCATATAAAAGGAGGGGGAATCCACTAAGAAAAGGGTCCCAAGTTTTTGTACTCAATTAGTAGTGAAAGTCTATCAATTTCCTTTCCTAGTGTAACTTTTATATTCAAGCAATAAAGTTGGTTCTTTTCTTCTACATCTAGATCTCTCTTTTTCTCATTCTTCTTCTCACATTTTCTTCTTGGAGCGGGAGACAAAGCAATCAAGCCATTTAATTGTCACCGCCTTGGACTCTTCTGAGATTCCAAAATTGTGGTATATGGCTTCTTTTCTTTCTCTCCTTGTTTCTCCCATCCTCGCTATGAGTAGTGAGTAGTTTCTTATTGAGGCAACGGGAATAACTCCTTATCCGTTCTATTGATCAGGTTTAGTTTTTTATGATTTTCTTATATGGATGGCTTTTGGTTTAGAGAATCATCAATTTAGATAAAGTGATATCTTGGTTTTATCCCAAGTTAATTTCGGCGATGTGACTGTGGAACCCAGAATTTAGAACAACTAAGCCTCTTGCATGTGGATTTGGATGCGATCGTGGAAAAATCACCATTGGGATGATGAACTATGAAGCATGAATGCCAGGACAAATGGGTTTACGTGGAGTTTGACTTTTACATTTTGTTTATGAATAATTCACATACCCACTTTTGTCTTTTAATTATCAAATATTCTTGGTTCGATCTTCACTTTGGCTAAGGTGGTGAAAACCCCTAAAGCCTCGATGTTTCCCCATCTAAATTCAACCATTCATTCAATATTTTTTTCAATCTCTTCTTTTTAATTCTTGAAAATTTTATTCTTGTTTAGATAATGTTTTTGTTCTATGCTAACCTTCACTTTCTTCTTCCTTTACTTTTCTTGCTTAGTTTAATCTTTCCTTTTTCTTATTTAGAGTCATCTTTTATTCTTCTTGCACTTTGTTTTCTTGCATTAGCTTAATCAAACCCCTCAAAATCGGACTTCATTTTCTATCAATCTTCCAGAAATACCAAAAAGAAATAATTTCAAAAATAAATCGGGATAATAAGAAAATGAATCTTAAAAATGTTGTCATGTGGGATTGACCCTTCTATACTAGCCTTAACTGGAAACTAAAAAAGGATTCAACTCTAGGATATTTGTTCTAGTGAATTAGTGTGCTCTTTAACATGTATCAATATTGGCGTTGTTTTCGGGGACAACAGTCATTTTCTCAAACCCTGATTTTTTTTTTTGTATACCTTCCAAGTAACATTATGAAAGTGATATCTCCTCTTTCTTATGAGTTTCCATTCCATCAATACATTTTTTATGAACTCAATTATATATGTATAAATGTGCATGTGCCACCCGTCAAATGATCTTATGCCGCCAGTTTTTGATCCCCAGTCAGAAAGGACTTTGCATCGCTTAAATCGACAAAACTAACTTAGGATGGATGAAGAGGAGGTTGCCCATAGGATTGAGTAGAAACTTGCAGCTCAAAGAGAGCTAATGATGGCTGAATGCACGACCCAAGAAGCCAACTTGCACGTAGCCTATATCACGGAGCAAGAGGTTGTAGAAGCCACTCAGAGGGAGGCTGAGAGACAAAAACAATTTAAAAAAATCACTCCAAAAACCGAATATGCACAACACCTAGTTGTGCCACCCGTGATTACTGCCCCCAATTTGATATCCACACTCAGTGTATCACCATGCTTCAGGCCAACCCATTTTCTGAGAATAAGGGTGAGAGTTGTCAAAATCACCTCCAATGTTTCACATACCTTAGTTCTTTGACCAAGATCTTGGGTGTCTTTGAAGATTCCATTAGACTTCGGATTTTCAAATACTCTCTCTTTTGGGCAGCTATCAATTGGTATAATTCCATGGAGAGTTAAAATCCTATCACCACCTGGGAAGCACTTCAAATAAAATTTTTAGATAAATACTTATCCCTTCCCTTACCTATGAGAGCTGAGGACAAAACCTTTTATTTTCAATGGTCCCTAGAGAAACCTTAGGAGAAGCTTGGGAGAGATTTAGGGAACTCCTCCTCTGTTTCCCTCATCATAACATATCACAATCTCAATTCATTCAGATATTCTATCGTGGTGTTGATGATGACACCAACAAATTTCTTGATTCCTCATCTGGAGGAAATTTCATGTTCCAAAACTTAAGCAGCTCGTGGGAGGTAGTTAAAAGAGCATCTGAAACCCAAGACAGACGAGGAACCAGTGGGGTCCTAAAAGTTGCTAATGTTGAGGTTAACCCAGACATTCATACTATTTCTAAAGTTATTAAATTGATCTTTTTGAAACAGGATTGCTTGGAATCCTCAGATAATGCTTATGAAAGACAACCCCAACATGTGAGGGTTGCTGAATCTCTATGAGGGATATGCCAAGGGTATGATCATGCTTCCCTCCAGTGTCAATATCTCTACAACACCCCTATGTTGCCTGATTTTGGTCAACAAGTGGAGGACCTTAAATCTATCCATAGTATCTCAGGATAGGCTTACTACAATTCAAACCAAGCCAGAAACCATCCCTGATTTCAAGATAGAAACCCCTGAAGAGCTGAAAATGCATCTCAACTTCCCCCTCCACAAAGACCCCCACAACCCCAATCCAACTATCATCCACCACCAGGTTTCACATACAATAACAGTTAAAGGAATTTTGGGAACCAAGGGAACTTTAGGGGCAATTTCTAAAACCGTGTACCTTACTAAGGACAAAAATATCAAAACCTTCATCAAAAACCACCTTAAGAGAATGTCCCCACTCCTGTGGCAGAGGATAGGATTTCATCCTTAGAGAAAATCATAATAGTACACCAGAAGTCAACTGATGCTCAGTTTGCCCGTCTTTTTTTCCAACAAAAACCCCCTGTAGGGACCTTCGCTAGACATCCCGGGAACAACCCAATACATCCTGAACAATTAAAGGTTGTCTCCACCCACTTGGGGAAGACTCATACTCCTCCCCTAAAGATACCTACAATTGTCTCCTTGGACTTTAAGGATGATGATACAGTGGTCGTCGAAACTTCCCCCTCACCCACTCCTATCATTCCTGCTCCTTCCATCCCCTCTCCTGTGGTCCCACCTATGGACATTGAAGAGACTAAAATTCTTGTTTACAAACCTCATCCACCTTACCAGGTCCACCTAAAAAAAACTAGGCTTGACACTCATTTTGTGAAAGTTAGGGAAGCCATGAAAAAGTTGAATGTGGATATTCCCTTTCTTGATCCCTTAGCTAATATGTCGACCTGGTCCATATACATGAAATCTCTTTTAACCAGGAAGTACCACACCGACGAGCATGAGTGTGATGACCCTAATTTTGGAATTTTATGAAGTCAATTAATCAATTGAATCCAAGTGACCTATTAATGGACCATGTATTCTTTAGGGTCACAAAAAGTGTTCTTGGTCTTGCATAATTAAGATTTGATGATTTTTTGCTCTTAATTTAAGATTTATGCAAATACCTTTTAATTTTCCTTAGTGATATACAACACATCATACATGTATTTTGGGTCAACTATATCCACTATTACACATCACGATGGTATGAACATATTTTTCAACCTCCTCCTACTAGGGGACTCAAAGTCAAGAATGTTTCTTTTCTCCATTCTCCTTTACCATCACCCTAAAAGTTTGTAGACTTTTGACTTGTGCATAGAAACATATTGAGAATCTCCCCATAAGCGCATAAGCATGTATAAAACCTCCTCAGTTCCATCGTTCCCTGGCACCCGGGCTCCCAATAAATTTTGCATTTTCCACTTCACCTCTGCCATGCCTGTGACAGATAGAAGGACAAGAACATCACCCCTCCTTTTTGTCTTCTCTCTTCCTTTCTTTCCTCCCTACCTTCTCATATACCCTTCTTCCTACCAGGGTTTTCAGCACCCAAGAGCCAGACCCCTTGAGGTGGGTTCAGAGTCGCCACCATGGGAGCATTGGAGCTCCTTCACCCTTCCTCCTCTCAGCTACATAGGTATTTTATGAGTTTGTAGAGTTAGAATGGAGCCATCAGCCTCTTGTCCCTTCTCACCGAGGCCCCTTGTGTGAGATCAGCCTTACAACAGACCCAGCGGCCATAAGCTTCTAGTCACATCAAGCAACCATGGTAGGGATGGGCTCCTTATGCTTGGATCTAGGGTTTTTGGGTGTGGATGGCAATATTTGTGGCCTAGTTTCTCGGTGATGTTCGCTAGAGTGGTAGGAAAGTTCCCCTATCCAGTCTCTATTCATAACATAAAAATAGGGGAGTCGCATGAGGTATCACGTAGGGGATGGCAAGCGATGTTGAGTGCTTATGCGCATTAGAGAGAGAAGAGCACCGATGGCATGAGACCCACCACCGTTGGTGGTGGTTGAATCAGTGTGCGGGTTGTTTGGGTTTTTAGGGAGACAGAGAAGGTAGTGGAATCAAAACAAATTCTTCTCTCCAAACCCAGAATAAAGGAATCGCATCAACATCTATATAGTAGGAAGTATGGTTTGTAGAGGCATACCTTGTCCCGAGGCTTGCTCGGCGATGTTACCTCACCACTTGCACGGTCTTCACCTCCGATATTGGACGGTGTCTGTGCAGCTCCTAGTCTCACTGGGACTGTCAGGATTGACAGCTATCCTTTGAGCGACAGAAGTCTCCCGCCTCTGTAGTAGTGCACACAGACCACCTGGAACTCCGATCTCCTTGTCCCATAAGGAATCGGAAGGATTCACACCCTCCTATCGATGTACTAGTCACCGACACACTCTCCTACCACCAGTCGCTTTTCTTCAGTTGTCTCCCTTATCGGATAGCACTTGCTCGGGCTCTCCTGGTTACCACAACCAGAAAGAACGACAACTTTGTAGAGCAACTCATATTCTGAGTTGTACTTTGAGAAGCCCCCAATACCCCTATATATATAGGAGGGTCATGGGATAGGGTTCTCTACCCCGATCAATGCGAGATTAAAGCAGGAGTAGAAGGGTTCGAGATTTTCCACAAAAACAATCAACTGTGCCAGCTGAACCGATCCTTTCAAGCATGAAACGGTCAGTTGGGGATCTGAGCCGATCGGTTCACACCTGAACCGGTCGGTTGGGACACCTGAGATGATTGGTTCAAGCATGATTTGATCAGTTCGTGGTCCTGGTCCAACTCGAATTGACTTTCCATTTTTGTTTCCAACTCAACAAATATTAGTCCTTGTCCAAATCAAATTTTTACAAGTGAAACAAATATGTGTTTGCAAAAAGAGTCTTCTGACTTTCCAAACGATCTTGGTTGGTCACACGAATCGACTGGTTCAACAATTGAGTCGATCATTTCATTGACACATGAGCAGATTGACTCACTACTTGAGTTGATCGGTTCATCAACCTGAGTCGATCGGTTCAACCCTGTGAGCCGATCGGTTGGAGCAGTAGACTGTGCAAATCAATCAATTGCAGTTCCAATCAATCTGATACTTTTAATCATCTAGTCCAACACCTTGAACACTATGATTTTGAGCTATCAATCAACTGAGTGTTTAATTTAACTACTAAACTCCTTTAGTAATAAATCTAAACATTGTTTGTGGATAAACTCCTCTTCCAAGTTAAATCCTATGTGTGTGACCCTACAGGTCCATTTCATGTTGGCAGTGAAAGTCCATAACACTTATGACTTCACAAGTAAAGAGCGGTGCCTAGTCGCACACCAGTGCTACCCAAGTGAAAAGGAAAGTTGGAGAACAACTTTCAATCCTACAATCCATGAAAGGTGTCACAATGAATGTATAATTCCTTTGTCACTGATATCCCAAATGAACTCAAGGCATGGAACAGTCATCCTGTCAACGTCCATTCACTTTCTTGATCTCAAAGTAGATTGGAGGATATATGTATGACATCAATATCACATACTGATTCACACATGCGTGTGCACACCTATCTCAATCCTACTCATCAAGTGGCCATGGATATCAAACTCCCTCAGGAGGGAAAAATCCCATATCTATCCCTCACCCCTCAAAAGCCCCATGTGTCAAAGCCACCCATTCATCACCTTTATAACAACCCATGTTTCAGGACTGCATTTGATGATGTCAAAGTGTACCCAACGACATGTGTTGAGTGTAGTGATTTCAGGTCAAAGAATCACACTCACCACAATCACTGTGAGAACTGAGTGTGACTACCATGTCATGGTTCCATGTGTCAAACTCATAGTGGGTCTGTCTAATATACTTTTTCTCTAACAAGTACCTATGTGTTTGGTTTGATATCTCCATATCATGACTAATGAGATTATGTCATCAACCAACACCACAATCTAGTCGTGTGTGTCTTTGTTTTCTATCTACCTTCCACAATGACATTTGACTAGGGACATAATAAGAATGTACAAACTCTTATCATCTGTATGATCTCATCGTTCAGGTCCTTAACCTGAAAGAATATGTCATTGAGTACTGTCATTCTCTAGACATTCAATATGTTCTATCATTATCTCATATGACTGAACCAGAAAGAATTGGAAGCTTGACTCTGATGTTTATCAAATCAATCTTAATGTATCCCACCAATCATCCCAAGATTGTCTCTCAGGGCATACATGCCAACATACTCCCACTTGCACTACGATCCAATCACCCTTGAATCATATTCTTAGTGATCTTCAAGCATGTCCCACATGTTATTGTGCTCTAGTGCTAACATAGTGAGATATGGAAACACCTTGCCAAAGTCAGTATTAACTGCATGTCTCTCAGCTCTTCGTCACATGTATGAGATGGAGTTTCCATAATATGCGATCTAGTATTCCTTTGCTAACATTTAGCCACATTACATGACCAAGCACTCCTTATTTGTCATCAATGACCGGAATATCTATAAGTTCATCTCAGGAACTTCCAGATCCATGTAGTATCCATTAATGTTCTCTAACACACGAATACTCAGCCTTTCCTTTTAAATGGCTTTATTGGAACGTTTCTAAACATTCACTTTTATATATCTCATATATATTTTGCGATTAATTCTTTGTCCTTTTTGGAAGTTCGCATCAGTGTAACTCTTTACATTGAACCGTTCTTTATTTCCATAGAACTAGTACTTCTCAAGTACTTATCAAGTTCTCATGGTATTCCAGTAACCCTTACTGGAACTAGACAGACATCCACTTGTCATGTCCCACATATGAGTTATCAGGATGAGCATATCATATTGTCATGTCCTACATACAAGATGATAAATGTTTTTTGTTCTTGCCATGTCCATGCATGCAAGATGATGGGATGTTTACATACATGATAGATCCTTATCTATTCTTAGTGTTTCCATTCTTCATAAGAATCGGACACTTGGATTTGGGATACTAACTCCATGTAACATGAATAAGTTCTCTCCCATTGAATTTTTGCATACTGAACCCTTCAGTATAGATTGACAATGTATGCTATCTCTTTTCAGGTCAAGAGGTTTTCGAGAACTATCTCTATATTTCTATATTCCTATCACATAGGAAACGTCTCTATCTTCCCTAATTTCCACTTTGGATTTCTATTTTAGAACATTTCCATTTCACAACATCATGTGGAATGTGAATACGCTCCCACTAAATCATAGATCTCTCTTTATCTTTGACATATCAGTCAAACCTTTTGACTATATTATCAAAATAAAGATCACAATTCTAAGTTGCTTGTACTCAATCAATCACATTGATTAGTCCATTGTAACTTATAGACTTCATTTGTATTAATGGATTCATAAACCATGTAGGTTGTGTCACGTACACATCCTCATTTTATTTCTTATAGGAATGCAGTTTTAGTGTATGTATGCCAAATTTCTTAGTCATTAAGTTGCAATCAACAAGCATCATCCTTCTCAAAATGTCATCCATGTGTTTGAATACTTAAGACTCATTCGCACTTATGGATTTCATCCCAATGGGTGCTACCATCAAATTCATACCTTATGGTTCACATGGAAGTCATTTAGGATGTAATGGTCGTAAACCATAACTCAAAATCTGGTTCCTCATATTCATCCAGATAGTTGATTCATCACATGACCAACTCATTACATAAATAATTGAGGTGTATCTATCAAGGATATAAGAACTCACAACTCCTTGTGATTCTTAATGTCCTTTATTAGTGTGGGGTATTCTTTATTTAAGAAGAAATTAGTTATTTGATAATCATCTTCTAACTCCTTAGAGTATGACTCCTTTTGATTTAGACATCATCATGCCTTAATCATGAGTTCACTATGATATTTCACTATGATACACTATCATAATCAATCATAAGGTTCTCAAACATTTGGTTCAAGTATTTCATTCATTGATCTCATCAAGAATTAACACTTTACCAAATTAATACTTCATCTATGATATTCTTGAACACTTCAAGATATTCATATTGGTATTTCTCTAAACACCACTTGAAGTATTAGCATTAACTCTAATAGGTATGTAAATACATCACATGTATTATACCTAATAGGATAATTAATCTCCCACTATGATTAGTGAAGATTGATCATGTCCAAGAGATTCATGTCTCTTAGTGGTTCTCTAACCAAAAAGAGTCTAGACTTATCCATCATATGGAATCTAGAAATGAATTTCTCATGATTTATGCTAATTTAATTGTTTGAGTTATCAATAACTTTTAGGTATCATTTTATCTTATGCATACCAAGTACCACAAGATAAACAAGGCATTGACATAAAGATCATATCTTTGAAATTGAAACATCAACTTTATTAATTGCTATCATTGTCATACAATATGCAAAAATAATGTGTTTCTATCCATTGGAAAATATGAAACAACAGTTCATATCTCTATTACATGCCTTCAAGGCTGAAAATAAACTAAAGTATTCCTATCTATGACAGCAACACTTGCCCCATGTATTGGGCGCTTTACACTTTATATCTTGGTATCATATACCTAAAAAGTGTTATAAGTTTATTTCATGACACCGTCAGGTGGAGACGTCTATCGCCTCCTTCTTCTTTAGTTCTTCCAGATAGAGTGGACAATTCCTTTTCCAATGTCCTGGCTTTTGACAATGGTGGCAATTTCCTCTCTTGGTCATGCCTCCCTTGACCTTGAGAGTTGAAGACGACTTGGGCTGCTGGCTAGCATCAGAACCTTTCTTAGCCTTGCCCTTGCCCTTGCGCTTGGACTTGCCTTTCTTGTTGCTGATAATCATCATAGACTTAGGCTTGTCCTTCTTCATCTGTGCCTCATCTATCCTCAACATGCCCAACAACTCTGCAAACGAATTGTCAAAGTTATCCATGTTGTAGTTCATCACAAACTGACTGTAGGATTCTAGCAACGATTGCAGTATCACGTCAGTAGCCAACTCTTGGCTCAGGGGAAATCCCAGTCTTTTCAGGTTCTCTACATACACAATCATTTTGAGCATGTGAGGACCAACTGGATCTCCTTCTGTGATGACACACTTGAACATCTCCCTGGAGACATCATATCTCTCTTATCGTGCTTGATCTTCATACATGTTCTTGAGATGTTGAATCATCTCAATGACACCCATGTTCTCATGTCTTGTCTCTGCAACTCTTGGTTCATGGCACAACATCAAGCACTTTGCATCAATGGCATCTTCATAATGCTTCTTATAAGCATCCCTTTCTGACTTTTGTGCGGTAGGAGAAGGTTCCTCTGGAGCTGGAGTATCCAGGACATAAAGGTTTCTCTCTTGAGTGAGAACAATTCTCAATGTCCTAAACCAGTTGTAGAAGTTACTCCCATTCAGCTTGTCCTTTTCAAGGACCGATCGCAATGAAAAGTGATTGTTGTTTGTTGTCATTTGTACTACAAAAGGAAATATATGCAATTTAGTCCAAAACTCAATTTTGACTTATTTGATTGATTTGAAAAATTGACGATATAATTAGGACTTTAATTAATCACCACTCCCAATATTGTTTTTCAAATTGATAGCCCTCACCATCAATTCGGAAGATTGCAGCGTACAATCTTCTAGTGGGTCAAGATCCATATTTCATCAAGTCATGAGTCAGCTTTGGCTGATCACCCACAATCTTGACTATTTAGGTAGGCCATCATGCCAATTGCATCATATGCAACTCTTGATGAATGAACATGCGCAACACCTTGCCATGAACATTTTGTGCCTCTGGGCTTAGACCCTCTAAGAATCACCAGTTAAGTCTAACCCAAAAGTCGACACGGTAAACATGCACCCTGCTTTGGTAGAACCTACATCTTTACCCTTCACACTTCCACGAGATAGATGGCGCACCACGCTTTGGTGTAACCTACACTTATTCGATCAAGTTTTTCATGTGTGTTGCTAATGGAAGGCGTAAAAGACTTAATATTTAATGAGGGATTTGGTTTTATAGGTACATATAAATATCCAATCACCACAATACATAGTACGTATCATATGCATGCTATATCCCACAGAAAACATGTGAAATGATAAAAGCGATGATTATGGCCATCGTAATGTGATTCCTCGAGCCAAGAGGAATCACGGTTATCTAGGTCCACATCACATGCAACCTGTACAAGATGAACTTTGTGCTTTGCCATTCTAGGTTTGTTCAACTCATCTCCATGATTGATTGACACGCCATCAGGCCGGTCGGTTGGGTGCCACCAGCCGATTGATTGGCTCCTCCAACTGATCGGTTCACCTAGTCTTCGTGATCTCCTCAGGTCGCCACCCGCTCATCTCGCTCCTCGAGTCGATCGTATGGATCGCCAACCGATCAGTTCACGCCTTGAACTGATTGTCTCAGTCATTGTTAGATGTCCTCCGTTCTTTGACATAACAAGAAATATAAAAAGATCTATCCTATTTACATTTAAATTGGGAAACCCCGAGTTACATTTGGGGGGAGAAAAGGTAGGAAAGAAATCTCGAGTTATCTCGAGTTACATCAGGAATAAGGAGGTAGGGAATCTATGCGTAGACCAAGATGCAAGCAACCACATACAACCAAGCACACATACATAGGGTTTATTGGCCATAACCATGCTTATACATCCACCACAAAACTCATTTAAGGGCGATGCGTATCGAGTGCATTCATATTACATATCATATATGTATATTGGAATTTGTAGACTTAGGATTGGACATGCATAAAGCCAATTTTATTCGCATCGTATGAAATAAATAAAGGCGACAAACCAAAATCGATCATATTGATAATCCTAAAGCATAGAGCAGTTGATGTGGCTCTGATACCACTATTTGGGTTTTTAGGGAGACAGAGAAGGCAGCGGAAACAAAAAATATTCTTCTCTCCACACCCAGAACAAAGGAATCACGTCAATGTCTATACAGTAGGAAGGATGGTTTGTAGAGGTGTACCTTGTCCCGAGGCTTACTCGGCGACGTTACCTCGCAGCTTGCGCGGTCTTCACCTCCGATCTTGGACGGTGTCTGTGCAGCTCCTGGTCTCATCGGGACTGTCAAGATTGACAAATATCCTTCGAGTGGCAGAAGTCTCCTGCCTCTATAGTAGTCCACACAGACCACCTGGAACTCTGATCTCCTTGTCCCATAAGGAATCAGAAGGAGTTGCACCCTCCTGTCAGTGTACTAGTCACCGACACACTCTCCTGCCACCAGTCACTTTTCTGCAGTTGTCTTTCCCTTGGTGTGCCTCCCTTATCGGGTAGCACTTGCTCGGGCTCTCCTGGTTACCACAACCAGAAAGAACGACAACTTTGCAGAGCAACTGGTATTCTGAGTTGTACTTTGAGAATCCCCCAATACCCTTATATATATAGGAGGGTCATGGGATAGGGTTCTCTACCTCGGGCAATGCGGGATTAAAGCAGGAGTAGAAGGGTTCGAGATTTTCCACAAAAACAATCAATTGCGCTAGTTGAACCAATCGTTTCAAGCATGAAACAGTCGGTTGGGGACCTGAGCCGATCGGTTCACACCTGAACCGGTCGGTTGGGACACCTGATCCAATTGGTTCAAGCATGAGCCGATCGGTTTGTGGTCCTAGTCCAACTCGAATTGACTTTCCATGTTTGTTTCCAAAGAAACAAATATTAGTCCTTATCCAAATCAAATTTGTACAAGTGAAACAAATATGTATTTGCAAGAAAAGTCTTTTGACTTTCCAAACGATCTCGGTTGGTCACACGAATCGACCGGTTCAACAATTGAGCCGATCATTTCATTGACACATGAGCTGATCGACTCACCACTTGAGTCGATCGGTTCATCAACCTGAGCTGATCGGTTCAACCCTATGAGCCGATCAGTTGAAGTAGTAGATTGTGCAAATCAGTCAATTGCAGTTCCAATCAATCTGATACTCTTAATCATCTAGTCCAACACCTTGAACACTATGATATTGAGCTGTCAATCAACTGAGTGTTTAATTGAACTACTAAACTCCTTTAGTAATCAATCTAAACATTGTTTGTGGATAAACTCCTCTTCCAGGTTAAATCCTATGTGTGTGACCCTGCAGGTCCATTTCACATTGGCAGTGAAAGTCCATAACACTTATGACTTCATAAGCAAAGAGTGGTGCCTAGCCGCACATCAGTGCTACCCAAGTGAAAAGGAAAGTTGGAGAACAACTTTCAATCCTACAATCCATGAAAGGTGTTACAGTGAATATATAATTCCTTTGTCACTGATATCTCGAATGAACTCAAGGCATGGAACAGTCATCCTATCAACGTTCATTCACTTTATTTATCTCAAAGTAGATTGGAGGAGATATGTATGACATCAATATCACATACTGATTCACACATGTGTGCGCACACCTATCTCAATCATACTCATCAAGTGGCCATGGATATCAAACTCCCTCAGGAGGGATAAATCCCATATCTATCACTCAACCCTCAAAAGCCCCATGTGTCAAAGCCACATATTCATCACCTTTATAACAACCCATGTTTCAGGACTGCGTTTGATGATGTCAAAGTGTACCCAACGACATGTGTTGAGTGTAATGATTTCAGGTCAAAGAATCACACTCACCACCATCACTGTGAGAACTGACTGTGACTACCATGTCATGGTTCCATGTGTCAAACTCACAGTGGGTTTCTCTGGTATACTTGTTCTCTAACAAGTACCTATGTGTTTGGTTTGAAATCTCCATATCATGACTAATGAGATTCTATCATCAACCAACACTACAATCTAGTCTTGTGTGTCATTGTTGTCTATCTACCTTCCACAATGACATCTGACTAGGGACATAATAAGAATGTACAAACTCTTAGCATATGTATGATCTCATTGTCAGGTCCTTAACCTAAAAGCATACGTCATTGAGTATTGTCATTCTCTAGACATTCAATCTATTCTATCATTATCTCATATGACTGAATAAGAAAGAATTGGAAGCTTTCCTCTGATGTTTATCAAATCAATCTTAATGTATCCCACCAATCATCCTATGATTGGCTCTCAGGGCATACATGCCAACACGGGTGGCCCAATATTGTGGGATGGAAGGGCAGATCAGGTATAGGCATGCGTGCTGAGGCAAACTGCCCAATCAACATTCAAGTGTTGTGATCGCCCACATGATGAGATGGTAACACCCCCTCTTTTCAGTATAGTTCTTGGCTTAAACTTCTAAAAACAATAAATCCCTCTTCCCATGTCCAAAACATGCGATATTATATACCATTTTGATTGTCTCAACGATACCTATCCAATGAGTATTTTTATAGACCATAAATCATCTTATTTTTCTCCATTTTATCTAAATATGTGATATTTGACTACTTTATCCATGCTTAATGCATTATTATGACTAAACTTGTACCAATGATTATCAATCCACCCTAAATACATGGATCAAGAACTTTCATGTAACTTTTGAGTAAAATGATGACCTAGATCACCCTTGTACACACACGATGACCCTTTTGTACATAATGTGATTCAACTATGACATTGCATGATAATACTTTAATCAGATATTAACTTTCATCTAATAATGTATAAAAGCCTTTTTCATCTATGAAATTAGTAAAATTATGATGTGTTATGACCATTTTGACCACCCCTTGTGCTATAATGATTCTCACAACACTAGATCCATCATTTATGTTTTAATGTGGTCTTATATGTCATTATATGTTCATGTATGCTAAGTATTTCACGCTTCCGCATGTTGTCTTTGGTATTCATTTAGTTCACAGGGATGGAATGTCAGTTATGTAACAATGAGATAGTCATGCTTTCCAGAAACACCTCTGATATTATCCAAAGCAAGATGCTTGAAAAGAAGAAAGACCCTAGTTCCTTTGGGATTGGGTTCTACGTAGGTGATAATTCTTGTAGGAAGGGTCTTGCAGATATGGGAGCTAGTATTTCTATTATGCCCTATAGTCTTTACAATACGCTAGCCTTTATTGACATGCTCCCTACCGCCATGACCTACAAATTAGCTCACTCATCCATGATAAAACCCATGGGTATCATTGAAAACATACATGTAATATTTGGGAAGGATGCCTATGTCCCATGTGACTTTGTCATCATGGACATAAAGGAATACTTAATGTACCGCATCATCTTTGGTCGTCCCTTTTTGGCCATCGCTCATGCCTTCATTGATGTTGAGACCGGAACCATTTTCTTATGTCTAGGAAATGAACCCTAAAGTTTAGGGTATTTGAAAGCATGTGTGGACCAAGCCTCCAAGAAGAGGTATATCTTCTTGATTGTATTGAAAAGATGCAACAATTAAGACAAGAATGGGAATTAGTTGAGGATTCCCTCCAAAATGCCCTTGTGACTCGTATTGATTGTGGATTTAAAGATGAGAAATTGGAGCAATTCAGACATCATCTTAACACCTTTGAGGAGATTCATGATGAGGAGTTTGAAGACCTAAAAATGGTCTTCGTTGTAGATGCAAGACCTAAACCCCCCAAGGAACCTGACATGATCCCCTCCCTAAAGGTCTTAAGTATACTTTCCTTGATGAGAAAGAGATTTATCCTATTATCATTAACTCCTATCTCACCCATGAATAGGAAAACAAGCTAATGACTGAACTTCGGAAGAGGAAATCTTCCTTAGGAAACAAAATGGTAGATTTTATAGGAAAAGATCAATCCATTTGCATGCATAAAATTCCTATGGTATAAGAGTACAAAACTTCTAGAGACCCTCAAAGGAAACTGAATCCCAACACAAAAGGGTGGTGCATCTAGAGGTTATCAAGCTTTTAATTTTAGGGATCATCTACCCCATCTCAGACTCTCCTAGTGTAAAGAAGAAAAAACACCTCTCTACTAATAATAATTATATGCAAAAGACCAATAAATAGAAGTGGAATAAAATAACAATGACTATATTTAATTATATAAAGGGTACATCAAAATTCTCCCAATAAGGGTGTACATGACATATACAACAAAATATGGATCTTAAGATAGAGGGAAACTAAACTACATCAATATATCTCCAAGAAATAAGTTAAGCAATAGGTCCAAGATGTAAGGATGAACTCCTTATCCCTAATCTTAGGCTGGTCCATCATGCTCCTACTGTGCACTCTGATCCTAAACATGTGTGGTTGGGATCACCCAAAAAAAAGTATGTGTTAATTGAGGAATAAGAACAAAGTAAAGTATAGAAAAATGTAAACATGGAGTAATGATTCCACTATGCAAAAGAAATGTCAAAAGTATGAGGAACATAAAAGAGAATACTTTCCATAACATCACATATTAACATTGAAGTATGCACGATAAATATTTACTATGCTAATAGGTTCAAAAGTATGAGTCATATAATAAATAAAAAGTTTGCCATGATAAACAATAATAAAGTTACATGCATGAATATCATTATGACTACAAAAACTAATATAGGGCTGAGGCACCTACCTAATATCAACCAATAGGTGAGGGAGAGTAACACATTCCCAAACACCTAATTATATATAAAAAAATAGGGAGAGTAATCAAATTCCACTAGGAGAAATAACACATGACCAACTATGGGCGGTTGTACACATGTACACTACATTAGTTACTTAGTCAATAATTCATAATGTTGAATAAATTAAATTGGAAGAGTGGAAATAAAAGTGATATAGTAGTGGGTTCAAAACCCATGAAGTATCTAAAGTAAAGGTTCTACAAGAAGGAAATAAAAATATCAAAAGCTAATACTATGCCTCATTGGAAATATTAGGGTTGGATATCAAAATGCCCAACTGAAGGAACAAGTATACATACTCATGCATAAATAGGGTTGCACATACATTAATGAAGAGTCCTAATTATTTATTTCACCAACTTGGTTGTAACCAAAACCTCTTTAACCTAAATTACAATATATATGTATGTATTAGGGTTTCATATATCATAAAGTGTAAGTAAACCCTAATTTTGGACCTTCTAGGAAAACCTTCAATTCAGAACTCAAAACTTGTACCAATCGGATAGCCGAATTCTCATGATTAAGAAAACATATTTATTTATTAAATTTGGAGTTAAAATGAATTAGTTATCAATTTTAAGTCTTTTTAAATAAATAAAATAGTGTTTATAATAAAAATCAAAGCATAGATATAAAACATGGAATATACCTAAAATCATATTATTCTCAGAAAATACTTTCCAACGACTATTTATTTGTATTTTTCTGATAAACTGTCGATTTATTATGAATTATATAAAATTGACCAATAGAAAAATGAGAAAAATCCACATAAGAACAAGGACCAGGATATCCATTCGTGACCCACTTTGTCCAGCCGACCCAATGAAGGATCTCCATGTTAGCATTGCATTTCTCAGCCAGGAGAGTGAGTGGGGACAATCAAAAACCACAAAATTGCCCTTGTAATATTGATTAGTCAATTAATATCATGGAGGTACCAAGGTCATTATATGACATGGCTTGTTCCTCTTTGCTCTCTGCCTCGATGAGCAGACATGGATCTCTGAGGTTCGAGACCTCTGGTTTGACACGGGAAGGTTGGGCCTTGTTCACATGTCCAGGGATTGCAGTGATCTCCCCATCCCCTAGCATAGCCAAGTAGCTATCTGGGAGATTCTAGAGTGCATTGGAGTTCTAACTTCATCACTTCCGCCATGGATGGAAACAAGTAGGAGGAACCAAGTGGGAAAAACAAAACAAATGGTAGTGAACACATGTTGAACAAATAAATGAGGTCATTGAATCTAGTGCAACATTTCTGGTCATTAAAGGACCATCATGTCTTTAGAACAAATCGTCGTAGCAACGACAACAGAGGGAAGAAGATGGAACTTGGGATCCTGGAAACCAACCCAAAATTGTCCCGTGAAGCTCAAAAAATGAACATGTACTCAAGGCGAGTCGATAGGAAAAATTTCCTAGAACGGAGAGATGCTAGAGTGGCTAGGTGATGAAACACCGATGAGGTGGTCATCTAGTTACAGGATACACTAACTGGGACCATCGTGGAACAAACAAATAATGAACATAGGAAGAGGGGTCCAAGGTGGTTCTTACCAGCACCTCAATTTGAAAAAAATCTGGTGAAGAGCGTCAGGGTGAGGTCTACATTGCCAGAGAAGGAACCTAAGTAGGTCTGTGGTCTTCAGGGTGCGAGAGGTGAAATTGGAAGAGGAGGAGCTGAGGTGGGAGTCTCGGAGTGCTATCGAGTGGGTTATATAGGAAAGAGGAAAACTAATGGACCATTTGTAACTCACAACGATGAGGGGTGTGAGTGCCCAGATTGGGTGTTTCGTCCATAGCCCATGTTAGAAGATGAGTTAGGGCTTGCTAGATTTGGAAAAACTTCATGAATTTAATGGAAAAAAAGAATCATGTTGATTCATACATAGAAGAGAGAGAACGAGATCGGCGAAGATAAGCATGTGAAATGACTTCTTACTCGTGTTTTGACTGAGGAAGGGGATGACACAAGGGCCATCGGATCCTGGATCGGACAGTTCAGGGATGCACATGAATTAAAGTTGAAGAGTAACGTGTGACGTTTAATAAAACTGAAACCATAGGCTAAATACAATGCATAATTGAAATTGAATTAAAAGCCATAGTCAAACTATATACAAAATTGTTTAATCCATTTGGAGTGTCAAACATTGACCAACTGACTCCAATTTGGACCATAGGCTAATATTAATATCTAGAATAATGATATACACTTAAATTTCAGTTTTGTACAAGATTTTGCCCCTAACCACAATATTATTCATTTATATATATATATATATATATATATATATATATATATATATATATATATATATATATATATATATATACATATATATTAATGCATTAAAAAGGTCAGTTAACCTAAAAAGGATTTTCTAATCAAATATTTAAGTGAAAATTTGAGATAGACAACATATATTAATTTCAAGAGTCATTCTCACAACATTATTCCCTTTTCATGTTTTATTGCCACATAGGAGGAGAAAGAAAGAAAAGAGGATTATTACACTGATTAACAAAATCAAATCCACACTATCTCTCATTACTTGTCCCAAAAGGCCAAAAAAATCTAAATTAATATAATCCACTGATTATCTCTCATCAGTGGTCATTTTGTATTTTAGACTCTAATCAAAGCACTAATTGAGTTCTTTGTGCATAAACCCATATGTTGGCATCAATGTGAAACAAATGTATTCCAAACCACTAAATATTACTCAATTTCAACATTGAGGACAAAAAGATTGAAAAGATAGGAAAATTTAGGAAAAAGGCCAAAAAGGATATAAAGGAAAGGAAAAACTTGAAAATGTATTCCTTACAACACTCCACCGCTTAAAGAGGATTTCATCCCCAAAATCTAAACACGAGGGAAGGGCGAGTACGTAACATCCCAACACTAAGCAACTAGGTGGTTACCTCTAATCTATGGTACTTCACATGCTCCACTCATGATTTAGGTTCTCATGGTTCACTAAGGGTTCTATTATTCATATTACCTTTTATTAGATATAATACAAATAACATTTTTATCTTTTTAGCATTATCTTCGTTATGAAATTACATCATCCTTAATATTCTATTAATTATTCTAGATTATATTCACATTGTTGTTAAAACAAATTACATCTCAACATTATGCACAATTCATATGTATTTCTAATTTAACTCATTAAGAATTTTAAGCACAATTAGGGTTACTCCACTATCTCAACATCTATTAATATATTAGATCACAATCCATAATAGTTTGGATTTAGACTCCTTATCCTCGTATTATCATCATATTGGATTGTAACATATTATTTTTTCCTTAAAATAGGCAATAGTATCCAACAAGTTATTAAGTCTACAATTAATCCAAATAATGTCACATTAATTACTTATCTTATATCACACATTGTCACATTTCCTTTCATATTCATATTAATTTCATCATTAATCATTCACTTATATTTATTCACTTCTTATTATAAATTATACACATTTAACACCACATTAGGCATACATGCATATTTATGTAAATACAGTTACTCATTATCATATTTGAGTTATTATATGTATCTTAGTGAATATCATGGAACATATTACATATTAATGAATGGATTCATATACAAAGTTATGATCTAGGTGATTAATGAGGTGTGTATTAGAGAACAAGGTGATATGCATTATGTATATTTATATCTTGATTAAACTATGATTAGGTGGTTATATTCCATTTAAATGTATCAAAGTACGTTATCGGATTATAACACCTGATGTTACTAATGTATGATGAAAGTCATCATGGATGTATATGTCAAAAGTTAGATGATTACATCTTAAGGTTTAGATCAACATGATCGTTACATGTCACTTATACATTCTCAGCATGCATTAGTTCCATTTATCTGACTCATCATATCATAAGGGTGACATGGTCAACATTATGTGTATTCACAATTAGTGAGTTGCTCATATTGCCTGCATTAAGTATTTGTTAGAGTTCAAACATATGAATTGTTCATTAGAAGACTTATTATATATTCATTAGTATATAAACAAACACGTTAAGTTATATTTATAACTTTTTTTAGTCAATTCTAATGATGTTAGCTCACTAATCTCTTATATATGGAGTTAGGCTTTCTAATTCCAGAGTAGCTAGATTTTGGTGTGTTGTAGGACTCCATCCCCTTAAAAGGATTTCGTCCACAAAATTATAAAATCCATGTTCTATGAGGTGCTATTATTCCACCCCTTAAAGGTTGACCTACCAAGTCAAACTAAACTAGAGGTAAAAGAGTGAGTCTAATTAAACCATGTAAAAGATCCTACTCTTGATTGCTTTACTCATCACTATCACCAACATCAAAGTCTAGTATAGGGGCTAGACTACCCCAGACATGCAAAAATCTAGGGCTCCTATAAGGAATTATGGGACATAAGGAAATTTTATTGGGTAACCAAGTCATCATATTAGGTTCCCAAGGGTACTCAACATAGATGTCTAAGGATACTATTGCCTAAAGGTGTGCTATTTTGGACAATTAGTATCAGCTCAGGCCAGTATGGTGTCATATGGATCTGAGAGTCCTCGTGAACCAAGCTAGTGGCACAGAGGAAAATATTGCCAACCCCTAGACCATGACCCTTTCTAGGCACCCTTGCTTTCAACTTGTGCCCTAGTAGCTACCTAACAGGCTCATCACCTAAAGTTTAACTAAAGATATTTCTAATATGAAATTTCTATGCTCCTAAATCAACCTTTCATCATAGGTCAATTCTAAGTTGAACATTTTAACTAAAGGAACTACATGAGGTATGGGTTCTAATTGGGAGACAAACTGAAATAGTCAAGATTCTGACTACCATGGGCTCTAATACCATGTTGTAAAGAAGAGAAATCACCTCTCTACTAATTAGAATTGTATGCAAAAGACCAATGAATAGTAGGGAATAAAATAACAATGACTATATTCAATTATATAAAGGGTACATCAAAATTATTCCAATAAGGGTGTACATGATATATACAACCAAATATGGATCTTACGATAGAGGGAAACTAAACTACATCAATCTATCTCCAAGAAATAACTTAAGGGATAGGTCCAAGATGAAAGGATGAACTCCTTATCCCTAATCTTAGGATGGTCCATCATGCTCCTGTTGCACACTCTGATTCTAAACCTGGGTGGTTGGTATCACCCAACAAAAGGAGAAATGAAGTATGTGTCAATTGAGGAACAAGAACAAATTAAAGTATAGAAAAATGTAAACATGGAGTAATGATTCCACTATGCTAAAAAATGTCAAAAGTATGAAACACATAAAAGAGAATACTTTCCGTAACATCACATATTGATATGGAAGTATGCATGATACAGATTTACTATGCTAAGAGGGTCTAATGTATGAGACATGTAATAAATAAGAAATCTCCCATGATAAAAAATAATAAAGTTGCATGCATTAATAATATTATGACGACAAAAACTAATATAGGGTTGAGGCACCTACCTAACCTCAACCAATAGGTGAGGGAGAGTAACACATTCCCAAATACCTAAATATATATTAAAAAATGAGGAGAGTAATCGCATTCCCCTGGGAGAAATAACACATGCCCAACTGTGGGTGGTTGGACACTTGTACACTACATTAGTTATTTAGTCAATAATTCACCATGCTGAGTAAATTAAATTGGCAGAGTGGAAATAAAATCAATATAGCAGTGAGGTTCAAAACCTACGAAGTAATTGAAGTAAAGGTGCCATAAGAAGGCAATAAAAATATTGAAGGCTAAGACTATGCCTCATTGGGAATATTAGGGTTGGATATCAAAATTCCCAACCAAAGGAACAAGTGTACACACTCATGCATAAATAGGGTTGCACATACATTAGTGTAGAGTCCTAATTATTTCTTTCACCAACTTGGTTGTATCCAAAACCTCTCCAACAAACTACACTTGATCTTAGCCAAAAGGCTGAGATACTTTCTCTCTCTAGGAAGTGAGCTCTGGCTTCTCTCTAGCTAATCCACCCCCTCTCTCCCTTCTCCACCCCGCCTTTCCCACCCCCTCCCCATTGCCCTCACGGCAGTTGGGTCTCCCTAACGTCTCCCTCCCCCTGGACGCCTCTGTCGCTGCTCGTAGCTAGGAGTAGGATGAGGGCCCAATGGTGCGTGCTCTGTCTCCAAGGTTGCTGCTGATACCTCTCCCCGGGCACATCTTCAAGCCCACCTACCTACGAGTCTCTGACGGGGTGGTTAAGGCACCTGTGTTGAGGTAGGTGGTGTCCTCTCTGCTCTATTTGTTCAGAAATTTACTCTTCAAATGGCGACCACGCTCTTTGCGACTGGGCATTTCTTGATTATCTTCGTGCTCATGGAGGTTGGGGTTCTCTGCCCCCCTCTGCCTCCACCCTGCAGGCTGGTCCCAGTGGTTTGAAAGCCACTAATGATTGGTTCGCAAATGACCCTGATGTCACCGTCGGGCGCGACTGGGTCAAGTTTGTGGCTGGCCCCCCTCCCAGGCTCCGGGGAGCGGTGGAGGCTGACCTGAAGACTCCCTTCTTAAAGGAGGGGGACAAGTGGCTGTGGATGCGATTCAATGACCCCATTATGGATGAAATGGAGGACTATCACCGTTACTCGGTGATCATTTAGATTCTTGGTAAGAAAAGCCATCCTCAGCAACTAAAGGGATGGATGATTAGGCAGTGGCGGCCGAAAGGGGAGCTCGATGTATTCACCTTGGATGGCGGGTTGTTCCTGACTAGGTTTGCCAGTGAGGCAGACAGAAATGCGGCAATGCTGAAGGGGTCCTGGTTCTTCGATGACCAATTGGTGCTCGTTCGCAAA
Source organism: Alisma plantago-aquatica (assembly GCA_963693085.1). NCBI lineage: Eukaryota > Viridiplantae > Streptophyta > Magnoliopsida > Alismatales > Alismataceae > Alisma > Alisma plantago-aquatica. The sequence continues at coordinate 144,163,652 of OY856410.1, read as the reverse complement.
TGGATGCCTCAAGCAGACACTCACAGAGCTGCCTTTACCACTACGTCGGTCTGGGTTTCACTCCCGGATGTCGGCAAGCATTAGACATCGAGGGCTATTGCGGTCATCACGCACACTGTTGGGATGCCCCACACCATCGACAGGAGATCGAACGGGTATGTTCAGGGGTGTGCTAGATTCTGCGTTGACATATCAGTAGATAAAGAACCCCTCCTGAGGTCATGGTTGAGCTACCCAACGAAGACGAATGGGAAGTTCGATTCAAATATGAAGTCTTGCCTGACAAATGCAGCAGTTGCAAGGTTTTCGGGCATGTCAATGGGGATTTCCCTGGTGAGAGGAGCAAGACTATGTACAGTGCTCCACCCATCATCCCAGACCTGCCTCGCAAAAGAAATAGAAGGACAGGAAAATCTAGACCCCCTCTGGGATCCAGGAAGGGCAAAGAGAAGGTGGTCGTTCCTGCATCCAATGAGGAGGTCTTGGATACCGGTGAGAAGATTGTTGATAATGTTGTCTCTTCTGGTGTTGCTGACAAAGGTACTGGCTTGGTGGTTACTAGCTCACTGCAGGTAGTAGTGGTGGTTGAGGATGGAGAGATACAGGAGACTGAGACCCCGAGTGATGGCTTGGCTAAGCTAGCTGAGACTATCATTGACGGTAACCCTTTCTCTATTCTGGACAAAATGGGGGAGGAGGACCCTGGTGGAGGTGAACCAGGTAGAAGTAGAAGTCTGAGGCAGACTAGAAGTGTTGCTAAGAAAGGAAAGAAAGGTACTCCTCCTGGTACTGGGGGTGATACTAACAAAACCATTTAAATGTCGATTCTCACATGGAATGTGTGAGGCGCTTCTTTGGCGGGGAGCCAAAGGGAGTTGAGGAAGGCCATTACAGAGATTGGTGCAACCCTTGTGGTGTGCTTAGAAACAAGAATTAAAAGAGTTGTTCATGAAAGAGTTGATACTCTATTCCCTGACAACTGGAATGCTATGTCAAACATATCCCTAAGAGATGGTGGGTGTATTGTCATTGGTTGGAAAGGGTCGATATGGGATGTTGATGCTATTAACATATCTGACCAGGTTATGATAGTGTCTTGTTGTAATCAAGGTGGCCCTAATTTCATCCTTTCATGTGTGTATGGTGAAAGATTGGAGAATGATAGAATGAGTATGTGGAAAGTTTTATCTGATAAAACTCAGCATGAAGTTCCCTGGCTTATCATAGGGGATTTTAACAATGTTAGAAGATCATAAGAGAAGTTTGGGGGCAGATTTGTTCCTGAGAGAGTGATGGCAGCTTTCAACAACATGGTGGAGGATATAGGACTAATTGAGCTGAATAAAGTGGGTGGTAGGACCACCTGGTCGAATAAACAAGTGAATCACAGGAGGATTGCGAGTGTTATAGACAAAGGTATGGTGAATGAACAATGTCTTAACCTCTGGCCCAACTCCTATATAAAAATTGGATCCAATCCCCTGAGTGATCACTCATGGATGAACATCGATTTAATTGATAAACCTCATATCAGGCGACCGTTCCAGTTCCTTAATTGGTGGTGTGGCTGGCCTGGCTTCAAGGAGGTTGTGCAAAAGAGTTGGAGCATAAATGTTGAAGGCAATGACTTGTACATTGCTTTGAAGAAGATACAGAATACGAAGAGTGACCTTAAAAAGTGGAACAAAGAGAAGATCAACCTTAGGAATTTAATTTATGAAGATGAACTGAAATATAATCGTGTTATGGAGGCTATTAGGTATGACCCTCTTAATGAGTTGCTCATAAAAGAAGAAGAAGGAGCTGAAGATAGGCTGTGCAAGCTAAAGAAAGCCGAAGAAGTGTATTACTAGAAGAGAAGCAGAATGGAATGGGTGAGAGATGGGGATCGAAACACTAAAATCTACCATAGGGAAGTAAAGAAGAAAGAGCTTAAAGAATCAATTCATGAATTGATGGATGAGAATGGTCAGGTGGTTGACAGTAGAGATGGGTTGGGTTTAAATGTTATCAACTACTTCACAAGGCTATATAACCATGAAGAGAGAAGCCGACCCAACTACTCTAATCTACTTCCTGGTAGAAGAGTTAATGAGAATGACAACGCCATGCTTTGTTCCCATGCAGAGGAGGATGAAGTCAGAAGGGCATTTTTTCCATCAATGCCAGCAAGGCCCCGGGGCCTGATGGCATGAATGCCAAGTTCTTCCAAAGCATGTGGAGCCTTATAAAGTTCGATATAACAAAAGTTGTTACATGGATTATCAATGTCCACAATATGGTGTTGGCTGTCAATCATGGTTTTATCAAGCTAATCCCAAAGAAAAATAATATTGTAAGCATCGCCGACTATAGGTTGATTGCTTGTTGTAATGTTTTATATAAAATTGTATCCAAAGTGCTTGCAGGACGTTTGAAGAAGGTGTTGCCTCATATCATCTCCAAGGAGCAAAGAGCTTTCATCAGTGGGCGGAGAATCGCTAATAGCACCCTGCTGGCGGCAGAGTTTCTTACTGGCTTCAAGAAAAAGAAAAGTAGTGCCAAAGCCTGCTTGAAAGTGGACCTCACAAAGGTATTTGATCATGTCAGATGGGAGGCGCTGTGGGCCATCATGGAGTCACTGGGGTTCAACGAAAGGTGGATACATATTATGAAGCAATGTGTATCTACTACCTCCTTCTCCATCCTCTTAAATGGAGGTCCTGTTGGGCTCTTTAAAGCTTCAAATGGGTTGAGACATGGGGATCTGCTTTCCCCCCTATTATTCACCATTGTTATGGAAGGGCTCACCACCATGTTGTATGAAGCTGAAAGAAAAGGTAATATAAAATCGTTTAAAGTCAAGAACACAAAATTCATATCCCACCTGATTTTCACTGATGACATCATAATGTTCACTTCGGGGCACGCTAACAGAGTGAAAGAAATGAAGAGGATAGTGATGAATTTTGGCTACCTCTCTGGGCTCTATATGAGCACCATCAAATCCAATATTTACCTCTCTAAATCATGCGATGCTAGAAGAGGAAGAATCAGAAGAGCTACTGGTATCAAAGTGGGACGATTACCTACTAGGTATCTTGGCACCCCCATTGCTGGTGGTAAAGGGTCATCCAGGGATTTTGCTGAATGCTTGGATTGCCTTAGATCCAAGATACAGGGTTGGCATGCTTTGCATCTGTCTATGGTCGGCAGGTTGATGCTAACCAAATCGGTCCTACAGGCTATGGTTAGATTTTGGTGTGAGGTTTGCGATATTCCTCATGCTACTGTCGACAACATGAGAAAACTAATAGCCAATTTTGTTTGGGGAAACAAAGGGCATGCCTTGGTGTGGGACAACATTATGAAGCCTTTCTGTAAGGGAGGCCTCAACATTACAACGCCTGAAGATATGGTGAAGCAAAGCCATGGAAGAAGGGTGGATAGATTCCTTAGGGATAAGGAGAACATTTGGTCTTCATGGCTGGGTAGTAGATACAGTGGCTTTCACAGAGGTTATGATAGCTCATCTTTAAGTGTGTGGAGGAATATGTGCAGGAAATGGGAGGTCATGTGCAACGCTTATAGTTTGGATTTGGATGGTATTGCTGCTCTAGTCAACGCGAGAGCGACACCATGGATCAACACTATTTTTGGGAGTGATTTCGTATGGTTCAAGCTATTGTGGAATCCCTGCTACATTCTGAAATGGAGTACTACCATGTACAGATCAATCCATGGGAGACTACCTATGAAGTACAGAATGACCAGGTGGGGTCTACAGGTGAAAACAACTTGTGTGCTCTACAATACACATGATGAAAATCACGATCATTTATTTGGGAGTTGTAATTTCTTCAGACGTGTTTGGGGCATTGTGTGCCTCAAGAGAGAATGGGGTCAATTTTTTTATGACAACATTGAGGGACTGATAAACAAGCTACTAAGGAAGATGAGTAGTAAGCACTGTACTGTTGTTGGTGGCCTTTGCTTAACGGGTGTCTGTTATCACATTTGGGAGGAAAGAAACAATAGAATACATGGTGGTAAAATATGTAATGAGGAAGGGGTTGTGGGTAAGATAACCATATCCCTTGCTCGGTCTCTTAAAGTTAGAAAAGGACTTGCCTCAGGTCTGTCTGAGCAAGCTAAAAGATACTGGGGTTTTTGTAGATAACATCCCCTTGTATACGTTTTTGTAGGTCTGTAGGTCCTGGATTTGTACAGGTTCCTTTGGAAATATATTTACCTATTTCCAAACAAAAAAAACCTCTCCAACAATATATATGTATGCATTAGGGTTTCATATATCAAAAAGTGTAAGTAAACCCTAATTTTAGACCTTCTAGGAAAACCTTCAATTTAGGACAAAAAACTTGGACCAATCGATCAATTGGATTCTCCTTATTAAGAAAACATATTTATTTATTAAATTTGGAGTTAAAATGAATTAGTTATCAATTTTAAGTATTTTATATAAACAAAATATTGTTTATAATAAACATTAAAATAGAGATGCAAAACATGACCTAAGAACCCTAAAATCAGATTATACTCAAAAAATTCTTTCCAATGACTATTTATTTGTATTTTTCTAATAAAATGTTAATTTATTATGAATTATATAGAAATGACCAATAGAAAAATGAGAAAAATCCACATCAGATCAAGGACCAGGATATTCATTTGCAGACCACTTTGTCCATCTGACCCAATGAAGGATCTCCATGTCAAAGTCACATTGCTCAACCAGTAGAATGAGTGTGGACAATCAAAAACCAAAAATTACCCTTGTACTATTGATTAGTCGATTAATATCTTGGGGGTACCAAGGTCATTATATGACTTGGTTTGTTCCCCTTTACTCGCTTCCCTAACGACCAGTCATGGAGCTCTGAGGTTCAAGACCTCCGATTTGGCACGGGAAGACTGGGCCTTGCTCACAGGTCCAGGAATTGTAGTGAGCTCCCCAACACCTGGCGTAGCCAAGGAGCTATCTTGGAGACTCTGGCATGCATTGGAGTTCTAACTCCATCACTACTGCCATGGCCGACAGTAGGTGGGAGGAACCAAGTGGGAAAATCAAAACAAATGATAGTGAACATATGTCAAACAAAATCGCATGAGGTTGGTGAATCTAGTGCAACATTTCCGGTCGTAAAAGGGCCATTGTGTCCCTTGAACAAATCTCTATAGCAATGAGAACAGAGGAAAGAATATGGAACTCGGGATCCTAGAAACCAACCCAAAATTGTTCCGTGAAGCTTGAAAAATGAATAGGTACTCAAGGCGAGTTGATAGGAAAAGTTTCCTAGAATAGAGAGGTGCTAGAGTGGCTAGGTGATGAAATGTTGATGAGGTGGTCATCTAGTTTCACGGCGCAAACAATTAATGAAGATAGGAAGAGGGGTCCAAGGTGGTGCTTACTAGTGCCTCAATTTGAAGAAAGCTAGCAAAGAGCATTGGGGCAAGGTCCACGTTGCCAGAGAAGGAACCTGAGTAGGTTTGGGGTCTTTAGGGTGCGAGAGGTGAAATTGGAAGAGGAGGAACTAAGTTGGGAGTCTCGGGGTGCTTTCGAGTGGGTTATATAGGAAATATGAAAGCTAATGGACCATTTGTATCTCACGACGGTGAGGGGTGTGAGAGCCCAAATTGGGTGTTTCATCTATAGACTGTGTTAGAATATGAGTTAGGGCTTGTTGGGTTTGAAATGACTTCACAAATTTAGTGGTAAAGGAAACATGTTGATTCAAACATAGAAGCGGGAGAACAGAAAATAAGCTTGTGAAACGGCTTCTTACACGCGTATTGACTGAGGAAGGGGACGATACAGGGTTGTCAAATCCTAGATCGGATGGTCCAGGCGACGCGTGTGAATTAAAATCAAAGAGTAATGCATGAATTTTAATAAAACTGAAACCATAGGTTAAATGCAGCGCATTATTGAAATCAAATTAAAAATAATAGTCAAACTATATACAAAATCGTTTAATTCATTTGGAGGGTCAAACATTGACCAATTGACCCCAATTTGGACCATAGGCTAATATTAATGTCTAGAATAATTCTATACTCGTAAATTTCAGTTTTGCACAAGATTTGGCCCCTAACCACAATATTAGCCATTAATATATATATGTATATATATATATATATTAATGCATTAGAAGGTTGAGTTAACCTAAAAAGGCTTTTCTAATTAAATACTAGAGTGAAAATTTGAGATAGACAACTTATATTAATTTCAAGAGTCATATGTGACAACATTATTCCCTTTTCATGTTTTATTGCCACATAGGAGGAGAGAGAAAGAAAATAGGATTATTACACTCATTAACCAACTCAAATCCACATATCTCTCATTACTTGTCCCAAAAGGCCAAAAAAAACTCTAAATTATTATAATCTACTAATTATTTCATATTAGTGGTCATTTTGCATTTTAGACTCGAATCAAAACACTAATTGAGGTATTTGTGCATAAACCCATATGTTAGCATCAGTGTGAAACAAATATATTCCAAACCACTAAATATTACTCAATTTCAACATTGAGGACAAAAAGGATTGAAAAGATAGCAAAATTTAGTAAAAAGGCCAAAAAGGATATATAGGAAAGGAAAAGCTTCAAAATGGGTTAAATTGTAAATAACCCCAAGTTTTGGTATGTTACACCTTGGGTTAGCCCAGTTCAGGTCGTCCCCAAGAAAGGGTGTACCAATGTCGTGAAAAATGACAATGATGAGCTTATTCCCACTCGCACTGTCACAGGGTTGAGGGTGTGTGTTGACTATAAGAAACTGAATAAGGCCACTAGGAAAGATCATTTCCCCCTTCCCTTCCTGGATCAAGCACTAGAGCACCTCGGCCATCAAAAATATTTTTTCTGTCTTGATGGCTATTTAGGTTTCTATAAAATCCCCATTCATCTGGGAGACTAAGAGAGAATGACTTTTATTTTCTGATTTGACACTTATGCATTCAGGAGAATGTCATTTAGGTTGTGCAATGCTCCAGCCACCTTTAAGCGGTGCATGTCCGCTATCTTCCCTGGATTGACCAAGATCATCATGGAGGTTTTTATGGATGATTTCTCTGTCTATGGAGATAGTTTTGAATCTTGTCTCTAGTTTTAGAAAAATTTGAGGAAGCACACTTGATCCTCAATTGGGAGAAGTGTCACTTTATGGTGACTCAAGGAATTGTTTTAGGCCATAGGGTGAGCAACCATCGCATTGAAGTGGATAGATCCAAGATTGAGGTCATCTCAAAACTCCCACCACCTTCTTACGTCAAGGATGTTTGTGCCTTCCTTGGGCATGCGGGTTTTTGTAGGCATTTCATCCGTGATTTTTCTAAGATCACCAAACCCTTAACTAATATCCTTAAAAAAGACACTCCTTTTCTATTTGATAAAGATTGTGTGGCTAGTTTTCTTTGTTTGAAGGATGCCCTCATTTCTAATACCATCATTAGGGCCCTAGATTGGTCCCTAACCTTTGAGTTAATGTGTGATTCAAGTCATTACGTCGTTGGTTCTATTCTTGGACAACGTGTTGATAAAAAGCACCATGTGATTTACTATGCAATCCAAAAATCTTGATGAAGCCCAGCGGAATTACACAACTACCAAAATGGAAATGCTAGCCATAGTATATGCCTTTGACAAATTCCGTTCATATTTGGTAGGTTCCAAAGTCATTGGTTATACAGACCATATATCCATTAGATATTTGATGACCAAAAAGGATGCCAAACCTCGCCTTTTTCATCGGGTCCTTTCACTTCAACAATTTGACCAAGAAATCCTAGACAAAAAGGGCGGCGAGAATGTTGTTGCTGACCGTCTTAGTTGCCTTGATTTTTTCAATGATGATAGCATCCCCATAAATGATTCCCTTCCTGATGATAGATTGTTAAAGATGGAATCCAATACCCTTGGTTTGTTGATTATGTAAATTTTCTAGCGGTAGGTGTATTGCAACTCGAATATAAGGGACATTCTAAGGCTAAATTTTTGTGTGATGTAAAACAATATTATTGGTATGATCCGTATCTTTTTAGATTGTGTTACAATCTGGGTTCTTCTGGCCTACTCTATTAAAGATTTATTCCATTTTGTCCTTGCTTGTGATGAATGTCAAAGGACCAGAAACATATCTAAGAGAGACCTAATGCCCATGACTTCTTGGTAGGAGATTGAAATTTTTGACGTGTGGGGGTAGATTATATGGGCATGTTTCCTTCTTCTTGTGGGTACAAATATAACTTGGTGGTTGTTGACTAACTTTCCAAATGGGTTGAAACCATACCCTCTAAAACATGTGATTCCAAGACTATGAAAAAACTCTTCAAATATATCATTTTTCCTCAATTTGGAGTACCTCATACTATAGTTTCTAATGGAGGTTCCCATTTCCTAGAGAAGAGTTTCAAGTCCTTGTTGAAGCAGTATGGAGTCCATCACAAGGTTGCCACCCCTTACCACCCTCAGACTAGTGGTCAAGTTGAGGTGTCAAATAGGCAAATCAAGTCCATCCTAGAGAAAATGGTAAATTGCACTAGGACCGATTTGGCTTTAAAACTCAATGATGCCTTGTGGCCATATAGGACCACCTACAAAACCCCCATAAGAACCACTCCATTCAAATTGATTTATGGGAAATCATGCCATCTGTCCATAGAATTAGAGCATAAGGCAAATTGAGCCATCAAACTCTTAATTTTGATTTAACTACTATAGGTGAAATCACTTTTTGCAAATGCAAGAGTTAACTGACACAGGCTTAAATGGTACATCACCATTGAGGATTTTCTATCTTTTGAGGAACTTGAACTCTATGTACATCACCTCCCCCTCTCGAGCTTGAAATGGTGCCCTAATCTAGCTTTGTCGGGCCTTCGACATTAAATTAGGCACTTATTGGGAGGCAACCCAATCTTTTAAATTTTTGCAAAAATATTTTATATTTATCTTAGCTAACACTTTTGCTTACATTTCAAACACTTAGTTCTTTTCTTCTAAAAAAACAAGGGGTTGGTTACCCAACCTAGTATTTGTTTGATGATAGCTAGCTACCCCACCAGGCCAGATAGCCATTTGGGTTGGCGAGATAGTCATCTTGTCAGTCAAAAGCATCATCTCAGAAGTCCCGGTTGGTTTATATTGAAAATTGTTGGGCTCCATTTCCATACCAACTGACCATATGATATGCCCGAGACGGTTGTCTCAGCTGCAACGGGGAACAATCAAGGCGGATTCAAAATTCAAACCATCCCAAAAGGTGAAGCATCAGCCTCAACCCTTGAACCTCCAGATGACTGTCTGGCTTAGATGAAATAGTCATTTGCTTCTCCAGTTTGCCAACAAGATATGCCACTCGGCAGTGAGCGATACACAGCTCCAATCTTCCCTTTCTCTTCCTCAAACTTGTATTTCTCTACCCAGACAGCGGCCCCCACCGGAGACGCCCAGCTCACCGATCCAACCGACTACCTCCTGACCAGTGATGATCGTGTCGCGTTCTCCACCCAAGCTCTCACTTTCTTTAGCCATATCATTGTCACCATTGAACGACTGCCTCCCTTGCGTCAATGGTCACCTCGCCGCCATTCGTAGCCAAATGCTTGTCTCATCTCTGAGATGACCATCACGCTCGCCTGAATCGCTGATGGTCGACCTTCTTGCCGCACCACTATCGTCCCCCTCCTGACAGGCATTCTACCCTTCCCAGGCACCCATCTCAGTGACATCTAGACAGCTGTCTCACTGAGGAGACAACCATCTCATACCGCCTCATCGGCATCAACTGAGCACCACGCTGCCCTAGCACTATTGATTTTCAATTGTGACACCAAATGAGCAATTGACTGTCCTCAGAGGAACGTCTCATCATCCTCAAATGACCGCCTCAGTCTCATCAGGTGGTAGTTTCATCTACACCAAGAGACCACCTGGGAATTACCAAACGCCCATTTTGCGACCACTCCAATAGCAAATCACCATATCTGAGGGAGGGTCAAGATGTAGTTTCCTCGACTACTTACACAAGGGCAATCACCCCGCCAACCATACAGTTTCTCATGAGCCACCTTGTCCTTCCACTGCAACGCGGGGGATTCACATTGAGGAGCCAACTGGAGAGTCCTCCCCAGAAATGCCCTCAGAAATACAATGTGATATTAATGAGCTCAATTTCATCATGGTGTTTGAGCAAGAGGATGATCTACCTCTCACAGTGACTCTGACTCTACCGTGCCTCGACCACCCCACATAGCTCCTACTCCAAAGAATTATGCATAGTTTGTCAACGTCAAGCACTACAAAAGGTTCAAAGAGACCATTGTGATTGGCGTCTCTCTTCCTTGTTGGGTTTGCGACATCACCCTTGATGTGCTTAGAAAATCTGCCACAAAAGACCAAGGGTATGTTGGTTATGGAGAGGCGCAATATTCCTTATGTCCATGTGGATAAGGGTTGGAGTTGTAATTAGTTGGGAGTGGTTTATGTATAGAGGTGTGTTATCTCTTTGCTTGGGGTGAATACCTGCACTTTATAAGTAGGAGTTGTAAATGTTTTTTCGGTTATTTTTCCTACACGAGGAGGGTAGGATGAATAAAAGCACCTCCTGGCTTAACCAAAAAAAATGTTCTTAGAATTCGGAGGTGGTCGAAAATATCTTAAGGAAGAATCACATTCTTATCTTTCCATATCATGTCACTCTAGCATATAGAGATCTAACATTGGAGTTCACACTACTTCTCACCAGTACCACAGTTCTTGGGGCAGATCCAGTTGCAAAGCCCGAGTCTTCATGAAGATTTTGAGATCTCTTCCAGGTTGATGTCCTCCATGATACTTGATGTAGCCGACGATTATTGGCTCACCCAATGCATGGAGCACCGCCACGACATTCATCCTGACAGATACAATGTAGAGAAATTTTGGGCATACATCACATGGCTTCCACCCAAGTTACCTGGCAGCATGAAGGCCTCTAACATCCACAACCCAGTGGTATGTTACCTTAATTTCATCTTGGGCTGCACATTCTTCGGTAGGGAAGGTACTTAGGGTGTTGTTACTCTTTCTGAGCTATATATGCTACAGTGTCTTCTGAACAGTGTGCCCTACAACTGGGGTTGTACCATGATTGACCATCTTCACTACCAAGCCACTCATACCACTTCTTCCTCTTACTATATCATCCATGTAGTCACATATATCGTGCTTTTCCTGGGCTACACTCATATCCCATTCCAGATACTAGCCCTGAAGTACCACTTGATCGACCTGGCCTACTTGAAGGGGTGCAAGTTCATCCATCCGGGTACCAATGGAGTCTAGACTTGCTTTTCAAAGACTCTCAGGTGGTCCTCGAGCTTCCCCCCCACACTAGGTTTGCATCCTCCAACCTAGTATTAGACTTGACATATCTTCCAGTGCATGTCGCATGATTTCTTATCGAGGATCCCCATATTGATGATGTCCCCGAACCCACATCCCATAGGAGGAGTGTATCCTTGGAGGAACATGGTGATGAGACTAGATGACTGCCACCACCTTCATGATGCCACACCATGAGACGTTGAGGCAATGAGGAAGGCCCCGAGGAGCCTTATAGCTTTTATGAGGTCTGAGGCCAGTTGGAGGAGATTCAACATGAGCAGTGAAAGATCTAGAGGAGGGTGAATAGAGATTTTTGATAATTTAAAAATAATTAAAACACTCAACCAAAGAAGGAGGAGGAAACAAGTATGACACTTGTGTTTAGAGTGGTTCCAAACTTTAAATTCTAAGGTTGTTAGTCCACTACCCAATTGTCTCCAATTAGGATTTTGAAAGTGATTAATTTTATTACCTCGCAAGGATGTTACAAAAAATACAATCACCTTCCTAGAAGTAGCCTTCACCTAGAAGTAGCATCAACCCTCCTTGAAGAAACCTTCTTTGAAGTAACTCCAAGCCCTTGGAGAAGCCTTCTCCTCCTAGAGGTAGCTCCACCACCTTGAGATAGCCTTCCTTTGGAAGTACCTCCAACCTCCTTTGAAGAAGCCTTCCTTGAAGTAATCTCAAGATACTCTTGAAGCATCCTTCTCCACCAAGAAGTAGCTTCAAATGTTCTCCCTCAAGCAGCCTCTATGATCTTGGAGTAGCCAAGGAGTAAAAGTAGCTTGTACCTATGAAGGGGGATTGGAAGAAGGAAATACAACAATTGAGTACAACGCTTTGATCCTATATCAAGCATTTGGATCTCCTATCCACTTAAGATGGACGTGGATATATGTGGTGGCTAGGATATTGTAGCTATAGTACAACTCTAGAGCACAAGGAAGAAGATGGAAAGTGAATTCTAGCTTTGTTGCTCTTAATAGTGAATACTCAAGTGTAGCTTAGATGTTGTAGGTGTCCTAAGGCCTCTCCTATTTATAGGAATTGCTTGCAAGTGTCTACGGACGTTTTAGGGAGTGTCTAGAGTGTTCTTAGTGATTAACCAACCTTATGTGTACATTAGTTGGCTAGCAATTGCTAATTTGTTTGTGCTTGAAAAGAACAATCCAGAACCTTGATCGGTCGACAAGTTTTTTGACTGAACTGTGTCTCAGTCAAGAATTTATTTGACCGAGCTTGGGTTTAAGGAAAAATTATTGCCATGCCTATTTCTAACTCCAAACTACCAACCACTCAGTCTAACGGTCACAAGCTTTAGACCGAAACTTACTCGGTTGAGATTATTTTTGACCTAAGACTATTTTAGAGCACAATTGTATAAGTTGTTGAACAGTGCTCACAATTTTGACTGAGGTGGTTCTCAGTCGACAAAACTTTGACTAAGTGTGTCTCAGTCGATAAGTTTTTCGAATGAGGGTGTCCCTATTTTATACTTTCCAATCACCTACTAAGTGTGTGTTTCAATGAGTGACGGTGACTCTAACTTAGGGGGAAACCTATCTAAGGGTTAGAAGTGGGTAGGGAAGATCTAACGCCTGATTTACATGATGTCTAAGTACTTGTACATTATATCCTTGTATAAGTGTTTACATTTGAGTGCAATCATGAACACATATACAATTAAGCACATTTGATCTTCAATTTTGCATTGATCTTCTATTTTCCACTTAGTAGAATCTCCTTATTACTTTGAGCCCTGAAATACTCAAGTAGCATGTTAGATCCACAAGAATGAAATGTTTGTCATCATCAAAACAAAGGGTATGCTAATATCCAATTTGGCCAACAAGCAGTAGCGTCAAGGGAATCAACTCAACCATATGTATTTGATGCAACACTCCCACGAGTCATGGCATGTGCATCAATGCCACTATGACTCCAGTAGACCTCAGTATGAGGAGTATGGGGCCCATTAGGTCTACCCTGGCCTCAACTGCCCTTATTGGGGAAACTAACACTACAACCCTCCATCGTCTTAAAAAATTGCACCGCCTCAGTGATTCTTTTCCCTCCATCTCTGATTTAGGTTTTTCTCGGGATGAGAGAAAGTCTAAGTCTAGGATGGGGATGGGTGGTACCATTATATTCCACACCCTATATTTTTCACTATTTTTTTGGTCTTGCTTCTTTATGTTTTTGCATTTTGTTCTTTAGTTCATGGCCCTTATCTATCCGCCCATCATTTTCTATTTTAATTAGTTGTAAAGGCCATCATCTAGTCGGCCATTGAGTAGTCATCTATCATTGTACCCCCATTCAATTTAGTGAAACTTTTTGCAATATCCATTACAAATTGCCATGTCTGAAACTATTATGTCAACTAGCACCCTTAATGACATCACTTCTTGGAATGGTTGGCAAGTTATAAGGAATTGATCAAAACCAAGCATAAATTTTCCTTATTTCTGCACAAATAGATTATCTTGTTATAAAACTCGTACGATGTAAATTATAGGAATATTATAACTTTAGCATTGTCACTCTTTGAAAATAAATAATGTTGAATGTTGACTGTTGAAAGCACAAGAACATCTCTTATATCCCTCTATTTTTCTTCTAAAAAAAGAAGCAAAGAATCACCACTAAACAAAAATCAAGTCTGGGTCGCACGCTTCCTAAAAATAAAATTTCATACCCCATAAAGAGGCATATAATAAAAAAGATGCCAAAATGCACAAGAAAAAATTGTGACCAATGTAGCCACAACTCCGCAAAATCCAAATCCCAAGTCAGATAGAGGAGGGATCAAAAAAATATATTACTTCCTTCTTTGTTCACACCCCTCCTTCTTCCCAATCTTGTGAAAATAACTTACAAAAAAGTTAAAATTGAGAGTGTCAAAGTGAAAGATTGAGGAAGCCTGTTTTTATTCAAATTCTCATTTTAAAAGCAAGATCTGATATTTGTTCTTGATAGGGAATAATGAATTTTATTCTACATTGTTCTAGGAGATTGGGTCACTTGGACAAAAATCTAGAGGTAAGGAATTCAGTGATGTTAAAAAGGTGAAGATGACATTTTGGGAGTAAAAAATGGAATTTATTTTTAATTTAATTTGTTGGGGATGAGTAGAGATTCAAGTCTGGGGTATTTTGATAAATGCATATTCATCCATCTTTTTGCATACTTTTCTTAGTCATTTTCATTGGATTTTCTCTTCTTTTAGTAATTTATAGACCAAATTGCAATTTACCCACTTCTTGATTTATTTATGCAAACACATATCCATTTTCTCAAATCTTGTAGGGATTTTCTCCAAAGTTTATTCTGACCCACTGAGTCAGCGAGACGGTAGTCCCATTGATCCAAACGGTCACACCCTGAAGCAGTTTACCCATTTCCTGATTTATTTATGATCACACCCTGAAGACCCTCCTTTCAGAGTCGAACGATGACCTTGTCCTTGGCTCAATTAGCTAAATCAGCACGCTAAACGGTCATCTCGCCTTAGCGAGATGGTCATCTCATGGATCCAGACAATCATGCAAAGGAAGCTAGACGACTAACTCGACTTGACCTAGCCTCGTATCAAAATGCAAGCGCTGCCACTTGATTAGGATTCAAACCCTTTGGATTCACGCACGCCGGCGCAAGACAGTCGCCTCAGTCTACTCAAACACCCGTTTCATGGTTTGCTTCAATACCAAGAAATAAAAGAAGGGTTTTGTCACTAGGGTTTAGCCGCTACTCCAAGGCCTCTCCACATCACGACTGGGATGGAGGTCTCACAGATCCCATATGACCGCCTGGGATGTCACTTCGAGCCCAAGAATTCATCCAGACGGGAGTCGCCACAACCCTCTTTGGGGTTTTGCACCGGACGTTCTAGGTATGCATCCAGTCAGCACCAAATAACCATTTTGCCTAGTGAAACGTTGTTTCGTTGCGCATGAACAGGGAAATTTAGCAGCCACCACTCATCATTTCTCACCCCCTCTTTTAGGATTTTCCACCCCCTCATTATCCTATAAAAGGAGGGGGACTCCACTAATAAAAGGGTCTCAAATTTTTGTACGCAATTAGTAGTGAAAGTCTATCAATTTCCTTTTGTAGTGTAACTTTATATTCAAGCAATAAAGTTTGTTCTTTTCTTATACATCTGAATCTCTCATTATCTCGTTCTTCTTATCACATTTTCTTCTTGGAGTGGGAGACAAAGCAATCAAGTTGTTTAATTGTCACTGCCTTGGACTCTTTAAAGATTTTTCAATTGCGGTATGTGGCTTATTTTCTTTCTCTCCTTGTTTCTCCTTTTTGGGTTTTGTGGGACAGAACAGGCAGTGGAAGAAAAAAAAAATTATCTAACCACAAACCCATAACCAACAGATCGCATCAACAACTATGTAATAGGAAAGATGGTTTAGTGAGATATACCTGGTCCCGAGGCTTGCTCAGCGACAATACCTCGCAACTAGTGCATCCTTCAACCACCTAGTCTTTAGCAACGTCTGTGCAACTCTTGGTCTTGATCTTGACTGTAGTGGATGGTCGTCCTCCTGAGTGGCAGAAATCTCCCGCCTCTATAGATAGTCTACATGGACCACCGGGAACTCTATTCGTCCTGATGGACAGACTAGAAGAAGTCATCCCCTTTTGTCGGTGTACTAGTCACTGACACACTCTCCCACCACCATTCACTTTTCTACAATTGTCTTTCCCTCATTGTTCCTCCCTGGATGGGTAGAACTTGCTTGGGCTCTCTCGGTTACCAAAACTAGAGAGAACAAAAACTTTGCAGAGCAACTGATGTTTTGAGTTGTGTGTTTTGAGAAGCCCCTTGTACCCCTCTATTTATAGTAGAGTGCAGGGTCAGGTTTCCAGTTTGTGCGGGAGTAGAAGGGCCAGGATTTTCCATGAACTGATTGTACTATAGCAGGCGAACCGATCTTTTCACAACTGAACCGATCGTTTGGGTAGCTGAGCCAATCGGTTAATAACTAAACTAATAGTTTGGACCGGTAATCCGATCAGTTCATCTAGTGATCCGGTTGTTTCACTTCCTAAACTTGCCCACAATTGACTTTCCTTGTTCGTTTCTAATTAACACAAAGATTAGTTCTTGTCCCAATCGAATTGAAAAAGTGAAATGAAAATCTTTTCTCATAAACTGGGAAAATCCAACACTGCTTGTTTGGTCCAAGTGAACCAATCAGTTCACCAGTGTGAATCGGTCGTCTCACTGACCATGAGCTGATCGGTTCACCCAGTGAACCGATCAGTTGGTGGTCTAAGTTGTGCAAAACTCAGTCAATGAAGTTCTCAATCAATCTGACACTGTAATTAGTTGGTTCAACACTTGAACTCAATGATTATAAATCAAGTCTATTGATTGAATGTTTAATTGAGTACCTAAACCCTTTAGTAATTAATATAAAAATAATTCATGGATAAACTCCTCTTCTAGGTTAATCCTATGTGTGTGACCCTACAAGTTCCATTTCACGTTGGAAGTGAATGTCCATAACTAACTTATGACATCACAAGCAAAGAGTGGTACCTAGTCGCACATTAGTGCTACCCAAGTGAAGAGGAAAGTTGGAGAACAACTTTCAAACTATAATTTGTTATTGGTGTTATAGTGTATGTATATTTCCTTTTTCGCTGATATCCGGATTGAACTTGAGGCATGGACTTGTCATCCTCTACAAATGTTCAATCCATGTTTCTTGAACTAGAGCAGACTGTCTGAGATAAATGCAATCTCAATATCATATTTTGACTCACATGTACATGGCAATGTATTTCTCAGTCTCTCTTATCAAGTGGCCATGATATCATACTCCCTTAGGAGGGGAAAATTCCATATCTATCACTCATAGTCAAGTCCCCATGTGTCAAAGTCACCCAATCATCAACGTTATAACAACCCATGTTTCAAGACTGTGTTTGATGATGTCAAAGTGTACCCAACCACATGTGATGAGTGCAGTGATTTCAGGTCTAAGAACCACAGTCACCACCAATACTATAAGAGATGATCCTGACTATCCAAGTGTGGTTTGCATGCATCACTCTTACGGTGGGTCTGTCTGATACATTGTTCTCTAACATGTAATCATGTACTAGGTTTTGATATCATATATCATGACTGATGAGATTATGTCATCAACCAACACACACTCTAGTCTTTTATGTTATTGATGTCTATGGTTATTTCCACAGTAACAACCAACTAGGGGCATAACAAGAATGTATACTCTTAACATCTATATGATCTCATTGTTCAAGTCCTTAATCTGAAGACATACGTCATTGAGTAATATGATTCTTTAGACATCTAACATGTTATATCATTATCTCAAAATAGATTAAACATATAGATAGAAATTGCCTTTATTATTATTCAAATCATTTACAAAGTATGCCATTACAATCATCGTATGACTGGCTCTATGGGCATACATACCAACAAACTCCCACTTGCACTTAGAGCCAGTCACCCATGAACCTCAATCCTTGTGATCTAGCATGACTATCATGCTTCTGCTATGAAAGTACCTTAGTCAAGGGATCAACAATATTGTCATCGGTTGGTACTCTGTAAATCTTCACATCTCCTCATTGTACAATCTCTCGTATGAGGTGGAAGCACTATTGTATGTGCTTGGATTGCTGATGTGATATGGGCTCTTTAGCTTGTGTAATAGCTCCATTTTTGTCACAATAAAGTTTAGTTGCATCACAGATGCTAGGAACCACCCCAAGTTCAGAGATGAACTTCTTAATCCACACAGCCTCCTTTACCGCATGGGATGCAGTAATATACTCGGCCTCTATCGTAGAATATGCAACTGCCTCTTGCTTGAAACTCTTCCAACTCACAGCTCCGTTATTAAAGAAAAATACAAATCTTGACTGTGATCTATAATCATCTTTATCGGTTTGGAAGCTTGCATCGGTGTAACCCTTTACCACCAACTCTTCCTCACCACTGTAGACTAGGAACTGATCCTTAGACCTTCTCAAGTTCTTTAGGATGTTCTTCACAGCTATCCAGTGAGCATCTCTAGGATCTGACTAGTATCTTCTCATCATGCTGAGTACATATGAGACATTGAGATGTGTGCACAACATTGTGTACATGATGGATCCAATTGCTGATGCATATGGAATCTCATTCATGTGTTCCCTATCTTCACAAGATTTGGGACACTGAGCTCTAGAGATGGGAACTCCATGCCTCATGGGTATGTTTCCTCTCTTTGAGTTCTCCATGCTGAATCTCTTCAACACTTTGTGAATGTATGTGCTTTGACTTAGTCCAAGAGGCTTTCTAGATCTATCTCTATAGATCTTGATTCCTAAGATATAGGATGTTTCTCCTAAGTCTCTCATTGAAAATGTACTTCCAAACCATGTTTTTACCTTTTGTAAAGTAGGGATGTCATTCTCCATCAATAGTATGTCATCTACATACAATATGATGAATGTTGTCATGCTCCCACTAACCTTCTTGTACACACAAGGTTCATCTTCATTTTGACTAAAGCCAAACTCTTTGACTACTTTGTCAAATAAAAGATTCCAACTTTGAGATGCTTGCTTCAATCGATAGATTGACCTTTGTAGATTACATACTTTATTTGCAAATTTTACATTTATAAAACCTTCAGGCTGTGTCATGTACACATCCTCTACAATATTCTCATTAAGGAATGCGGTTTTAACATCCATTTGGCAAATATCATAGTCATAGTAGGCTGTAATAGCAAGAATGATCCTGATGGACTTAATCATGGCGAGTGGAGAAAAGGTTTTGTCATGGTCAACACTTTGAACTTGTCTAAAACCCTTTGCAACCAATCTGCCTTTATATGTTTGCACATTGTCATCCATTTCAAACTTCTTCTTGAAGACCCATTTACACCCTATGAGTTTTACCCCTTCAGGTGGATCCACCAAGGTCCATATCTTGTTGGTATACATGGATTCCATCTCAGATCTGTTGGACTCAAGACATTTCTCAGAATTTGGTCCCTACGTAGCTTCTAGATAGGTAGTTGGCTCATCATCTATGACCAACTCACCGCCTTCTTGAGTTATAAGATATCCAAATCTTTCAGGCTCAAGGCATTTTCTACTAGATCTACGAGGTTCCTATGTTACTTGAGGAATTTGAGATTCCACGACTGTTTGTGATTCTCGATGTTCCTCTTGTTCATCTATTGGTTGAATGTTTTCTTGTTGGTCTCGAACCTCTTCGAGTTCCACTTTCCTCCCACTTCTTCATTTGGAAATAAATTCCTTTTCTAGGAATACAACATTTCTACCAACAAACACTTTTGTTGTTGGTTGGGTGGTATAAGTAGTATCCCCTTATTTCTTTAGGATATCCAACAAAATAACACTTATCAGATTTGGGGCCAAGCTTTTCAGGAAATATCTTCTTGACATAAGCTTTGCATCCCCAAACCTTCATAAAAGACACATCAGGACGCTTTTCGTACCATATCTCATATGGTGTCTTTTGAACCGATTTAGATGGTACGTGGTTAAGTGTAAACACGGTGGTTGTTAGAGAATGCCCCCTGAAAGAATTAGGAAGATTGGAAAAACTCAGCATAGATCGCACAATTTCCAGTAATGTGCAATTCCTTCTTCTGATACACCATTATGTTGTAGTGTTCCAGGTGGAGTCCATTGTGATACAATACCATGGGCTCTTAGAAGGTCCTCAAACTCTTGGCTGAAGTATTCTCCACCTCAATCACATTGAAGTGCCTTAATACTTTTACCAAGTTGGTTTTGTACTTTATTCATGAAATCCCTGAACCTTTCAAGGGTTTCTGATTTATGTTTCATCAAGTAAATATAACTATACCTATTGAAGTCACTGGTAAAGGTAATGAAGTATTGATACCCACCTCTAGCATTTGTTCTAAAAAGCCCACATACATCAGTATGTATGAGTCCTAATAGATCACTCGCTCTCTCACCTTTTCCTAAAAAGGTAACCTTTGTCATCTTTCCCAATAAATAAGATTCACATGCCTCTAATGATTCAAGATCAAAAGAGTCCAGATAACCATCTTTATGGAGTCTAGATATGTGATTCTCATTTATGTGCCCTAGATGAAAATGCCAATGGTATGTTTTATTTGAGTCATTGAGTTTTTGTCTTTTGGTGTTTACATTGTATACACTTGTCTGTAGATCTATCAAATTAGACCATAAGACATTGGGGCACTTCCATAAAAGATCCCATCTTTAGAAATGGAACATTTTCCATTCTTAATAAGAAATTCAAATACATCCTTGTCCAAACAAGATATAGAAATGATATTCCTATTAATGGCATGTATATAATAGCAGTTCTGTAACTCTATTATCATCCCACTTGGTAGAGATAACTCATAGGTTCCTACTGCACTAGCAGTAACTCTTTCTCCATTAACAACACATAGTTCAACCTCGCCTTTGGCTAAAGGCCTACTTCTTTTCAGATATTTCACATTTGAACAAATGTGTGATCCACATCTGATATCAAGTACCCATGATGAAGAAGTATTAAAATTAATGTCAATTATGTATACATCGAAAATATAGATCTCTATCTCTTGCTTCTTCTTCCTTGATTCCCTTAATCCTCTCCATATTTTGAGTGTAGAAGACTTGGACTTCATCTTGGTGGGAGAACGCTTCTCTACCTTGCATGTGTCCTTGGACTCCATTCCACTTATCACTATCATGGAACTATCCTTCTTCATTTGTTCTTCAACATTTGTTAAAATGTCAAGCAGATCAGACAACAGTTTAGCCAAGTTGCACAAGTAGTAATACTTGATAAACATGGTATATGATTTAGGCAACGATTGCAAAATCATATTCGTGGCCAACTCTTGACTTAAAGGAAATCCCAATTTCTCTAGATGTTCTATACGCCCAATCATATTGAGCATATGGGGTCTAACTCGATCTCCCTCTGTCAATTTGCATTCAAACAACACCTTAGGCGTACATAGAGTGGATGCCACAGCCATTGGTATCTTAGAAATATTCAGAACAATTCTCATAGTCCTTAACCAGTTATGGAAATTTATCTCAACTAAATTATCCAATTTCAACGACGATTTCTTTGCCATTTGATTGTACAAGAGAAAACATTTGCATTTTTTCAAAACTCCTTTTGATTTGATTTGATTTGACTAATATTGATGATATTTAATTAGGCTTTAATTATTGCTCCCACTATTTTATTCAAACTGATAGCCCTCACCATCAATTTGGAAGATTACAGCGTACAACCTTCTAATGAGTAAGATCCGAATTTGCTCTAAATCATGGACCAACTAGGGTTGTCACCCCCAACTAGATTCTTTCAGGTAGGAAACTTTTGTCAATTGCATCTTATGCAACTCTTTATAGATGTCATGCACAACTCTTTGTCATGTACATCTCCATTCCTCAAGGTTCTTGATCCAATCAAGGTCGCCTAGTTAAGTCCATCCCAAATGCCAACACAATGAATATGCACCCTGTTAGGGAAGACCCACATATTCACCATCACACTTTCATGAGATAGACGGTGCACCACGCTAGGGAGTACCCACACTTAGTCGATCAAGTTTTTCATGTGTGCTACTTTTAGAAGGCATCTTAAACTTAATATTTATATTGAGGGGTTTGTTATTTATATACATATACATATCCAATCACCACATATATAGTATGTATCATATACATGCTATATCCCACAAGAAAACATGTGAAGTGATCAAGCGATGATTATGGCCATCCTATTTCTAATTCCTTAAGCCACAAGGAATTACGATCATCCAGGTCTACATCACATGCAAAAACCTGTAGTTGATGAAGATCTGTGCTTTATCTGTTCCAGGTTGATCAGCTCATCCTATGACTGATCGGCTCACCTCCTGACCGATCGGTTGGTTGTCACCAACCTATCGTTTGTCACCTCCAGACAGTCAGTTTGTCAGGTTATTGTGTTCCTCATTAGGCCACCAACCACTAGTCTCGCACCATCATCCGGTCATCTCACACCATCAGTCTATCATCTGAGTCCCTTAACTACTCATCTAGGCACTCACCGTTCTTCAACATAATAGGAAATAAAACTATCCTACTTTTATATATTTCTTTGGGAAACTCTGAGTTACATTCGGGGGGAGCAATGATAGAAAAGAAGGCTCAAGTTATCTCGAGTTACATGCAGAACAGAAGAAAGGACTTGGTACGCAGATCGAGATGCAAGCAACCACAACCAACCAAGCACATTACATGCATAATAGAAGAAAGGACTCGGTACGTAGACCGAGATGCAAACAACTACAACCAACCAAGCACACACATAGGGTTCTATAGTCCATAACCACTCTACACATCCACCATCAAAATTGTTTTAGGGCAACGTGTATTAATTGCATATATATTCCTTATCATATATGTATATTGGGATTTGTGGTGTTTAATCGGATATGCGCATTAGCCAGTTAAAGTATTTGCATCGCATGCAATAAATAAATGGTAAAAAATCAAAATCTGATCATATCGATTAATCCTAAAATATAGTATGTTGACGTGGCTCTGATACCACTATTGGGTTTTGTGGGACAGAACTGGAAGCGGAAACAAAAAATTATTATCTAACCACAAACACATAACCAGCAGATCGCATCAACAACTATGAAATAGGAAAGATGGTTTAGCGAGATAGACCTGGTCCTGAGGCGTGCTCAGGGACAATACCTCACAACTAGTGTGGCCTTCAACCACCTAGTCTTTGATGGCATTTGTGCAGCTCCTGGTCTTGAACTAGACTACAGTTGATTGTCATTTTCCTGAGTGGTAGAAATCCCCTGCCTCTACAGATAGTCCATACGGACCTTCGGGAACTCTAGTCATCCTGATGGACAGACCATTCCCTTCTGTCAGTGTACTAGTCATCAACACACTCTCCCACCACTAGTCACTTTTCTACAGTTGTCTTTCCCTCGATGTTCCTCCCTAGACAGGTAGAACTTGCTTGGACTCTCTCAATTACCAAAACCAAAGAGAACAAAAACTTTTTCATTTGTAGAGCAACTAATGTTCTGAGTTATTTGTTTTGAGAAGCCCCATGTACCCCTCTATGTACAGTAGAGGGAAGGATCAGGGTTCCCAGTCTGTGTGGGAGTAGAAGGGTCCAGATTTTTCACAAACTGATTGCACTATGGCAGGCAAACCGATCGTTTCACAACTGAACTGGTCATTTGGGTAGGTGAGCCGATCGGTTCATAATTGAACCAGTCATTTGGGTAGGTGAGGCGATCAGTTCACCCAGTGAACTAGTCATTTCACTTCCCAGACTTACCAACAATTGAGTTTCCTTGTTCATTTCTAAATAACGCAAAGATTAATTCTTGTCCCAAATGAACTGAACAAGTGAAATGAAAATCTTTTCTCACAAACTGAGAAAATACAACACTGCTCGTTTAGTCCAAGTGAACTGATCAGCTCACCGGTGTAAATCGGTCATCTCACTGACCATGAGCTGATCGGTTCAACTAGTTAACCGGTCGGTTGGTGGTCCAGGTTGTGTAGAACTCAGTCAATACAATTCTCGATCAATATGACACTCTAATTGTGGCATATTTTTCATACAAAATGTCATTAACTAAGCGGAAGCGATCATCAAAAATAGATTACTGAAAATCACTAAAAATTAAAACCATTTACAAAGAGATCCAAGCACAGGAAAACTCTTTTATCAAGAACCAATGTCTTTCATTTATATCCTGGTTCATAAGTACATATCCTTTACCGTCTCTTCTCGAGGATTACAAGCATCAACTGCTCCATTAAAACTATACACATGCAACATAAGAACCTCGAGTCTTCAAGCCAAAATCTCCGAATTGATTCATTAAAAGTACTAACTACTAACTCCAAGGACCTGAGAGTATAGAGACGACACATAGGACTCTCTATACAAAATATGACAACCAGTGCCTCCACTTGTCTCGCACTTGAAAATTGAAAATTGTCCCAGCGAAAGATATAACTCTCTGTCAGAAACATTATTATTGTAGTTTAATGGAATAATACTGAGTAGAGGAATCATATTTATTCAACAATAGATAAATCAATATCTAAATAGATTAGTGCAATATTCTTATTCCAAGCATTTCAGCAATAACTTGATAAAGTAGCATGTTACATATTCAATGAGGAATTAAAGAACATGTATAACATTTATCTATCTAGGATATGATAAGCAAGGTAACATCAGCCATTGATTCTTGTGTTTCAACCTTAAGCAAATATGCTACACGACTGATTACATTTTACAACCATACTTAAGCCCTGAGGAGATGAGGTATACCACTCATACTCCAACCGACCATTGCGAAATCAAAATCGGTACCATTCATAGGTTAAGGAAGAGCTAGATTTCCATAGCCTCCCTTATCTCGGTCAGTACGAGATCTAATGCAGGACATCTTGTGTCTCTGCTAAATATCTTTCCAGGATATACTGGAAACTTCTCTATAGAGTTATAGCCCGTAGCATATACTCTCATCAGGATATGGCCCTTAGCCAATGCCTGGTATTGTGGAGTTATGGACCATAACCATACTCTTATTGGGACATGGTCCATAACCATTCATGTGCATAGGATATGGCCCGCAGTCATTCCTGGAAGGCGTAAGGATATATTCGCCCATTACCCCCCACATATTCAAAAATATGCATTCTAGGAATTCCCATAGGAAAACTTGTTTCTCCATCACCAACTACTAATGATGATGGATCTATGGCCAGGGCTCTACATGATAAGATTTCACTTGATTAATTAAGTGTATTACATATTCTTTTAGCATCAGACATGTTCCCAAACATCAACTGTTATGACATAAGCTACAAAGAATGTGTACACTTCTATCAAGTACTTTTCAAAACTTTATAGAACATTGGGATCTCAATCCCTTATCTCATCATGGGCATCCTCATCACTTAACATCTCATCATCATGATTATGAAATATGGGTATTCAAACCCTAAGTTCATCAAAGAACACTTGTTACCACTTATCAGGTAACTAACACCTTCAGGTCATCAGACCAAGGTAAACATGGTATTTGCTACACAAGCATCTCACATGGCTTTCAAAGCTCATTTAATCTCTTGTTACCTCTTACTAGGCAACATAGCATATAATGGCTCATAAGGCCCATAAAACATTTTAAATAACACATCATAGCACATACATGGCTATGCTCATCATCTCATGATACTTGCATGGTTAGTACACATGATGACATTTATATCAATTACATATCAGTACCATGCAATGTAATGGTAGCATCACTATTCCTTCATTAGGATTAGGCTTTCTCAAATCATGTCAATTAGGGATACTCATCCCATTACCCAAAATTAGGGTTATGGTTTATCATCATATTACCTAAGATTAGGGTTATATGCATATAACCCAAATTTAGGGTTTCACATACCTTCACCCTACATTAGGGTTAGACTTTCATATAGCATTA
Organism: Alisma plantago-aquatica; assembly: GCA_963693085.1. Taxonomy (NCBI): domain Eukaryota; kingdom Viridiplantae; phylum Streptophyta; class Magnoliopsida; order Alismatales; family Alismataceae; genus Alisma; species Alisma plantago-aquatica. The sequence continues at coordinate 144,137,726 of OY856410.1, read as the reverse complement.
CATAGCATCACCCTAGATTAGGGTTTCACATCTCATCATTGCATTAGGGTTACACATAACATTACCCTTGATTAGGATTTCACATCACATCACTGCATTAGGGTTTCACATGACATTACCCTATATTATGGTTTCACATGTCATCACCCATGATTCAAGTTTCACACATCATTATCTCAAATTTAGGTTCCTTATAACTTTTCTCCAATTTAGGGTTTCATGTTACTTTACCCGAAATTAGGGTTTCATGAAGCATCCTCTTGAATTAGGGTTTTTCATTATATTACCCGGAATTGGGATTTCTCATATCATAACCCTAGATTAGAGTTACACCATTACCCTAGATTAGGGTTTCATCTAATATTGCCCTAAATTATGGTTAGGGCACATAAACCTTCTCAATTAGGGTTTCATGATCTCTTTATCAAGGTTCATACCCTAATTACATATTTTATTCATGTGAAGGTATTAAGGGTTAACCACTACATGATTATTATACATGTATGAATTCCTCTCTCTCTCTCTCTCATCCTCTCTAAGATGTTGATTACTTCAAGCTTGATTAGATTAGGTCAAGCCTTCATTCAAGTGCATACATTTAGGGTTAGCATAGTGTATTGAGGCATTACTTCCATAAGCATAAAAGGTTAACCCCTATAAGGATACCAATCACCCTAGTACCTTAAAGGTACAACCATTGTAATTATCTTTGGTGAACATCATTAACAATCATAGGGTTAATTGATCTTCCAATGCTCTGAGACTATTAGGTCTCCAAACGGTTTTGATACTTTTGAACCTTCAAATGGCTTTGAACTCCTTGACTCTCAAATAGTTTTGAGACTTTTTGCCCTCCAAACAGTCTTGAGACCATTTGGGCATCTAGGTTGAGACCGTTTGCTCTTAAACGGTTTTGAAACCATTTGGTGCTTTCAACCTTTGAAACTATTTGATCAAATTATCATTGAAACCGAATGAACAACCCTTCATTGAAACTGATTGAACATCAAACGGTTTGAGATTGTTTTCCCTCCAAACAGTCTGAATGCTATTTGATCCCAAATGGTCTCAAGACCGTTTAGTCCAAACCACCTTGAAACTGTATGGATCAATTAGGGTTTCCTCCAACCAATCAATCGATTTTAGGGTTTGCACTCATTGAACCATCCAACATTGGGACCATTTAAAGTACATCAAATTATAACCCTTGGATCTCCAATCATCCATCACAACCCATGACCTCCAAACGGTCTTGAGACCATTTGAGCCATACAACTTAGAAATCGGCTCAACCAATTTAGGGTTTCAACCATTCAATCCAATTAGGGGTTGTAATCAATGGATCACCCATTCTTCGATTCATTATAATTAAATCAATTTGAGCCATTGGATCTTCATCATTCACATCAACAATTAACCACAAATGGTCTGGAGACCGTTTAAACTCAAACGGTCTCGAGACCGTTTGATGACCAAACGGTCTTGAGACAGTTTGGGCATCAAAGTACAAACTATTTGCTCATGATATAATTGAGGTGTGTGCTACGATGACATCATCATCTTCTAGCTTCAAACCTACGAAATTTGTTGTGATCTTTGTGGTGATTTCAATAATTAATCACAAAGAAATTTGGGAATGAAAAGGGAATCAACATATGATGAAGAAATGAAATCAATAATGATGTTTAAGGGTTCAAGTTATATAAACCACCTTCAAAGTTGAATCCAAGCTTCAATCTTCACGTCCTTAATGGTGAATGGAGCTCTCTCAACTATCCAAGGTCCGTTCTCAAGTCTTTGAGTGAAAGGATTGGCTAAAGTTGAAGATTGAATGGAGAAAAGAAGAAAATAAGCATTGAATTTCGATTTTCACCATGAAATCAAGGTTGAAGATGACTATGGAGCTTACCTACAGGTTGGGATACGTCCTCCTATTGCTCCTAAGATTCCTTGTGTTTGGTCAAAGCAAGGAAAGAAAGTGGAATTGGAAAAAAAAATCTTTCATGTGGGTGAAAAATGGGATATATATATAAGGGAATTTCAAGAGATAGAAAGTGTTATAAAAATCCTTTAATTCCCAAAATTCGTGCCACTTATTCCCCTCACTTCCTTGCATACGAAGACATCATATTATCCTTCAAAAACCTCTCGTTTATCCTTGAATTAAAAGCAACCACTTTAAGCACCTTAATCATTATAATACTATTATCCATTTTAGTGGACAATTCTTTTTAATTAACAAATGCAAGTGGATTTCTTCAACTACTTAGGATATTTCAGTTCCATTGAGAGGCACAAGGACATCCATAATTTTACAAATTCAACCATCTCATTTTTGGTTGAAGGGCACTTCCATCAATATATTTATTTTTGCATTAAATTGAATTAGGGTTTCGATTATGCTTAAATCTTGATTATTTTAATATCAAGATTATCTCTCTTCCAAAGAGATTCAAATGAGATGCCCCTCTGATTTTATTGTCTATAAATGATACCAAGAAACATTAGGGACTCTCTAGAAGTGGTATTTTGCATATTGAACCCTAGGTTTTGGTGAAATTGCACATTACACCAAAACTAGGTTTTGATGCACAAACATTGCTTAATAAGCTCTTTCTTGGTGCTTAGGCTGCCACAAGCCATACCTATGCATAATTTTCATTCTTATGATGCTTCAACACATCATGTAACATTTGCAAGTTAACCCCTCAACTTGGGTAATTTTCACTTTAGTCCAAAACAGGCAAAACATTGTTTTCAACATTATTCAAAAAGGACTAAAATTGAAACATAAGTTCCTCTTGAGCCTTAATTACTTTTCGAAAGGTAAAAGCAAGCATATAATTATCTTTCTTAAACAAAACATCTAGGGTTAAAGCATAACCCAGGTTAGGGATGTTATAAATTATCCACCCCTAACAGGGATTTCGTCCCCGAAATCATCAAGAGAAAAGAGAAGGGTACTTCCTCCTCATCTCTTCCTCTAGCTCCCACGTAGCTTCTTCAATGCCACAGTGATGCCAGAGAACTTTCACAAGACATATGTCTTTCTTTTTTAGCTTTTTAATTCTTTTATCAAGGATCATCACAGGTCCTTCAACATATGATATATCATCATTTAATTCTACCTCCACAGGTTGCAGAACTAACTCTGTGTCAAGATGACACCTTCTCAGCATGGAGATATGGAACACTGGATGCAACTTATGCAACTCAGGTGGAAACTCTAGATTATAGGCTACCTTTCCAATCCGTTCAATGATTGGATAAGGCCCCATAAATCTAGGAGCTAACTTCCCCTTCTTTCAAAATATAAGGACACCTTTCCAAGGTGAGACCTTGAGATATACTCTATCTCCAACTTGGAATTATAAGGGTCTTCACCGTTTGTCAGTGTACGACTTCTATCTATCCTGTGCAGTCTTTAATTGTTGTTGTATTATTGTAATCTTCTCAGTTGTTTGTTGTACAAGATCAAGACCCAAAAGTTGATATTCTCTTGTTTCATACCAACATAAAGGAGATCTACAACATGTACCATATAATGCTTCATATGGTTTCATATCAATACTGTGTTGATAGAAAATTGTAAGCAAATTCTATCAAGCTCAGGTGTAGATCCCAACTTCCTACAAATTGAAGGACACATGTCCTAAGCAAATCATTCAAGTTTTGTATGGTCCTCTCAGATTGTCTATCTGTCTGTGGGTGAAAGGCAGTACTAAACATTAACTGTGTACCCAAAGCTTTATGTAGTCATTCCCAAAAATGACTCGTAAACTAGGGACCTCTATCAGAAACAATCGTAGCTGGAACCTCGTGCAACTGCACTATCTCATCTATATATATATCTGTGCAAGCTTCTCAGCAGTGTAGGTTGTTTTGACAGAAAGGAAATGTGCTGTCTTAGTCAACCTATCAACTATCACCCATATGGAATCATGACCTTTGGTTGTTCTAGGCAAACCAACCACAAAGTCCATGGTCACATGATCCCATTCCCACTATGGTATAGACAAAGGTTGCATTGTTCCTATGGACTTTTGATGTTCAGCTTTAACCTGCTGACACATCGGACACCGCATAACAAACTCAGCTACATCCTTCTTCAATCTTGGACACCAATACATATCCTTCAAGTTACGATACATTTGGGTGTGGATGCATTGCATACATCAAAGAATGAGCTTCCTCCAAGACTAACTTCCTTAAGTCATTGGCATCGGGTACTACCATCCTACCATGGTAACAGACTACTTGATCTTCTGACTCATGAAAGCCATCTTGTTTCTCACTACCATACTCTGACCTAATCTGCTGAACCACGGTATCATCTTGCTATGCTTCTTTAAATTGTTGTTTCAGAGTAGGTTTCACTTGCATCTCAGCTAATAGCCCAAGCAACAATGATACCTTAAGCTATATATTGTTTTGCCTCAAGGAGATAAGCATATCGCTTTTAAAGCACACGAAGGAATTCAAGTGTGTTTTATCTAAGGTTGGTGATGATGATTTCTGACTTAGTGCATCAGCCACTACATTAGCCCTCCCTGGATGATAATCAATTATACAATCATAGTCCTTGATTAACTCCATCCATAGGCATTGTCTCATGTTCAACTCATGTTGTGATAAGATATATTTTAGATTCTTATGGTCTGTGAAAATCTGAAATGTTTCTCCATAGAGATAATGTCTCCAGATTTTCGAAGCATGGACCACAACAGCTAGCTCTAGATCATGTGTTTGATAATTCTCCTCATGTTTCTTAAGCTGTCGATAGGCAAAAGAAATCACTTGATTATCCTGCATCAACACACATCCTAGGCCAATCTTAGATGCATCACAGAAAACTATGTACCCCTTCCCTTGCTCAGGTAACACCAGCACAGGTGCACTTTTTAACCTTTCTTTTAATAGATGGAAAGACTTTTGACACTTGTCATTCCACACAAAAGGAACCTCCTTCCTAGTCAACTTGGTTAGGGGTAAAACTATAAAATTGTAGTTCTTAATGAACCTCCTGTAATAGCCTTCCAGTTCTAGAAAACTACGTATCTCCATCGGTGTCTTTGGCTATTCCCACTGCAGGACAGATTCTACCTTCTTAGGATTAACATGGATACCTGAGGTAGATATTATGTGTCCTAGAAAAGAAACTTCTGGTAACCAGAACTCACATTTGCTAAACTTAGCATACAGCTTATGTTCTCTTAGCAAAGTTAAAGCCTGACGGAGGTGCTTCTCATGTTGTTGAGCATCTCTACTGTATATCAAGATGTCATCTATGAAGATTGCTATGAACTGATCAAGAAAAGGTTGAAAGATTCTATTCATGAGTTCCATGAATGCGCTAGTGCATTAGTTAGTCCAAATGACATAACTATGAACTCATAGTGACCATACCTTGTCCTAAAAGCAGACTTAGGTATGTCACATTCCTTGATACACAACTAATGATATCCCGACCTCAGATCTATTTTAGAGAAGATAGTTGCACCACGCAACTGATCGAATAGGTCATCGATCCTTGGCAGAGGATACTTGTTCTTTATGGTTACTTTATTCAACTGTTTGTAATCAATGCATAACCGCATCGATCCATTCTTTTTCTTAACAAAGAGGACCAGAGCACCCCGTGGTGAAGTACTCAGAAGGAAAAAACCTTTCTCAAGAAACTCCTGCAGTTGTTTCTTGAGCTCTGCCATCTCAGCAGGTGCCATTCTATACGGTGTTTGTGCTATTGGTTGCGTGCCCGGGATGAGATTAATCTCAAAATCAATCTCTCAGGGCGGAGGAACACCTGGAAGTTCCTTAGGAAACACATCTTCAAACTCCCTAACTATCAGAACTTCAGAAAGATTAGTGCTCTCCATTGTGGTGTCTACTACATGTGCCAAGAATGCAAAGCATCCTTGTCTCATCAACTTTTCAGCTACCATAGCTGACACAAGACAGGTTGGAAGAATATTTCTATCTCCCTGAAAGATCCATGTGTCACCATCATCTACAAACATAGCTTGCTTAGAATCACAATCCAAGACAACCTTATACTTTTACAGGGTGTCCATCCCAAGAATTATATCAAACCCATGCATCGCAAGTGGTATAAGATCCACCTGAATGTGATGTTTAGAGAAAGAAAGAATGCAGGGAGAACATACCTCCCACAGCACTGCTGGTCCCAACAGAGGGGTTTCTAATAACAGACTATCTATTCTATGACTGACAGTCATGTTTCTATCATGAATCACTCTTTGAGTTATAAAGGAATGTGTAGCACCCGAATCAATTAAAACAGATACGAAGCAGGATGAAGACAAATCAGAATGAAATAGTTCCATCTGACCTGTCATAACTCGAGGGTTGACTACTGCTTCGGGTTGATTCATCACATAGAATCTCGTCGTTTCTTACTGTTGACCCTGTGCTCGATTGTTGGGTGCTGACGAACTAGCTTGGGATGCTTGTCCACGTCCTCTAGCACCACTCAAAATCTATTTCCTATGATTTCCTTGTTGACTCTGCCTCGATGGTTGGGTTACCATTGTGTTTCCAGCTGGACAATCCCTTGCTAGATGTCCTACCTGTCTACACTGGTGATAGGTTCTATTCTCTTGATATAGTTTAAAATGTCCAGTTTCTGACGTTGATGTTGTACTAGGGGCTCTATTTGGAGGAAAACTACGGCCCCTACCCCTACTTGACGTCCATTGCATCTGGGTATTGAACCTCAGTGGTGTTTCTGGTGCAGAAAACCTCGATTTCTTAAAACTCTCAGACCTCTGTCCTTGGAACTGAGTATACACCTTCTTACTCTTAGTCTGACGCATCTCAATCACTGACCTTTCTATCATCTCACAGACTCCACAAAGGTGGCGAACCTCTCCCTATTCTATAAGAAAGACAAAGGAGTGGTCAATTCAGTGTTCAGCCCCTTCTCAAAACATCGAATTCTTTCTTCATCAGTAGCTTCCATATGCGGACAGAACTACAAAAGCTCCATGAACTTAGCTTCATACTTGCTAATGTTCATTGGTCCTTGCCTTAACTTCTCAAATTGAGAGATCTTCTCATCTAGAAACGTCTTGGGGAAGTATCTATTGACGAATTCTTGTCAGAATTCTTCCCATACGATTTCAACACCTGGCCTCTTGCCCTCTTCTATTGTCCACCAATGGCCAGCACTCTCTTTTAGAAGGTATATTGCATGCCTCGCCTTCTCTGCTTCAGGGATATTGAGGATTCTAAAGGCCTTCTCCAACTCAGTCAGCCACATGTCTGAATCTATTGGGTCAGTTGTACCAGCATAATTTGTGGCTTCAACTCGGCAAAGTCATTCAAAAGTCTTGTCGGCTCCCTGTCCTTTATTATGGGCTGGTGCCCTAGGTGCAAGTGGTGGAATCCTATCCGCCATATGCGTCATGGTTTCCATGAACTTCCCAAATAGATCATGGAAGGCTGGGTTTTCCTGTGCATCTTAGTTAACTGGGGATGTTCAGGTTCTAGTTCCTCCCTATTCTGGTCCCTTGCACCTCTTCCTGGTGCAGCAATGCTGCTCTCAGCAGCCTGTTCTTCGTGTGATCCAGACATCTTTAAGTTCTTCTTCTCCTCCTATATGAGCAGAAGATACTATCAGATAACTGGAAGACACTAGAACAGACTCAACGACCTTAATGCTATGTCTCTGTAGACTCAGCAAACCTAGAGCTCTGATACCACTAAATTGTGGCATATTGTTGGTACAAAACTTCATTAACTAAGCGGAAGCGATCATCAAAAATGGATTACTAAAAATCACTAAAAATTAAAACCATTTACAAAGAGATCCAAACACAGGAAAACTCTTTTATTAAGAACCAATGTATTTCATTTACATCCCGATTCATAAGTGCATATCATGTACCATCTCTTCTCGAGGATTACAAGCATCAACTATCTATTAACATTATACACAGGCAGCATAAGAACCTTGAGGCTTCAAGCCAAAATCTCAGATCGATTCATTAAAAGTACTAACTAGTAACTCCAAGGACCTGAGAGTACAAAGACGACACATAGGACTCTCTATACAAAATATGACAACCAGTGGATCCACCTGGAATATCATTGTTGTCCCTATTGTTGTTGTTGCTCTTCCTCTGCAATAGGGTTTCTGCCTCTTCTCCCGCGTCTACCTAAAAAGGTTGGATCCCATGGGGGTGAGACAATTGAAAATTGTCCCATCGAGAGATATAACTCTCTGCCAGAAACATTATTATTACAATTTAATGGAATAATATTGAGCAGAGGAATCATATTTATTCTACAGCAGATAAATCAATACCTAAATAGATTAGTGCAATATTCTTATTCCAAGCATTTCAGCTATAACTTGATAAAGTAGCATGTTACTTATTCAAAGAGGAATTGAAGAACATGTATAAAATTTATCCATCTAGGATATGATAAGCAAGTTAACATCATCCATTGATTCTCATGTTTCAACCTTAAGCAAATATGCTACACGGCTGATTACATTTTACAATCATACTTAAGCCCTGAGGAGATGAGGTATATCGCTCATACTCCAACCGACCATTGCGAAATCAAAATCGGTACCATTCATAGGTTAACGAAGAGCCAAATTTCCATAACCACCCTTATCTTGGTCAGTACAAAATCTTATGCAGGACATCTTGTGTCTCTGCTAAATAGCTTTCCAGGGTATACTGGAAACTTTGCTATAGAGTTATAGCTCGTAGCATATACTCTCTTCAGGATATGGCCCTTAGCCAATGCCTGGTATTGTGGAGTTATGGCCCATAACCATACTCTTATTGGGATATGGTCCATAACCATTCATGTGCATAGGATATGGCCCACAATCATTCCTGTGAGGCGTAAGGATATATTCGCCCATTACCCTCACATATTCAAAAATATGCATTCTAGGAATTCCCATAGGAAAACCTATTTCCCCATCACAAACTACTGACGATGATGGATCTATGGTCGGGGTTCTACATGATAATATTTCACTTGATTAATTAAGTGTATTACATATTCTTTTAGCATCAGACATGTTCCCAAACATCAATTATTATGACATAAGCTACAAAGAATGTGTACACTTCTATCAAGTACTTTTCAAAACATTATAGCGCATTGGGATCTCAATCCCTTATCTCATCATGGGCATCCTCATCACTTAACATCCCATCATCATGATTATGAAATATGGGTATTAAAACCCTCAGTTCATCAAAGAACACTTGTTACCACTTATCATGTAACTAATACCTTCAGGTCATCAGACCAAGGTAAAGATGGTATTTTCTACACAAGCATCTCACATGGCTTTCAAAGATCATTTAATCTCTTGTTACCTCTTACTAGGCAACATAGCATATAATGGCTCACAAGGCCCATAAAACATTTTAAATAACACATCATAGCTCATACCTGGCTATGCTCATCATCTCATGATATATGCATGGTTAGTACACATGATGACAGTTACATCAATTACAAGTCAGTACCATGAAATGTAATGGTAGCATCACAATTCCCTCATTAGGATTAGGGTTTCCCAAATCATGTCAATTAGGGATACTCATCCCATTACCCAAAATTAGGGTTATGGTTTATCATCATATTACCTAAGATTAGGGTTATATGCACTATAACCCAAATTTAGGGTTTCACATACCTTCACCCTATATTAGGGTTAGAGTTTCATATAGCAATACATAGCATCACCCTAGATTAGGGTTTCACATCTCATCATTGCATTAGTGTTACACATAACATTACCCTTGATTAGGATTTCACATTAGATCACTGCATTAGGGTTTCACATGACATTACCTTAGATTATGGTTTCACATGTCATCACCCATTATTAGAGTTTCACACATCATTGTCTCGAATTTAGGTTCCTTATAACTTTTCTCCAATTTAGGGTTTCATGTTACTTTACCTGAAATTAGGGTTTCATGAAGCATCCTCTTGAATTAGGGTTTTTCATTATATTACCCTGAATTGGGATTTCTCATATCATCACACTATATTAGGGTTACACCATTACCCTATATTAGGGTTTCATCTAATATTTCCCTAAATTAGGGTTAGGGCAAATCAACCTTCTCAATTAGGGTTTCATGATCTCTTTATCAAGTTTCATACCGTAATTATATATTTTATTCATGTGAAGGTATTGAGGCTTAACACTACATGATTATTATACATGTATGAATTCCTCTCTCTCTCTCTCATCCTCTCTAATATGTTGATTACTTCAAGCTTGATTAGATTAGGTCAACCCTTCATTCAAGTGCATACATTTATGGTTAGCATAGTGTATTGAGGCATTACTTCCATAAGCAATAATGTTTAACCCCTCTAAGGATACCAATCACCCTAGTACCTTAAAGGTACAACCATTGTAATTATCTTTGGTAAACATCATTAACAATCATAGGGTTAATTGATCTTCTAATGCTTTAAGACTATTAGGTCTCCAATCAGTTTTGATACTTTTGAACCTTCAAAAAGTTTTGACCTCCTTGACTCTCAAACGGTTTTGAGACCATTTGCCCTCCAAATGGTCTTGAGACCGTTTGGGCATCTAGGTTGAGACCGTTTGCTCTTTAACGGTTTTGAAACCGTTTGGTGCTTTCACCCTTTGAAACTATTTGATCAAATTGTCATTAAAACCGAATGAACAACCCTTCATTGAAACTGATTGAACATGAAATGGTTTGAGACTGTTTTCCCTCAAAACAGTTTTAAGACCATTTGATCCCAAATGGTCTCAAGACCATTTGATCCAAACCACCTTGAAACCGAATGGATCAATTAGGGTTTCCTCCAACCAATCAATCGATTTTAGGTTTTGCACTCATTGAACCATACAACATTGGGACCATTGAAAGTACATCAAATTATAACCCTTGGATCTCCAACCATCCATCACATCCCTTGACCTCCAAATGGTCTTTAGACCATTTCAGCCACACAACTTAGAAATCAGCTCAACCAATTTAGGGTTTCAACCATTCAATCCAATTAGGGTTTGTAATTAATGGATCACCCATTCTTCGATCCATTATAATTAAATCAATTTGAGCCATTGTATATTCATCATTCACATCAGCAATTAACCCCAATTGGTCTGGAGACCGTTTAACCTCAAACGGTCATGAGATTGTTTGCTCTCAAACGGTCTCGAGACCGTTTGATCACCAAACGGTCTTGAGACTGTTTGGTCATCAAAGTACAAACCGTTTGTTCATGATATTAATTGAGGTGTGTGCTAAGATGACATAATCATCTTCTAGCTTCAAACCTACAAAATTTTCTATGATCTTTGTGGTGATTTCAACAATTAATCACAAAGAAATTCGGGAAAGAAAAGGGAATCAACATATGATGAAGAAATGAAATCAATAATGATGTTTAAGGGTTCAAGTTATATAACCCACCTTCCAAGTTAAATCCAAGCTTCAAGCTTCACTTCCTCAATGGTGAATGAATCTATCTCAACTATCCAAGGTCCGTTCTCAAGTCTTTGAGTGAAAGGATTGGCTAAAGTTGAAGATTGAATGGAGAAAAGAAGAAAATAAGCATTGAATTTCGATTTTCACCATGAAATCAAGGTTGAAGATGACTATGGAGATTACCTACAGGTTGGGATACATCCTCCTATTGCTCCTAAGCTTCCTTGTGTTTGGCCAAAGCAAGGAAAGAAAGTGGATTCGAAAAAAAAGTCTTTCGTGTGGGTGAAAAATGGGATATATAAGGGAATTTCAAGAGAGAGAAAGTGTTATAAAAATCCTTTAATTCCCAAAATTGGTGCCACTTATCCCCCTCACTTCCTTGCATACGAAGCCATCATCTTCTCCTTCAAAATCCTCTCATTTATCCTTGAATTAAAAGCAACCACTTTAAGCACCTTAATCATTATAATACTATTATCCATTTTTAATGGACAATTCTTTTTAATTAACAAATGCAAGTGGATTTCTTCACCTACTTAGGATATTTCGGTGCCATTTCAAGGCAAAAGGACGTCCATACTTTTACAAATTCAACCATATCATTTTTGGTTGAAGGGCACTACCATTAATATATTTATTTTTGCATTAAATTGAATTAGGGTTTCAATTATGCTTAAATCTTGATTATTTTAATATCAAGATTCTCTCTCTTCCAAAGAGATTCAAATGAGATACCCCTATGATTTTCTTGTCTCTAAATGATACCAAGAAACATTAGGGACTCTCTAGATGTGGTATTTTTCATATTGAACCCTAGGTTTTGGTTAAATTGCACATTACACCAAAACTATGTTTTAATGAACAAATATTGCTTAATAAGCTCTTTCTTGGTGCTCAGGCTGCCACAACCCATACCTCTGCATCATTTTCATTCTTATGATGCTTAGATACTTGAGTAACATATATCATGTAACATTCGCAAGTTAACCCCTCAACTTGGGTAATTTGCACTTTAGTCCAAAATAGGCAAAACATTGTTTTCAACGTTATTCAAAAAGGACTAAAATTGAAACATAAGTTCCTCTTGAGCCTTAATTACTTTTAAAAAGGTAAAAGCAAGCATATAATTATCTTTCTTAAACAAAACATCTATGTTTAAATCATAACCCAGGTCAGGGATGTTACACTAATCAGTTGGTTTAACACTTGAACTTGATGATTCTGAGACAAGTCTATTGATTGAATGTTTAATTGAGTACCTAAACCCTTTAGTAATCAATCTAAACATCATTCATGGATAAACTCCTCTTCCAGGTTAATCCTATGTGTGTGACTATATAGGTTCCATTTCACATTGGCAGTGAATGTCCATAACTAACTTATGACATCACAAGTAAAGAGTGGTGCCTAGTCGCACATCAGTGCTACCCAAGTGAAAAGGAAAGTTGGATAACAACTTTCAACCTACAATCTGTTATTGGTGTTATAGTGAATGTATAGTTCCTTTGTCTCTAATATTCAGATTGAACTTGAGGCATGGACTTGACATCCTCTACAAATGTTCAATCCATGTTTCTTGAACTAGAACAGATTGTCTGAGATAAATGCAAGATCAATATCATATATTGACTCACATGTACATGGCCATGTATTTCTCAGTCTCTCTTATCAAGTGGTCAGGATATCATACTCCCTTAGGAGGGACAAATTCTATATCTATCACTCACAGTCAAGTCCCCATGTGTCAAATCCACTGAATCATCACTGTTATAACAACCCATGTTTCAGAACTACATTTGATGATGTCAAACTGTACCCAACCACATGTGATGAGTGCAGTGATTTCAGGTCTAAGAACCACAATCACCACCAATACTATAAGAGATGATCCTGAGTAACCAAGTGTGGTTTCCATACATCACTCTTATGGTGTGTATGTCTGATACACTATTCTCTAACATGTATATGTGTGCTTGGTTTGATATCATATATCATGACTGAGGAGATTTTGTCATCAACCAACACACACTCTAGTCTTTTATGTTATTGATGTCTATGGTTATTTCCACAATAACATCTGACTATGGACATAATAATAATGTATACTCTTAACATCCATATGATATCATTGTTCATGTCCTTAACCTGAAGACATACGTCATTCAGTAATATGATTCTTTAGACATCTAACATGTTATATCATTATCTCAAAACAGATTAAACATATATATGGAATGCATTTATTATTATTCAAATCATTTACAAAGTATGTCATTACAATCATCATATGACTGGCTCTATAGGCATGCATACCAACACTCCCATGCTCTCTATGAGTAGGGAGTAGTTTCTTATCAAGGCAAGCGGAATAACCCCTTAGATGTTGTGTTGATCGGATTTAGTTTTTTACAATTTTCTTATGTGGATGGATTTTGGTCTAGAGATTCGTCGATTTAGATGAAGTGATCTCTCATTTTATCGCAATTTAATTCTGGTGGATGCAATCATGGAACCCAAAATTTGGAACAATTAAACTACTTGCATGGGGATTTGGATGTGATCGTGGAAAAATCCCCATGGGGATGATGAACTATGAACTGTGAATGTTAGGACCAATGGGTTCACGTGGAGTTTGACTTTTGTGTTTTATTTATAAATAATTCGCATACCCACTTTTGTCTTTTAATTATTGTATATTATTGATTCGATCTTCACTTTGGCTAAGGTGGTGAAAACCCCTAAAGCCTCGATATTTCCCCATCTGGATTCAATCATTTGTTCAACGCTTTTTTCAATCGCTTCTTTTTAATTCTTGAAAATTTTATTCTTATTTAATAATCTTTTGTTTTGTGCTAACCTTCACTTTGTTCTTCCTTTACTTTTCTTACTAGGTCTAATCTTTCCTTTTTCTTATTTAGTGTAATCTTTTATTCTTCTTACATGTTATTTTCTTGCATTAGCTTAATCAAACCCCTCAAAATCGAACTTTATCTTCTGTCAATCTTCTAAAAATACCAAAAAGAAACAATTTCAAAAATCAATCGGGATTAAAAGAAAATGAATCTTAAAAATGTTTTCTTGTGGGATCGATCCTTCTATACTAGCCTTAACCAGAAAGTAGAAAAGGATTAAACTCTAGGATAATTACTCTAGTGAATTGGTGTGCACTTCGATGCTGTCAGTCATCAATGTAATATCAATAGGTCTAAGTGATCTAGTAGAATAAGATAGAAAAAAACAAACATCTAAGTGCAACCTCACTTATTGAGAAATTGAACTAGATTCCTTTTTCATGTTATTGAAAATTAAAATAAGTTCAGTGTTAAATATTTTAGTTTTATTCATCAATTATAATAAATAGTTCAAGTCCTAAGCATTGTAGTATGGATCTCAAGTTGATTCAACGTACACATGGTGGAAATCTATCACTAAGACAAGTAAAATATATACCAATTGTAATATGGTTAGGTAATGAATACAAGTAACCTATAAAGAAATTCAAATTTGTAAATAAACTATTACCACATCTTTACATCATTGATATTTTTTAAGCATTGTTAATATTTTGAAATTTCAAAGATACATCATTGTTGTTAGAAAGACATCCATTTTATCATGGAATATTGTTTCTTTGTTGTTTAACTTTATTAAGTAAGACAATGTGATAATTTGTTATCATATAAAAAATTTCAAGTCAATATGCTTTTAGTGGAGAGGCTAACCAAGTATAAAGAAAATCTTAAAGAAAATAAGCAATACATCTTTGAATAGGTGGGAAAGTTGTTGGTATGTGTTGGCTAAATGGACATCTGTAAATCCCTTTGTTTTGATAATGACAAACATTTCATTCTTGTTAATCTAACGTGCTACTTGAGTGTTGCGGGAATAAGGTGGATGACAAAGCACTAGGGAATCTATATGCTTGAATGATTGTAAATGTCATGAAATGTAATCAATTGTAAACTTGTACAAATATATAATGTACAAGTACTTAGACTTCATGTAAATCAAGCGTTAGATATTCCCTAGCTAAAAACCACATTTAGATAGGTAATCCCCTTCAATAGTGTCACATATGCACACTCATACACACACTTAATGTCTTCATTTGAAACATTGAAATAGGGTCCATCTCGGTCGACAAAATCTTCGACCGAGACACTCTCGGTGGACAATCTTCTCGACCGAGAAAGACCCAAGTAGCCGTTAGACACAGCTGACAAGGTAGTTGGCAGTTGGAGATAAATGTTGCATACACTTGATCCAGAGAGCCTGTCGGTTGACAACGACCGAGATGGTCTCTGACAGCAACTGCAGAATTAATTAATTAGTTGTTGTTAAAGCAACTAACTTATATCTAACGGCTAGTTAAGCACTTAGAAACTCCTAGAAAGTGTCTAGAACGTCCTTAAGCACTTGTAGGACATTCCTATAAATAGGACATGCCTTAGGACACCTAAACTCACTTGATTCTAAACTTGAGCAACCTTTGAGCACACATTTACATTGAGCAATCTGTTTGTGAGCAATTAAGCAAATTGGCAACTGGCTACTTCTTTTCTTAGCTAAAATTTCGTGTCCTATAGGCTAGCATCTTCTATCCACAGCAATCACAATTCCATACACATTGGTTAGGAGATCTATACGCTTGATCTAGGCAAATCAAGCCTTGTGCTTCAAAGGATAAGTTGTAATTTCCATTTTCCTTTCTTGTTCACCATTATTGTTTGTACTCTCCTTGCTACTCCTAGGTTGGAGTCTGCGGATTGGAGAGGTTGGAAGATCTTCTTGGTGAAGAAGGGGACCTTGAACTACTTCAAGAAGGCTGGTGCAACGGGAGGTTACTTCTAAAGAGGAAGGCTACTTCAAGGGGGAGCTTGGAGTTACTTCAAGAAGGCTACCTCGGGTTGGTGCATCTACTTCAAGTTAAGGTTGTTCAAGGGGTGTAAGAAAGTATTGTATTTTGTGTAAATCCTTGTGAAGGTAATAAAATTAATACTTTCAAAATCCCGGTTGGGTAAGCAACCGGGTAGTGGACTGACAACCTTAGTATTTGCTAAGGTTGGAACCACTCTAAACACTTGTCTCCTTCTTCCATTTTCAATTGTGGTTGTTTGAGTTAAATAATTGTTAAAATATTTAAAAACTCTATTCACCCCCCCCCTCTAGAGTTTTTCAATTGGTATCAGAGCAGGCTTCAAGGAGCTCTAATCGAGTCTTGAAGTATGAAGGGTGGTGGTGCCTACAACCGCAAACAAAGGAAAAGTATGGAGCAATCTTCAACAAGTTGCAGTTGGTGCTTAGGAACAAGCCACACAACACTTGGTTGCCCGTGGAGGTCAAAGAAGGAAGATACGCATAAAGAATGCCTTATTGCTACAATAAGTGAAGAAGAAGAAGAAGAAGAAGAAGAAGAGGTAAGCCTTTTTTATTTATCTAAAGAAGAGCTAGTTGCTAGTCTTGAAGAGACACATAATAAATATATTGAGTGCAATAAGAAATTAAAGAAATCTAATAAAGCAAATGATGAGTTACATGCTAAACTTCTAGCTCTTACATCTGAAAATGAAGATCTCAAAAAGGATATTGAAGATCATGATATCAAGCTAAAATCTGTAGAAGCAAATTGCAATCTTCTTTCTCTAGAAAAGTTAAATTTGCAAACTCAAGTGAACGATCTTCAAAAACAACCTGTTTTGTGCTCACATCTAGATTATGATACTATCGTGAAAGAAAGAAATTCATTATCATCTAATCTAGATCAAGCAAAGCTAGATATCAAGAAGAGAATGGATGACATTGCTAAGTTACAACAGAAAGTTAGTAGTCTAAATAAAAATGGTATTCTTGATCAAATCTTAAATGATTCCTACCATCAAGTTGGAAGGAGAGGACTAGGTTACAAGCCTAAGGGAAAATTTTATCATAAACCTAGTTGGAGAAAGGCACAAGCACATCAATCTATATATATACCTAAAGGCATAAATACAAATATAACCAAGAACAACCTAGACCAAAATCATAGAAAGAGATATGAGGTTGATTCTATATGTTGTCATTATTGTTTGCGCCTTGGTCACTATTCCTTTTCATGTCCTTATAAGAAAAAGGATGTCGAGTTAGTTTGGGTTCCAAAACCTCCAAACTAAATGCACGGAATTAAGTTGAGATATGACCAAGGACCTTAGTTGATTATTTCTATGTCTATCTCAACTCAACATAGTAGCATAACAAATTAGTTCAAGTATCCAAAACATCTAACTGGGATATATACTAAAAACAAATTTTGAAATAATGCAGAACCATTCTCGGTCGAGAATCTGTCGACCGAGAACAATAGTCGGTCGAGAAATGATCGACCGATCCGTTCACTGTTGTCAAAATTGAAATAAATTTGTTGAATACATTTTAAATTGATCAAATTGCTACCCATGTAATGTTAATGACTAATTTTACAAGCAAAACAAGTTGAAGATGATTATTGAAAAACTTATAAATATAAATGGGATTATTTTTTGGTTGATTCTCTAAATAAGTTAAAACTGAAATTATGCTTAGTTAGATAAAAAGAAATCTCTGTTCTACCCATGTAGAAATTATATGTTTTGACATCTAGTTCAAATAAACACAATCATTGTGGAATTATCATTATATGCTTTTATTGTTCTATCATTACATCATAGATATGTTTTCAGCTCATAAAGAAGATGATATGTTAGCACGAATAGATAATGATAATTGTATGCATTGATGATGCATAAGGCAAGCAAAATGATTTATTGGTAATATGTTTCTTAGAACAAGAACCTTAATGCTTGCAAGAGCACAATGTTATAACATACAAATTTCTCAATTGGCAATTTTAAAAGACTTGAGATATTAATTGTGTTTTCATTTGATATTTATATATCTACAACAAAGTCTTCTAGGAAAATCAAGGACGAATATTTCTCTTAAATATCAGTTAAAATGCTTCAAATTGATATCAAATCAAGTTACATGCAGATATATGAATGTTCAATTTGGAAATCTGCAAATTTGCCTCTTGGTTGAAATGAAATTTGACCAAGGGGTGCTATGGTCGTAGTCAAAGTCGACCTAAAATAAGTTTGGCACAATACTTATTTGAATATCAGTTTCTATATAAAAAAAATTGTGATCAAAAGAACAATTAATTTATGATCACAAAATATTGGTAATAATAATCACAATATTACTCCCTTAGAAAATATATATATGCTCTACAAATTCAGTCTATCATTTACATTAAAAATCAGCTTAAAAATCATTCACAGAAAGTTTGTCGGTCGACGAATGCTTCGACCGAAAACATCTCGGTCTGCCTATCTCTTTCGACCGACAGACCTCAAGTAAAAATTACATCAGATACACTTCCGGTCGACAATTATTCGACCGAGCCGATGTCGGTCGACATTTGTTCGACCGAGAATTGACCGTTGGGATATAACTGTTGCAATCCGACCGTTTTATGACCGTTGCAACCCATCAGTCGACCGTTGGGGGGGGCGAGTGGCGCGTCTGGGATATGACCGTTGCGGTCGAACGGTCGACAAATTGTCGACCGACCTGGTCACTGGATTGCTATAAAAAGGACCAAAAATGGGTTATCACTTCACACTCTCATATCCTTACTTCCATAGCATCTCTCTAGTGCATTTTTGTGCAACTCTTTAGCTTCCTCATCCCCAAAACTTTCTTGCTCCTTCTCCACCTTAAAGAAAAGAAATGGCTTCATCATCAACACGTGGAAAGAAGAAGGTTGCTAGCAGGAAAGAAAAGGCGGCTACTCCACCATTGACGATCATCAACGACATTCCCTTCGTTGACGTAGATGCTGGTGATCGCTATCTCAGGCTCTCCTCCAAAACTCCTCTTCCACGACGGCCGATTGACGTCATGGACTTTCTCAGCATCGTCGACCTGGAGAATCTTTTTGAGGTGCAAACATTTGAAAGAATTTCTTAACCCTTCCTTCCCTTCCTACTCTTCCAAAGTGGTAAATGAGTTCTATGCAAACCTAATCTCCCATTCCAAAAATGAAAATAACTTCTTCTATTCTATGGTCAATGGGCATAACTTTCAATTTACTGAAGAGGATATTCTTGACATGCTCAACATCGACTTAGATGAATATCAAGACACTCTTGACCTTACAACTGGAAATCCACTCAATATATTTTCCCAAGGTGATAATACCGTCAGTCTTAGTGACATTAAACGAGCCATTTTTCAATCTAATACAACTTGTCACGAAGATAGGGGTACCTCCTATGCCATTAATCTCAAACCTGCAGCTAGGATTGTCAACCTTATTGTTTTCACAAACATACATCCTAGAGCAAACAAGTCTGAAGTTCCTATTTTTCGCATGTGTTTAATTTATGCCATTATCAAACGTATTCCCATAAATTTTATCTGCATAATCCTTAAGAACATGCTTGAGTTTTCTGGCAATCCCCCATATGTTGATTTTGTATGCCAAATCACTCAACACTTTCTTAAGACACAAATTGAGGATATGGGATACACATGGGAAAGAAGACCACAAAAAATAAGCAAAAACACAGTAGAGAAAATGGGAATTGATTTTGGTCACAAGAGGGCTAGGACGGAAGGTGAGACATCTACTCAAGATATACCACCACCACCTCCTCCTACCAACCCATCCTATGATCCCATCCAAAACACCCTAACCTATGTTGTTGGGTCACAATATCATCTAAGCAGACAATTAGACTATAACCACCATGCCATGACCTACCTAAATCAAAGGATGCAAACCCTCTCTCCAAATCAACCAGATGAATATCCTTATTCTTTAAATCCTGGCATGCTCAACCCATATAATCCATCTTACAACTACTACCAACCTCCACCTCCACCATCTACAGATCTCACACACACTCAGTTCTCCTCAATACAATTACAAGACATTGCTGCTCATTTCTGCTTTGATCGTGTTCCTACCTTCTTGGAAGCATACGCTTTAACCAAGACAGGTGCTTTGGAGTGGCAAACTTTAGTCCAATATTATGGAGCTGAGCCATTTCTTGGAAAAGACCCTGATATTGATGTAATACTTAAGTCTTTCCAGTGAGATTTGGAGTGTCCGTTGTATTAGTTGTAATGAAATGGTTATCTTTGCATGATTGTAATGAAATGGTTATCTTTTCATGATTGTAATGAAATGGTTATCTTTGCATGATTGTAAAAATTCCATAATTCTAATGAATTGGTTATCTTTACTGATTATATTGGATATTCCTCTATGGCATCTGATGGAGTTTATTTTATGCAACACCACTAAAAATCCTAGAGATGATGAGTCTCTAAGTTTAGCCTTGCTAGTACTATGGTAAGAACTCCACCCACATGTGCTAAGACATGTGGAAGTCTTATCGTAGTATAGTTAAGGGTCGAATCATCGGGACAACGGTCTTGACGAAGTCAAGATGGAAAACGTTTAGCCTTTACTTAACAACTTAAAGATTGATATTTAGATCGAAAGTTTGATTTGGTTGTTTTAAACTAAGTACAAAGAAAGTAAAGCAAGAAAGTAAATAAAGCAAGTAAATCTTAAGAGTTAACAAATGATGATGAATCACTGGGGTTAAGCAGGTATTTACCACCGCTACACATGCATTGTATATGTACTAAGCAAGACTTATAAGCTAGATGCATGGATGTTTCCACAAGACTGATGCCTTATAAGACAAGAGCGATGCGTTGCATCCAAGGGTGTTCCACAAGACCGATGCCCACATAAGACAAGAGCGATGCATTGCACCCTTCGATGTTCCACAAGACCAATGCCCATATAAGAAAAGGGCAATGCATCTCATCCTCCAAGGGTTAAGTAACTCTCATGCGGTACATCACTACGCGTCACTGAAGGATGTAGTCTCCGAAGAGAGAATCTTACTCAACCTCAAGAAACGTGCATCTAAAACTAACGAGCGAGCGATAATTACCAAATCGAATAGCGTCCTTGTAGGCCTAGTCTCCTATTCGGATAACCTAGCTACGAGAAGTGCGGGAATGATGCA
Source organism: Alisma plantago-aquatica (assembly GCA_963693085.1). Lineage (NCBI taxonomy): Eukaryota > Viridiplantae > Streptophyta > Magnoliopsida > Alismatales > Alismataceae > Alisma > Alisma plantago-aquatica. Next base: position 144,116,179 of record OY856410.1, on the reverse strand, counting down.
ACGCCAGCCATTCCCGAACAAATGGTCACATGCTTTACATCATTCCCCTCGCAAAGTGTGTTCCTCGACTTACCAAAGGTCTCTTCCATACAGATGGGAGTGTGCCAAATGATAGTGAGTTTACTCCACTCTTTGAGATACACTTCTAGACACCGAAACGGATGCGTGGTGGATACACACACCAGAAACCAACACTAAATCGGTATTCAAGCCTCGATAGCGGTCGTAGACAAACCACAACGAAAGACAATAAATGCATACAAGAACGTGGCCATCATTCAAGCATGTGTGAAACGATTTAGTATTAAAACAAAATGATAACATCCTTTTTTACAGTACAAAATACAAAACATGGGCAGCGGGGCTAGTCCCCGCGCCCCAGTGGATGGAACTACTCGCTCCTCATAGAGGGAGCAACAAAGAAGGAGGCAAGAAGAGATAGAAAGAACATCATCTCCACTGAGGAGAGAAGGTTGAACCCTTGGTGGAGAGAGCAACGATCTCCACCCCTTGTAGCTTGCTTGATGACGGATCTTCTCCTCTCACCTTCCTTGTTGATGAGAGAGAAAGTAGCTTGCAATGGACGTGAGTCTCAGACCGGCAGCCTCGAGTGATGGATGGAGTTGTTCTGGTAGTGGAGAGACAGCCTCTGGACGTCTGGACTCTCCCTTTCATGGACGGCCCTGAGGTCTTATTTATAGGCTTTGAGTGAGATCCAAACGGTTTGGAGACCGTTTGGGCTCAAACGGTCTTGGGACCGTTTGGCGTCAAACGGTCTTGAGATCGTTTGGCGTCAAACGGTCTTGGGACCGTTTGGCGTCAAACGGTCTTGAGATCGTTTGGCGTCAGACGGTCTTGAGATCGTTTGGCGTCAAACGGTCTTGGGACCGTTTGGCGTCAAACGGTCTTGAGACCGTTTGAGCTCCATGCGGTCTTGGGACCGTTTGGCTTCATGCGGTCTTGGGACCGTATGGCTTCATGCGGTCTCGGGACCGTTTGAACTCCATGCGGTCTTGGGACCGTTTGGCTTCATGCGGTCTCGGGACCGTTTGAACTCCATGCGGTCTTGGGACCGTTTGGCTTCATGCGGTCTCGGGACCGTTTGAACTCCATGCGGTCTTGGGACCGTTTGGCTTCATGCGGTCTCGGGACCGTTTGAACTCCATGCGGTCTCGGGACCGTTTGGCTTCATGCGGTCTCGGGACCGTTTGGCTTCATGCGGTCTCGGGACCGTTTGAACTCCATGCGGTCTTGGGACCGTTTGGCTTCATGCGGTCTCGGGACCGTTTGAACTCCATGCGGTCTTGGGACCGTTTGGCTTCATGCGGTCTCGGGACCGTTTGAACTCCATGCGGTCTTGGGACCGTTTGGCTTCATGCGGTCTCAGGACCGTTTGAACTCCATGCGGTCTTGGGACCGTTTGGCTTCATGCGGTCTCGGGACCGTTTGAACTCCATGCGGTCTTGGGGCCGTTTGGATCCACTCGACCCTTGGGCTGGTTTATTCTTTTGTTATTTTTTTGTGCTTTTTCTACAATTATAAAAGGAAAAGTTAGTTTGATGATGTATTTACAAAAAAGGGGTAAAATTAGGTTTAAGTACAATATAAATGTAGAAAGAGTATGGAAAACTAAAGAAAAAGACTAAGATAAACTATAAAATAGGAGGTTATCACCCCCCCTAACTTAGAGTCTAGCTTGTCCTCAAGTTAGATAGAGCTGAGACATGAAATGGCGCGGCGATCTTAATTAAAATTTCCATACTCTTGCTCCAATTCTTGACCTGAGTTCCCCAGGGGTCGTATCGAGGCTTATTGCATGCCTTGATCCTTTTGGATTTCGAGAGTTGCTTGGGTTTCAAGTTTTTCCGTATCTCAAAGTTCGCCTTGGGACCAAATTTATTTTGTGCATGCTGTTGACTCTAATCAACTTTATACCTCTCTGGAAACCTATTGGAAGCTAGAGAGGGTATGAGGGTTGGCTAAAGGCTTTGAAGTGTAACTCCCCTTCGAGTGGGGGAGGGGCTATCTATGCTTTTTAGGATCTCACTACCGGACACGACACATCTGCCTTTATGAGGGCAGCTGAATGTACCGGCCGGGCAAGTCCTTTATTAGCCTTTTCATATACTTGGAACTTTTAGGGTTTCACTACCGGACGCGACGCATCTGCCTTTGTGAGGGCAGCGGAATGTGCCGGCCGGGCGAGCCCTTTATCAGTTCTTTATATAGGTCCTTATTCGTGGCAAAACTCTCATGATTTTATTCGTCTCTCTGGCTTTTATTCAAAAACTCACAGGCTTGGGTTTTGGGATGAGGATTTATTTTGGGTGGCCAAGCCTCTTTTATTTTGAAGAGAGGAAAGTTGTTCTTAAAGTTTTTCAGCATGCACTTATTTGGTTTGTGGTCCCCTTGCAGAGCTTTTTGACTTGGAAGTTGCCTGATTTCCCTCTCATCCTTGAGATCTTGGCTTATTTCTGCCCTGATTTTGACCTATGGAGAGTCAGATAAAGAAATGGAGCAAAAATATAGGATCCATAGTGGATGGGGATCGATAAATCGCCATTTGATGTCTAAGTGCTAAATACTTGTAGAGACTAACATGATTCTAGAGTTAGTTGAGGTGACTTATTTTAAGGAAAAGGGTGTATAGAGATTGATACCTAGCCCTTGTCTGATGACCCCCCCCCTAACTCATCACACACTCTGTCCTCAGAGTGGGAAAGTGATAGGTTGAGAAGTCAATCCCCTGGAGATTGGAGTAGAGTGGATGCGAATTGGGGTGCCTTGTAGCGCTGACTCAGGTGCTTTATGGATGTCGCAGTGCATTCCTTTGCAATTGTGTCTTGATATTGTAGACGAAATCTGCAATTCTAGCAATGAATCTGCTAGACAATATCAAGACAAAATTGCAAAGGAGTGCACTGCGATATGTGCTGCTTGATTACACAAAAGTTCCCAAACGGTGTCTAAACCGTTTGGTTCCAAACGGTTTGAAGACCGTTTGGTTCCAAACGGTTTGAGGACCGTTTGGTCTCAAACGGTTGGAGGACCGCTTGGAAAGCGAGAAGCCGCAGGTCGCCGGCGCGGGGGGAAGGTGGAACGGGGCGAAGGTGAAACGGGGCGAGGGTTTGAAGGTGGGTGGATGAAACGGCGACTGACGCGATAGTGGCGACAGAACGACACGGCAACGAAGAACATCATTTGACGACGACTGCGAAGGTGGCGCGGAGTGAGCAGCGTGCTTGGAGTCGCCGGGCAATCTTGTGGGAGGTGGATTGAGAAGCTTGCGCGGAAGCACAGAAGCAAAAAGGTGAAGTTCTGCGCACGAAAAGACTGTAGAGTGCGAAGATTCGAAGAGAGGAAGATGGAGATGCGGGGTCGGTATTTATAGTGGTGACTTATCGTATTCAAACGGTTTCAAGACCGTTTGGTTCCAAACGGTTTCAAGACCGTTTGGTCCCAAACGGTTTGAGGACCGTTTGGTCCCAAATGGTTTCAAGACCGTTTGGTCCCAAACGGTTTGAGGACCGTTTGGTCCCAAACGGTTTCAAGACCGTTTGGTCCCAAACGGTTTCAAGACCGTTTGGTCCCGAACGGTTTGAGGACCGTTTGGTCCCAAACGGTTTCAAGACCGTTTGGTTCCAAATGGTTTGAGGACCGTTTGGTCCCAAACGGTTTGAGGACCGTTTGGTCTCAAACGGTTTTAAGACCGTTTGGTTCCAAACGGTTTGAGGACCGTTTGGTCCCAAACGGTTTGAGGACCGTTTGGTCTCAAACGGTTTTAAGACCGTTTGGAGCATAAAAATATTTGTATATTTTTTTGTATTTTTAGATTTAGTAATGAAAGAACTTAAAGAAAGCAAAACAAAATTAAGAGAGAATAAAACTAGAAAATTGGAGAAATTGATACTCAGGTCTTGGGTTGCCTCCCAAGAAGCGCCTTGGTTTTACGTCACTGGCTCGACGAAGTTGTGGGCGTAGCGTTTCTGACATCGAGGGTTTGTTGATGTGTTTTGGCTTCCTGAGTGTAGTATCTTTTTAAACGGTGTCCGTTGACCGTTCGTTCTCCTCCGTTGTTGTTGATGATAATGGCAGCTCCAGTTGGGTAGATATGTTTTATAGTGAAGGGTCCGGACCATCTTGTTCGAAGTATTCCGGGGAATAATTTGAGCTTGGAATTGAATACGAGCACTTTGTCACCAACGGTGATATCTTTTCTCCTAAGATGTCCATCGTGCCACATTTTCGTTTGCTCTTTATAGATTCTGGCACTGTGATATGCTGTCATGCGGAGTTCTTCTAGCTCCTGTAGTTGAAGTTGTCTGTTCTCTCCTGCACTTTTAAGGTCGAAGTTTAGTTGCTTGATGGCCCACCAGGCTTTATGTTCCAGTTCTACTGGAAGATGACATGATTTACCGTACACCAAGCGGAACGAAGTTGTTCCAATTGGTGTTTTGTAAGCCGTACGATATGCCCAGAGGGCGTCAGGAAGTTTGGTGGACCAATCAGTGCGATTTTTGTTCACTGTTTTTTCAAGAATCGCTTTTATCTGTCTATTGGATACTTCCACTTGGCCACTAGTTTGCGGGTGGTAAGGTGTGGCAACTTTGTGATGGACTCCATATCTTCTTAGTAATGCTTCGAAACTTCATTCCAGAAAATGGGTCCCGCCATCAGATATGACCGTTCTTGGGACTCCAAATCTTGGAAAGATGGTATCTTTGAACAATTTGACAACAGGTTTGGAGTCATTAGATGCAGTGGGTACAGCTTCGACCCACTTCGAGACGTAATCCACAGCGACCAAAATGTACGAGAAACCATATGATGAGGGGAAAGGTCCCATGTAGTCTACCCCCCATACATCAAACAGCTCAATTTCCTGCCACATGGTAAGAGGCATTTCATCTCTTTTTGATATGTTGCCCGAAAATTGGCATTTATCACAGGATTTGACAAAATTATATGAGTCTTTTGATATGGTGGGCCAAAAGAAACCAGATTGTAGAACTTTTATGGCAGTTTTCTTGGCGCCCATGTGCCCCCCCGTGGGTCCGGAGTGGCAATGTTCCCAAAACCGATGTTATTTCTTCTTCTGGAAGGCATCGACGAAAAAGTTCGTCGGCACAGAGGTAGAACAAGTAGGGTTCATCCCAATGATAACGTTTTACGTCATGAAGGAATTTCCTTTTATCTTGATAAGAAGCAGACGGGTGAATGATCCCTGTGGCCAGATAATTGACGATATCTGCAAACCAAGGGAAATTATGAGTGGCTTTCATAAGTTGATCATCAGGAAGAGAGTCCCTGATAGGGATTTTATCTTTGTCTTCAACCTCGATTCTACTGAGGTGATCGGCGACAACGTTCTCTACGCCACTTTTATCTTTGATTTCTAGATCGAATTCTTGAAGCATCAATACCCAGCGGATGAGCCTGGGTTTGGCATCCTGTTTCTGAATCAAATGTCTGATAGCAGAATGGTCAGTGTAGACAATTACCTTAGAGCCGATCAGGTAAGAGCGGAATTTTTCGAAGGCGTAGATGATAGCTAGGAACTCTTTTTCCGTGGTCGTGTAGTTTCTTTGTGCTTCATCAAGCGTTTTGGATGCATAGTAGATGACATAGGGTTTCTTGTCGATTCATTGTCCTAAAACGGCCCCTATGGCGTAGTCACTTGCGTCACACATGATTTCAAAGGGTTGCGACCAGTCTGGAGCCCTTAGAATAGGTGCGGAAATTAGTGCTTCTTTAAGGGTGGAGAAACTTTGCATACATTCTTGGTCAAAAATAAACTCGGCATCTTTTGTCAGGAGTTGGGTCATGGGTTTAGCTATTTTTGAGAAATCTTTGATGAACCTTCTGTAAAACCCGGCATGACCTAGGAAAGCTCGAACTCCTCTTATGTCCTTCGGAGGTGACAACTTCGAGATGACATCGATCTTTGCTTTGTCGACCTCGATCCCTCTATCACTTACTCTATGTCCGAGGACGATACCCTCTGTTACCATGAAATGGCATTTTTCCCAGTTCAGGATAAGGTTTGTTTCCTTGCAACGTTGCAGGACTTGTTCGAGATTATTTAGACAGTTATCGAAAGACTCTCCATAAACAGAGAAATCATCCATAAAGACTTCCATAATAGATTCAGTTAATCCGGCGAAAATGGCGGACATGCAACGTTGGAAAGTAGCAGGAGCGTTACATAGCCCGAATGGCATTCTTCTGAAAGCATATGTCCCGAAGGGACAAGTGAAGGTGGTTTTTTCTTGGTCCTCTGGATGTATGGGTATTTGGTAGAACCCAGAATAACCATCGAGATAACAAAAATATTTTTGGTGGGCCAAGCGCTCCAGGACTTCGTCTAGAAAGGGTAGAGGGTAGTGGTCTTTCCTTGTAGCTTTATTCAACTTCCTATAATCGATGCACATTCTCCACCCCGTTACAGTCCTAGTAGGTACGAGCTCATTTTTATCGTTGATCACTACAGTAGTGCCCCCTTTCTTTGGGACAACTTGAACTGGACTAACCCACTGAGAGTCGGAGATAGGGTAGATCATACCAGCTTTAAGCAGTTTGAGGACTTCCAAACGGACTACCTCTTTTAAATTTGGGTTCAGTTTTCTTTGATGTTCGCGAGTGGGTTTAAATTCTTCAACCATAGGAAGCTTGTGCATACACAGAGCCGGATTTATGCCTGTGAGGTCGGTTATTTTATAACCAATGATCTTTTTGTGTTTCCTTAGTTTGTCTAGAAGTCTGGCTTCTTGGTCTTCGGTGAGGGTGGAGCTGATAATAACTGGGCATAGCTCTTCCTTATCCAGGAAAACATATTTGAGCCCTGTGGGTAAGGTCTTCAATTCAGGGGTTTTTGGTGGTTCTGCTGCTTTAATAGTCGTTATGGCTTTAAGCTCTTCAAAGGTAGCCTTTGGTGCTTCTTCTGCCTTTTCTAGATATTGGATGCATTGCTGGACTAGTTCATTTGCAGAGAACTCGACTTCGGGATTGATAAGAGCATTTTCAAGTTCGTCGATTGGCTCGGAGATTTCTAGTTGCGACATTTGTTGGATTGCGTCTAAAAGAAAGACTTCTTCTTGAATGTTAGGGCCTTTCATGCTGTCAAGGACACGGAATTGAATGGCTTCCTTTCCGAGCCTAAGGATGATGGTTCCGGCTTCGACATCGATTAGCGCTCTGGCTGTAGCTAGGAAAGGCCTGCCAAAAATGATCGGATATCTCAAGTCCTCTTTAATATCCATGATGACAAAATCACATGGAACGTAAGCATCCTTGCCTATTCTTACTGGAACGTCTTCAATGATTCCCAAAGGTGCGGTTATGGTGGAGTCAGCAAGTTGAATAGTCATTGCTGTAGGTAGCAGATCTGTGAAACCGAGGCGTTGGCACATTGAGAAAGGCATAATGGATATACTAGCCCCGAGGTCAGCTAATCCTTTCTTTGTGGATGCGTTTCCAATGCAACATTGGATTCCGAAAGAACCTGGGTCCTTCTTCTTTTTGGGCAGTTTGTTCAAGATGATGTCAGAGGTGGTTTGGGCAAGCTTGACGGTTTCCTGCTCTTTGGTGATATACTTACGTGATAGCAAGGTTTTGAGATACCTTGCCCATGCTGGTACTTCGGATAGAGCGTCGAGGAGTGGGATGTCGATATAAAGTTTCTTCATTGCTTCCTTGAATTTCTGAAACCTGGCATCCATTTTTGTTTCTTGCAGTCTGCCTGGATATGGAATCCTTGGTTTGAATTGCGGGACCTTGGGTTCTGCGGGTACATACTCTTTGTTTTTGTCCTCGGTGTCTTCGGGAGATTTCCCAATCTCTTGTTGTGAGATCTCTTTCGTCAAAAGAATGGGCACATCATCATCATCTAGAGTGATCTTGATGGGTTCAGGCAGAATGCGTCCCGACCTTGTGGTGATGGCGTTCAGCTGTTCGTGTTCATTTTGCCCATTTGGTTCAGGCTGCCTATCAGAAACGCCGGCTGAAGACTTCAACTGTGCAGCAATCTGAGCTAGCTGGGTTTCAACTGCCCTTTGTTGGGCTTGCTGGCTAGCTAGCATAGTTTGCTGAGACTGAAGCATTTGCTTTATCAAAGATAGTTCGTCTTCTGGTTGTTGCAGAGGTGCGGTTAACTGTGGCTGCAGGGGCTGCTGCAACTGGGGTTGCTGTGGCTGCTTCAACTGGGGTTGGTGCAACTGAGGGTGCAGTCCTGAATGAGTGTATTGGTAAAAAGGATTCCTGGGATAGTTAGGTCTTTGAAAACCTTGTCTGTAATTCCCTTGACTGAAATTATTTTGAAATCCCGGTGGTTGTCTGTTGAAAGATCCACCTTGTGCATGCTGCTGTGGGTTGGCAGTCCCTGCAGGATTCCCGTATTGGAAACCAGGATGGTTCCTAGGTTTATCTGGGTTGTAATTCATTTGGCCAGGTATTGAATGTATGGAGTTGACTTGCTCTGGCATTTGGTCTTCGGGATGCTCGATGATGGGTTCATATTGCGGCATAGGTGGTTGTAAATCCATCATGACATTGTACAACAGTCCACATGATAATGTGGGATGATCGGATGCATGACAGGCTTCACAAGTTCCAGTAGCTGCCTTAACTTGTTGAACCTGGGAGCTTTTCTTCTTATCATATTCCCCGAAAGAAGTTTCGAGGGCTTGTTGCTTGCTAGAAATAGTCTTCAAGGCCTCAGCAATGGCTTTGAGTTCCATAGATTCTTCTGCTTTGTAAACCTTGAGAACGCCTTTGGGTTGGTTAGATGACCTTCCCCAATTGGATTGGTTCTCGGCCCCCAACGTAACTATATTCCAGGCGTCTTCGTAGTTTTTTCTCATAAAGTTTCCTCCAGATGAGGAATCTAGGAATTGCTTGATATCATCACTTACTCCTCTGTAGAATGTTTCTATTAGTTGATTTTGAGAAATGCCATGGTGAGGACACTTTCTCAGGAGTTCTTTGAATCTTTCCCAAGCTTCAGAAAGTGTTTCTCCAGGTAATTGGGAAAAGTGATTAATCTGTCCCCTGATCTCATAGGTTAGGGAAGGTGGGAAGAATTTCTCAAGAAACTTCTCTTCTAAGGGAGTCCAGGTAGTGATGATAGGGTGTCTATCCAAAGCATTGTACCAGCTTAGTGCTCTTCCAGATAGGGTGAAGTGGAAAAGGTGTAACATGATTGCTTCCATTGCAATGCCTGCTTGGGGTACAAGTCGGCAGAGTGACTTGAACCTCTTAAGGTGATCCATGCAATCATCTCCGTGTGCTCCGGAGAAAGAGATGCCTTGCATGATTTGGATCCATTGCGTCCGAATTTCAAAGTGTGGTATGTTGATAATCGGTGGTCGGACAGGATGATCATCTTGATAATTCTTTGGGACTGCATAGTCCCGAAGTTGCTTGTTTCTTAACGCAAGTTGAGCAGCAGCCTGCTCTGCTTGGATGCGGGCTTGTTCCTCAGCTCAGATCTCAGCTTGCACCTGAGCACGAGTGTCAGCAATGAGTTGTGCTCGTTGTGCTGCTATGGCGGCGTTGACTCTTTTTGCAATAAGGCGTTGCTCTTCGGCCATCTGTCTGGCTCTTTGGCGGTTAAGTCTATTCCTTCGGTGAAAACTTCTTTCTACCTCAGAATCGTATTCTGGTTCAGGGGAGAATCCGATGCTATGCGGGGGTTGCATACACGTTTTCTACCTGAGTAGAAGGAAAATCTCAAGTTAGGAAAAATGGAAGGAAATGAAAAAGATCAAGAAATATTGGATTGGTTATTTAAGAGAAAGTGTAAAATCCTAATCAACCAAGAAATTGGTAAGTAAAAACTAAAAAGTTCCGTTGTCCCCGGCAACGGCGCCAATTTTTGATGGAGTTTATTTTATGCAACACCACTAAAAATCCTAGAGATGATGAGTCTCTAAGTTTAGCCTTGCTAGTACTATGGTAAGAACTCCACCCACATGTGCTAAGACATGTGGAAGTCTTATCGTAGTATAGTTAAGGGTCGAATCCTCGGGACAACGGTCTTGACGAAGTCAAGATGGAAAACGTTTAGCCTTTACTTAACAACTTAAAGATTGATATTTAGATTGAAAGTTTGATTTGGTTGTTTTAAACTAAGTACAAAGAAAGTAAAGCAAGAAAGTAAATAAAGCAAGTAAATCTTAAGAGTTAACAAATGATGATGAATCACTGGGGTTAAGCAGGTATTTACCACCGCTACACATGCATTGTATATGTACTAAGCAAGACTTATAAGCTAGATGCATGGATGTTTCCACAAGACCGATGCCTTATAAGACAAGAGCGATGCGTTGCATCCAAGGGTGTTCCACAAGACCGATGCCCACATAAGACAAGAGCGATGCATTGCACCCTTCGATGTTCCACAAGACCAATGCCCATATAAGAAAAGGGCAATGCATCTCATCCTCCAAGGGTTAAGTAACTCTCATGCGGTACATCACTACGCGTCACTGAAGGATGTAGTCTCCGAAGAGAGAATCTTACTCAACCTCAAGAAACGTGCATCTAAAACTAACGAGCGAGCGATAATTACCAAATCGAATAGCGTCCTTGTAGGCCTAGTCTCCTATTCGGATAACCTAGCTACGAGAAGTGCGGGAATGATGCAACGCCAGCCATTCCCGAACAAATGGTCACATGCTTTACATCATTCCCCTCGCAAAGTGTGTTCCTCGACTTACCAAAGGTCTCTTCCATACAGATGGGAGTGTGCCAAATGATAGTGAGTTTACTCCACTCTTTGAGATACACTTCTAGACACCGAAACGGATGCGTGGTGGATACACACACCAGAAACCAACACTAAATCGGTATTCAAGCCTCGATAGCGGTCGTAGACAAACCACAACGAAAGACAATAAATGCATACAAGAACGTGGCCATCATTCAAGCATGTGTGAAACGATTTAGTATTAAAACGAAATGATAACATCCTTTTTTACAGTACAAAATACAAAACATGGGCAGCGGGGCTAGTCCCCGCGCCCCAGTGGATGGAACTACTCGCTCCTCATAGAGGGAGCAACAAAGAAGGAGGCAAGAAGAGATAGAAAGAACATCATCTCCACTGAGGAGAGAAGGTTGAACCCTTGGTGGAGAGAGCAACGATCTCCACCCCTTGTAGCTTGCTTGATGACGGATCTTCTCCTCTCACCTTCCTTGTTGATGAGAGAGAAAGTAGCTTGCAATGGACGTGAGTCTCAGACCGGCAGCCTCGAGTGATGGATGGAGTTGTTCTGGTAGTGGAGAGACAGCCTCTGGACGTCTGGACTCTCCCTTTCATGGACGACCCTGAGGTCTTATTTATAGGCTTTGAGTGGGCTCAAACGGTCTTGGGACCGTTTGGCGTCAAACGGTCTTGAGATCGTTTGGCGTCAGACGGTCTTGAGATCGTTTGGCGTCAAACAGTCTTGGGACCGTTTGGCGTCAAACGGTCTTGAGACCGTTTGAGCTCCATGCGGTCTTGGGACCGTTTGGCTTCATGCGGTCTTGGGACCGTATGGCTTCATGCGGTCTCGGGACCGTTTGAACTCCATGCGGTCTTGGGACCGTTTGGCTTCATGCGGTCTCGGGACCGTTTGAACTCCATGCGGTCTTGGGACCGTTTGGCTTCATGCGGTCTCGGGACCGTTTGAACTCCATGCGGTCTTGGGACCGTTTGGCTTCATGCGGTCTCGGGACCGTTTGAACTCCATGCAGTCTTGGGACCGTTTGGCTTCATGCGGTCTCGGGACCGTTTGGCTTCATGCGGTCTCGGGACCGTTTGAACTCCATGCGGTCTTGGGACCGTTTGGCTTCATGCGGTCTCGGGACCGTTTGAACTCCATGCGGTCTTGGGACCGTTTGGCTTCATGCGGTCTCGGGACCGTTTGAACTCCATGCGGTCTTGGGGCCGTTTGGATCCACTCGACCCTTGGGCTGGTTTATTCTTTTGTTATTTTTTTGTGCTTTTTCTGCAATTATAAAAGGAAAAGTTAGTTTGATGATGTATTTACAAAAAAGGGGTAAAATTAGGTTTAAGTACAATATAAATGTAGAAAGAGTATGGAAAACTAAAGAAAAAGACTAAGATAAACTACTAAAATAGGAGGTTATCAGCATCATTTGAATATGGCTTATAAGACTATTCTAGTAGAGCATACAAAGTAAGGGGAGTAATAAATAAAAAAGGATGACATCTTTGCAAATACCTGAAATTCAACATTGTGGCTAAATTGACCATCCATTGAAAACGGATATGTATTTAAGGGGGAGCAATACTTTTCATACAATATTTGTTCTTAAACGGATATCTTTTTGAAATGACAAAGGGGGAGAAATAAATATAAAACTTAGTATTTGTGCAAAACTCAATAAATGAGTTTCATAAACTCTTGGCTTTACATTGAAAGTTGCTATATTCCCTAAAGGATTGGATTTCATGTTCCATAATTCATGGGGAATAATAAGCACACATTTTATAAACAAGAGAAGAAATTTACAAAGGTAATCTTCAGGTATGAAACTCACATGTTTTTATACTTTCTTATTTTATATTTAGGAAATGTTTGTCATCTTCAAAAAGGGGGAGATTGTTGGCTAAATGGACTTCTGTAAATCCCTTTGTTTTGATAATGACAAACATTTCATTCTTGTTAATCTAATGTGCTACTTGAGTGTTGCAGGAATAAGGTGGATGACAAAGCACTAGGGAATCTATATGCTTGAATGATTGTAAATGTCATGAAATGTAATCAATTGTAAACTTGTACAAATATATAATGTACAAGTACTTAGACTTCATGTAAATCAAGCGTTAGATATTCCCTAGCTAAACACCACATTTAGATAGGTCATCCCCTTCAATAGTGTCACATATGCACACTCATACACACACTTAATGTCTTCATTTGAAACATTGAAACAGGGTCCATCTCGGTCGACAAAATCTTCGACCGAGACACTCTCAGTCGACAATCTTCTCGACCGAGAAAGACCCAAGTAGCCGTTAGACACAACTGACAAGGTAGTTGGCAGTTGGAGATAAACGTTGCATACACTTGATCCAGAGAGCCTGTCGGTCGACAAAACGTCGACCGAGTAGGAGTCTCGGTCGACCATTTCTCGACCGAGATGGTCTCTGACGACAACTGCAGAATTAATTAACTAGCCGTTGTTAAAGCAACTAACTTATATCTAATGGCTAGTTAAGCACTTAGAAACCCCTAGAAAGTGTCTAGAACGTCCTTAAGCACTTGTAGGACATTCCTATAAATAGGACATGCCTTAGGACACCTAAACTCACTTGATTCTAAACTTGAGCAACCTTTGAGCACACATTTACATTGAGCAATCTGTTTGTGAGCAATTAAGCAAATTGGCAACTGGCTACTTCTTTTCTTAGCTAAAATTTCGTGTCCTATAGGCTAGCATCTCCTATCCACAGCAATCACAATTCCATACACATTGGTTAGGAGATCTATACGCTTGATCTAGGCAAATCAAGCTTTGTGCTTCAAAGGATAAGTTGTAATTTCCATTTTCCTTTCTTGTTCACCATTATTGTTTGTACTCTCCTTGCTACTCCTAGGTTGGAGTCTGCGGATTGGAGAGGTTGGAAGATCTTCTTGGTGAAGAAGGGGACCTTGAACTACTTCAAGAAGGCTGGTGCAACGGGAGGTTACTTCTAAAGAGGAAGGCTACTTCAAGGGGGAGCTTGGAGTTACTTCAAGAAGGCTACCTCGGGTTGGTGCATCTACTTCAAGTGAAGGCTGTTCAAGGGGTGTAAGAAAGTATTGTATTTTGTGTAAATCCTTGTGAAGGTAATAAAATTAATACTTTCAAAATCGTAGTTGGGTAAGCAACCGGGTAGTGGACTGACAACCTTAGTATTTGCTAAAGTTGGAACCACTCTAAACACTTGTCTCCTTCTTCCATTTTCAATTGTGGTTGTTTGAGTTAAATAATTGTTAAAATATTTAAAAACTCTATTCACCCCCCCCCTCTAGTGTTTTTCAGTATGTATGCCCTGAGAGCCAATCATGGGATGATTGGTGGGAAACATTAAGATTGATTTGATAAATATCAAAGGCAATCTTCCAATTCTTTCTGGTTCAGTCATAAGAGATAATGATAGAACATATTGAATGTCTAGAGAATGACAGTACTCAATGACGTATGCTTTTAGGTTAAGGACCTGAACGATGAGATCATACATATGCTAAGAGTTTGTACATTCTTATTATGTCCCTATTCGGATGTCATTGTGGAAGGTAGATAGACAACTATGACACACAAGACTAGATTGTGGTGTTGGTTGATGACAGAATCTCATTAGTCGTGATATGGAGATATCAAACCAAACACATAGGTACTTGTTAGAGAACAAGTTTACCCAACTACACTCAACACATGTAGTTGGGTACACTTTGACATCATCAAACGCAATCCTAAAACATGGGTTGTTATAAAGGTGATGATTGGGTGGCTTTGACACATGGGGCTTTTGAGGGGTGAGTGATAGATATGGGATTTGTCCCTCCTGAGGGAGTTTGATATCCATGGCTACTTGATGAGTAGGATTGAGATAGGCGTGCACGCATGCGTGAATCAGTATGTGATATTGATGTCATAAATATCGCCTCCAATCTACTCTGAGATCAAGAAAGTGAATGAATGTTGACAGGATGATTGTTCCATGCCTTGAGTTCATTCGATATATCAATGAAAAAGGTATTATACATTCATTGTAACACCATTCACGGATTGTAGGATTGAAAGTTGTTCTCCAACTTTCCTTTTCACTTGGGTAGCACTGATGTGCGACTAGGCACCGCTCTTTGCTTGTGAAGTCATAAGTGTTATGGACTTTCACTGCCAACGTGAAATGGACCTATAGGGTCACACACATAGGATTTAACATGGAAGAGGAGTTTATCCATAAATAATGTTTAGATTGCAAAGTTGTCATTCTCTCTGGTTGTGGTAACCGAGAGAGCCCGAGCAAGTGCTACCCGATAAGGGAGGCACAACAAGGGAAAGACAATTGTAGAAAAGAAACTGGTTGCAGGAGAGTGTGTTGGTGACTAGTATGCCGATAGGAGGGTACGACTCCTTCCGATTCCTTGTGGGACAAGGAGATCGGAGTTCCAGGTGGTCCATGTGAACTACTTCACAGGCGGGAGACTTTTGTCGCTCGGAGGATAGTTGTCAATCCCGATAGTCCCGGTGAGACCAGGAGCTGTACAGACATCGTCCAAGACCGGAGGTGAAGACCGTGCAAGTCGTGAGATTACGTCGCCGAGTAAGCCTTGGGACAAGGTATGCCTCTACAAACCATCTATCCTATTGTATAGTCGTTGATGCGATTCCTTTATTCTAGGTTTGGGAGAAGAAATTTTTTGTTTCCACTGCCTTCTCTGTCCCCCCTAAAACCCAACAGTGGTATCAGAGCCACGTCAACTGCTCTATACTTTAGGATTATCGATGTGATCGATTTTTGGTTTGTCACCTTTATTTATTGCATACGATGTGAATAAAATTGGCTTTATGCATGTCCAATCCTAAATCCACAAATCCCAATATACATATATGATATGTAATATGAATGCACTCGATACGTGTCGCCCTTAAACGAGTTTTGTGGTGGATGTATAGTGTGGTTATGGCCAATAAACCCTATATGTGTGCTTGGTTGTATGTGGTTGCTTGCATCTTGGTCTGCACATCGATTCCCTATATCCTATTCCTAATGTAACTCGAGATAACTCAAGATTTCTTTCCTACCTTTGCTCCTCCCGAATGTAACTCGGGGTTTCCTAATTCAAATGTAAATAGGATAGATCTTTTTATTTCCTGTTATGTCAAAGAACAGTGGACAATCTGAAGACGGATGAGACGATCAGTTCAAGGCGTGAACTGATCGGTTGGCGATCTAGACGATCAGGTAGTGGCCATGAGGAGATGCACGACGACCAGGCAAACTAATCGGTTGGAGTAGCCAACTGATCGGCTGGTGGCACCCAGATGACCGGCCAGAGCGAGCAGGTCATTTATGTGATGAGTTGATCAATTTGGATGGCTATAGCACTTCATCATGGACAGGTTGCATGTGATGTAGACCTAGATGACCGTGATTTCTCTTGGCTTGAGGAATCACATTAGGATGGCCATAATCATCGCTTTTATCATTTCACATGTTTTCTGTGGTATATAACATGTATATGATATGTACTATGTATTGTGGTGATTGGATATGTATATTTACCTATAAAACCAAATCCCACATTAAATATTAAAGTTTTAGATGCCTTCCAAATGTGACACACATGAAAAAGCTTGATCGGCTAAGTGTGGGCACGCCCTAGTGTGGTGCACCGTCTATCTCGTGGAAGCGTGAAGGATGGATATGTGGGTCTGCCCTAGCAGGGTGCATATTCATCGTGTTGGCTTTGGGTCAGACTTAATAAGGTGACCTAGATAGGATCTAGCACCTTGAGGCATGGAGGTGATCATGGCAAGGAGTTGCACATGGCATCTTTCAAGAGTTGCATATGATGCAATTGGCAAAAGTTGCCTACCTGGAAGATCTAAGTTGTGGGTGACAGCCCTAGCTGGTCCATGACTCAGAGGATTTCAGGATCTTGACCCACTAGAAGATTGTACGCTGCAATCTTCCGAATTGATGGTGAGGGCTATCAATTTGAACAAAAATCGTGGGAGCGATAATTAATTAAAGTCCTAATTATATCGTTAATTTTTCAAATCAATCAAATAAGTCAAAATTGAGTTTTGGACTAAATTGCATATATTTCCTTTTGTAGTTCAAATGACAACAAACTACAATCACTTTTTGTTGTGATCGGTCCATGAAAAGGACAAGCTGAATGGGACTAACTTCCACGACTGGTTTAGGACATTGAGAATTGTTCTCACTCAAGAGAGAAAGCTCTATGTCCTGGATACTCCAATTCCAGAGGAACCTGCTCCTACCACACCAAAGGCAGAAAGGGATGCTTATAAGAAGCATTTTAATGATGCCATTGATGCAAAGTGCTTGATGTTGTGCTCCATGAACCACGAGTTGCAGAGACAACATGAGAACTTGGGTGTCATTGATATGATTCATCATCTCAAGAACGTGTATGAAGATCAAGCATGGCAAGAGAGATATGATGTCTCAAGGGCGTTGTTCAAGTGTGTCATGACAGAAGGAGATCCAGTTGGTCCTTACACGCTCAAGATGATTGGGCATGTGGAGAACCTGACGAGACTGGGATTTCCCCTGATCCAAGAGTTGGCTACTAACGTGATACTGCAATCATTACCAGAATCCTACGGGCAGTTTGTGATGAACTACAACATGAACAACTTTGACAAGACATTGACAGAGTTGTTGGGCATGTTGAGGACATTCAAGGCACAGATGAAGAAGGACAAGCCTAAGTCTGTGATGATGATTAGCAGCAAGAAAGGCAAGTCCAAGCACAAGGGCAAGAGCAAGGCTAAGAAAGGTTCTGATGCTAGCCAGCAACCCAAGTCATCTTCAACTCTCAAGGCTAAGGGAGGTGTGACCAAGAGAAGCAATTGCCACCATTGTCAAAAGCCAGGACATTGGAAAAGGAATTGTCCACTCTATCTGGAAGAACTAAAGAAGAAGGAGGCGACAGACGTAGGGCTATCAATGGGGAGGGTATTATCCATTTACGCTTACCCATACCCTAGAGGGTAAGGGTAAGGGTAGAGTTTTTTGTTACCCTTTACCCATTTACCCGTTCCCCATTTCCCCACTATACTATAAGGGGAGGGTAAGGTATAGCCATTATCCATACCCTTTTACCCACACATGATATAAAGGTTACACAAAAATATATTCTAAAGGGGTTTGTATGTAAATGTTTAACCCTAATACTTTATTCTATCATTGGAAAATGACTTGGTGTTGTGCTTGTAACACTTTCTTGTTGAGGGAAAAACATATATATCTTGCGGAAAATGAGGTGTTGATGAAACACTTATTTGTTATGCATACTTATGCAAAGGAAAAATAATAATTTATGCATAAAAAATTGTTATTGTGTTAATTGACTTAACTTTACACGGAGAAACATATGATTTTGAATTGGATATAATGTTTTATATGTTGTTATCAATAAATTATTTATAAAATTATTAAATATCAACACACAATGTGTATAATTTTTTTTTGTCAAAATTACCCGCTTACCCTTTAACCTCCCCGTTTACCCTGTGGAGAAGAGGGTAAGGGTAAGGGGAGGGTAAGGGGATTGCTGAGAAGGATAATTACCCTTACCCTTACCCGCTACCCAAAGAGGGTAAGGGCAAGGGTAAGACCTTACCCTCCCCATACCCTCCCCATTGACAGCCCTAGATAGACGTCTCCACCTGAAGGTGTCATGAAATAAACTTGTAACATTTTTTTGAGGTATATGATACCAATATATAAAATGCAAAGCACTCAATAAATGGGGAAAATGTTGCCTTCATAGAAAGAAGTACTTTAGTTTATTTTCAGCCTTAAAGGCATGTAATTGAGTTATGAACTGCTATTTCATATTTTCCAATGGATAGAAACATATTATTTTTTCATATTGTATGACAATGATAACAATTAATAAAGTTGATGTTTCAATCTTAAAGATATGATCTTTATGGCAATGTCGTGTTATCTTGTGGTACTTAGTATGCATAAGATAAAATGATACCTAAAAGTTATTGATAACTCAAACAATCAGATTGGCATTATCATGAGAAATTCATCTCTAGTTTCCATGTGATGGATAAATCTTGACTCTTTTGGTTAGAGAACCAGTAAGAGACATGAATCTCTTAGACATGATTAATCAATCTTCACTAATGGTAGTGGGAGAATGATTATCCTATTAGGTATAATACATGTGATGTATTTACATACCTATTGGAGAAAATGCTAATACTTCAAATGGTGTTTAGATAAATACCAATATGAATATCTTGAAGTGTTCAAGAATATCATAAATGAAGTACGAATTTGGTAAAGTGTTAATTCTTGATGAGATCAATGAATGAAATACTTGAACCAAATGTTTTAGATCCTTATGAGTGTTTATGACAGTGTATCATAGTGAACTCATGATTAAGGCATGGTGATGTCTAAATCAAAAGGAGTCAAACTCTAAGGAGTTAGATGATGATTATCAAATAACTAATATCTTTTTAAATAAAGAATACCCTACACTAATAAAGGACATTAAGAATAACAAAGGGTTGTGAGTTCTTATATCCTTGACAGATACACCTCGATTATCCATGTGATGAGTTGGTCATGAGATGAATCAACTATCTAGATGAATATGAGGAATTGGATTTTGAGTTATGGTTCATGACCATTACATCCTAAATGGCTTCCATGTGAACCATAAGGTATGACCTTGATGATAGCACTCACTGTGATGAAATCCATAAGTGCGAATGAGTCTTAAGCGCTAAGACACATGGATAACTTTTTGAGAAGGATGATGCTTGTTGATTGCAACTTAATGACTAAGAGATTTTCCATATGGATACTAAAATCACATTCTTGTAAGGAATAAAACAAGGATGTGTACGTGACACAACCTATAAGGTTTATGAATCCATTAATGCAAATAAAGTCTATAAGTTATAATGGACTAATCAATGTGATTGATTGAATACAAGGAACTCAGATATGGGATCTTTATTTTGATAATATAGTCAAAGGGTTTGACTGATATGACAAAGATAAAGAGAGATATCTGATTTAGTGGGAGCGTATTCACATTCCACATGTTGATGTGAAATGGAAATGTTCTAGAATGGAAATCCAAAGTGGAAATTATCTTTAGGGAAGATAGAGACGTTTCCTATGTGATAGGAATAGAGATCTATAGAGATAGTTCTCAAAAACCTCTTGACCTGAAAAGAGAGAGCATACATTGGCGATCTAAACTGAAAGGTTCAGAATGCACAGATTCCTTGGGAGAAAACTTATCCATGCTACATGGAGTTAGTATCCCAAAGCCAAGTGTCCAATTCTTATGAAGAATGGGAACACTAAGAATAGATATAGATCTATCATGTATGTAATTATCCCATTATCTTGCATGTATGGACATAGCAAGAATAAAATGCATTCATCATCTTGTATGTAGGACATGACAATATGATGTGCTCATCCTGATAACTCATATGTGGGACATGACGAGTGGATGTTCGTCTAGTTCTAGTAAGGGTTACTGGAATACCATAAGAACGTGATAATTACTTGAGAAGTACTTGTTCTATGGAAATTAGGAAGGGTTCACTATAAAGAGTTACACTCATGCAAACTTCCGAATAGGACAGAAAATTAATCACAAGATATATATATGAAATATATAAAAGTGAATGTTTGTTGAATAATGGAAACGTTCCAATAAAGTTGTTTTAAAAAGAAATGTTGAGTATCTGTGTGTTAAAGAACAGTAGTGGATACTATGTGGATCTAGAAGTTCATAGAGATGAACTTATAAATATTTTGGTCATTGATGACAAGTTAGGAGCGCTTGGTCAAGCAATGTGGCTAAAGGTAAGCAAAGGAATACTAGATCGCATATTATGGCAACTCCATCTCGTATGTGTGACGTACAGTAAAGAGATGAGAGACATGCAGTTAATACCGACTTTGGCAAGGTGTTTCCATAACTCACTATGTTAGCACTAGAGCATAGTAACATGTGGGACATGTTTGAAGATCACTATGAATATGATTCAAGGGTGATTGGCTCGCAGTGCAAGTGGGAGTATGTTGGTATGTATGCCCTGAGAGTCAATCATGGGATGATTGGTGGGAAACATTAAGATTGATTTGATAAATATCAAAGGCAATCTTCCAATTCTTTCTGGTTCAGACATAAGAGATAATGATAGAATAGATTGAATGTCTAGAGAATGACTGTACTCAATGACGTATGCTTTCAGGTTAAGGACCTAAATGATGAGATCATACGTATGCTAAGAGTTTGTACATTCTTATTATGTCCCTAGTCGGATGTCATTGTGGAAGGTAGATAGACAACTATGACACACAAGACTAGATTGTGGTGTTGGTTGATGATAGAATCTCATTAGTCATGATATGGAGATATCAAACCAAACACATAGGTACTTGTTAGAGAACAAGTGTACCGGACAAACCCACTGTGAGTTTGACACAAGGAACCATGACATGGTAGTCACAGTTAGTTCTCACAGTGATGGTGGTGAGTGTAATTCTTTGACCTGAAATCACTACACTCAACACATGTCGTTGGGTACACTTTGACATCATCAAATGCAGTCCTAAAACATGGGTTGTTATAAAGGTGATTATTGGGTGGCTTTGACACATGGGGCTTTTGAGGGGTGAGTGATAGATATGGGATTTGTCCCTCTTAAGGGAGTTTGATATCCATGGCTACTTGATGAGTAGGATTGAGATAGGCGTGCACGCATGTGTGAATTAGTATGTGATATTGATGTCATACATATCTCCTCCAATCTACTATGAGATCAAGAAAGTGAATGAACATTGACAGGATGATTGTTCCATGCCTTAAGTTCATTCGAGATATCAGTGACAATGGAATTATACATTCATTGTAACACCATTCATGGATTGTAGGATTGAAAGTTTTTCTCCAACTTTCCTTTTCACTTGGGTAGCACTGATGTGCGACTAGGCACCGCTCTTTGCTTGTTAAGTCATAAGTGTTATGGACTTTCACTGCCAACGTGAAATGGACCTACAGGGTCACACACATAGGATTTAACCTGGAAGAGGAGTTTATCCACAAATGATATTTAGACTGATTACTAAAGGAGTTTGGTAGTTCAATTAAACACCCAATCAATTGATAGCTCAGTATCATAGTGTTCAAGGTGTTGGACCGATTGATTGGAGTATCAGATTGATTGAAACTGCGATTGACTGATTTATACAAGTTTGTTGCCCCAATCGATCGGCTCATGGGATGAACCGATCGGCTCAGGTTGTTGAACTGGTCAGCTCAAGCTATGAGTCAATCGGCTCATGAGTCATGAAATGATCAGCTCAATTGTTGAACCGGTCGATTCATGTGACCAACCGAGATCGTTTGGAAAGTCAAAAGAACAATTTCCAAATATAATATGTTTCACTTGTACAAATTTGATTTGGACAAGGATTAATATTTGATTAATTGGAAACAAATATGAAAGTCAAATTGAGTTGGACCAAGACCACAAATCGATCGGCTCAGCAGTGAACCGATCGGCTCAGGTGTCCCAACTGATCAGTTCAGGTGTGAACCGATCAGCTCAGGTACTCAACTGATCGGTTCATGCTTGAAACGATCGTTTCAGGTGGCGCAGTTGGTTGTTTTGTGGAAAATCTCGAACCCTTCTACTCCTATTTAATCCCGCATTGCCCAGGGTAGAGAACCATGTCCCATGACCCTCCTATATATATAGGGGTAGTGGGGGATTCTCAAGAACAACAATTGAGAACACCAGTTACTCTACAAAGTTGTCATTATCTCTAGTTGTGGTAACCAAGAGATCCCGAGCAAGTGCTACCCGATAAGGGAGGCACAACAAGGGAAAGACAACTGCAGAAAAGCAACTGGTTGCAGGAGAGTGTGTTGGTGACTAGTACACCGACAGGAGTGTATGAGTCCTTCTGATTCCTTGTGGGACAAGGAGATCAAAGTTCCAGGCGGTCCGTGTGGACTACTTGAGAAGCGGGAGACTTCTGCCGCTCGGAGGACAACTGTCAATCCTGAAAGTCCCGGTGAGACCAGGAGCTGCACAGACACCATCCAAGACTGGAGGTGAAGACTGTGCAAGCTGTGAGGTAACATCGCCGAGCAAGTCTCGGGACAAGGTATGCCTCTACAAACCATATTTCCTATTATATATATGTTGACGTGATTTCTTTATTGCGAGAAGAAAATTTTTGTTTCCGTTGCCTTCTCTGTCTCCCCTAAAACCCAACAAAAGTATCTCTCCAATTCAATAAAATCACCAGAAATGGATGAACCCAGTCTTTCCTAGTTGTAGATATAGAGAATGAGTGGAGAGAATGAATGGTATGGAGAGATGGGGCTAATTTTACCCCCTTATATGGGGAAAAAATTTCCCATAATAGATATACATTTTCACATGCATGGTGGAGTCTTGGATATCTTGCAAAGGGCTATAATAGATTTTTTTGAAGTAGTCATGATCTGCTCCTTGGGGTGGGACTAATCTAAAGCATTGCTCCTCCTCAAAATCAATGATGGGGGTTATGTTAGAACCATATGGGTCAATTTATGTCAGATTTTTCCCATAGACAAATGCATCCCTACTTAGGATGCAATTCTCAAAAAAGTATTATATGGTATACAAAAGTGAAAGGTACTAAATTGGATAAAAGCATATGGAATGTAATCTATTTAAATTATTTTATCAACTTGTAACAAAATACAAACCATTTAACATATAAATTTACTACATATGATTTTGACTAGGATCATTTCATATAAATACAGGGTAGTTTGATGCAATCCAAGGTTAAACATGTCTTTCAGTAAAAAAATTAATGAATATTTATGAAGTAGTGTGCACGAAATTACCACACACTTTACTTTTGCACACACATGCATACATTGTTCATGTGTATTTGACTGTTTTTATGCCTAAGTGTAAAGAAATTCCTATAGATGATCTTTTATATTCCTAATACCTTGGGATTGTGAAGTTTTACATTTAGATAGGTAATTCCTAAGAAATCTTTCAAATATGAGTTGTATAGAATGTTCATCATAATTGACATTTTTGGGTGCAAGATATTTCTTGTGAAACTAAATATTTATGGACGTCAATTGATGAGATAGAATAAAAAAGGAGTTGTCACCACCTTTAAATTTCCACCACTTTAATAAGGGAAAATGAGGAAAATCTTGAAAAGCTTCGAAAACAAGGTAAATAAGGAATATAAAGCATCAAGTTATACATGTAAAGGGTGTTAGGAACCACATGATACCCTTGTGGCATTAAAAATCCCTACAACATCGGATATGTTTTCTTTGTTAAAGAAAATTGCTTACACATGCAAGATAAACAATGAGAAAACCACATGAAAATCAAATGTTAGATATAAAAAATTCACTGATGATCAACCATGGATGCTCATATCTTAAACCGCTAGGAGATGGGAATGGGGGAGGAGAGAGAGGGAAGAACAACAAAGAAACAACCTATACAAAATAATTCATGATAATAAATTGTATAATTGATCATAAACCCTATGTTCTTATGTTGTCACACCATAGGGGTCAGAATGGGAGAGAGAGGGGTCTACATGGTTGTTACGCCCAAATTACCTTAATCTTTCATTGCATCAAGTTAGAGGTGAACATTTTCTCTCTTTTTACTATTGGATTTACATGTAGAGAAGGGTAGAAATAGGGTTTTAAATTCCAAAAGGATAGGCTAAGGGTGGAGATCAAGTATTATCCTTGTTTTATAGCCTTTAGGCATCAACCAAATTATAACCTTTGTAAATAGGTTGCCATTAGAAGTTTCTAGTGAACAACATGTCTAAATAGGTCTCACTAGTGTCAACCAAAACTCATCACTTCTAAATTGTGGTTGTGGGGTATATTTATAGTGGTTGGGGGCTATCTAGGATTTGACTCAAGATAAGACTCTCAAAGATAGATAGAGGTGTACAGTAAATGGTTTCCTTCCTTATAGAGTATTCTAGAAACATCTAGAACTTGGTCTAGCTCACGTAGGAATGCAGGGTGCACAAGATATTCATTAAATGGGAATCTCCTCTGGGGAACACATTTTAAACACACTCTAGTTGAATTGGTCTAGTCAAGAAGGAGAGGAACTTTTCATGACTATTGTGCCCCTATTATAGGAAAGGTGTGTTTCATATGCACACCCTGCATAATTTTAGCCTCTACGGGAACAATCCTCAAGCATGGACTTGTGTTGAAAAGCATGTTGTAAGTGAAGGATACTAGGTTATTGAACTATCTCAAGTTGGGGTCATGATGAAAATGTCTAAGCAAGGTAGTCTACAATGCATAACCCGTTGGTTGGACATCCGTTGTGATGGATAGTATCCCACTATCAGAAACTTCAATGTGTGAATTGTACAAAATTTATCTCTATTTATGAGAGATATAGAGTCTTCTTTTGTTTATTCATCAAGCGACAATTAATCGTACAACTTTTCAAATTTTATATCGATATTTGATCATAACTCTTGCCAAACCTATCATGGTCAGTTGGATGTGTTGAGTATCTCATTTGAATCATCTTTTTTAATTTGCTAAAATCACTTGGGATGCAACTTGTCAATCTAGGAATTCATATTTCTCTCTCACTCTATGTTGAACCTTAGCATCTTGCATCCAAATTTTAGTGACTATGATTACACCCATAGTTCATTGTTGAGTATGTTCTACTTTTAAAGTTTGTTCATTACCACTACCAGTTTTAGGTGTCTTTCGCATATTTATGTTTAATTCTACAATTATTTGGATTGAAACGTTTCATTTTTTTATTATTTCAGAAATTGGATTCAGTGAATTCAAAAAATAGAGTGTAAAAAACAATATATCAAATACACAGTTAAATATTTACTTTACATAATTATTCAAACCATTTAATTGTCACTAGTGATACATATCAAAGTGTGCATGATAATTTAATGACATTTAAATCAAATTTATAGATTCCATTTCTTAAATCTAAACAGTGTATTTCATGGAAATTTCATTTTGTTCCAATCAACGAAATAGTTTGTATATGTGTAAGAATAAGAATTTGTTGAGTGTTTGGACTTCTTTTATAGTTGATCTCCATATTTCATTGAAAAGGAACGCATACCTTATGAATATAATGATTTAACATTAGATATTCTATGCCCTAAGAATCATTAAAATGTGAGTTACATAGCATACCCATCATCATGTATTATACTTATGTAAATTTATTGTTATACTACATTATGTTAATGAGGAATTGTGTGGATGGTTAACTCTGATGTCCCTAGATGAAGGACTCAAGTTTGAACCTCTCTCTAACATGCCTCCTTGATTTATTACACCCCTAACTTCGGATGTCTCCTATAGGGCGTGGGGTAGAGGGGATAAAATATACTCTACTAATATCCCATGGTTACATTACATATTATATTTACCACTTAGCTCCAGATGATGATATCTCATTGACTATGCATGATCATATGATTATGTTTGAATTAGGGGCTATATATACTCTCCAATAATTTAAATAGTTTTATAGAGTAAAAAGATATCATTGATAGAGAAAATTGTGTTAGACAATTTAGATGTGTATATATGTTTGTATACATGTGTATATTTATACATGTATGCCTATGTGTATAGGAGTTCACCAAGAATCTGCATAGATTTCATACATAAATTACTCATAATGTTGTGTTTTCAATTTTTGCAGTAACACAAAATAGATATTTGTGAAAAAAAAATTTGTTCACAAATGAAATATAAATACCATTACAAAAATATAATATCACATATGAAGTAGTAAAGTGTCAATAAAATTGTGAATATACAAAATAGAATGTAGTTATTACATATATAATCTTTTTTTTCATGTATCGTAACTATTTGATAGAGATGCATGAGTTACCTACATAGGCTATATATATAGACTGTGCAAGAGAGAAAAATAGGTGGACAGCTATAACGACTTCAAAGGGACACCAACTATGAGTCCTTTTATATAAACTAATTGTATATTTGAGGAACAAAATTTGGTTACAATGTAATTCAATAGTGTGAGACAACTAATATTATTTGTATCATTGTTTGGAATTTTTATGAGATCTCAATCATATGATTTTCTTTAATCCAATCCAAATTATTCAAAGTCAAAAGTTCCATTTGACCCGACCGAGGGGTCTAAAAGGTGGGGGTTAGTTGTGGGCTTCCTCATTTGACCTATAGTATAACTGAGCTGACCCGGTCAAATTGACATTTAAAATGACAAAGTTCATAATTCTATAATGTAAGGGACCCAGGGGATCATCATTGATTACTTAATTAAATAATTGGGAGATCCCATAATCCAAACACCGAAATATTTTTCTCAATGTGATGAATATTTAAGTGTTAATATGTAAAGCTTATTTCAAATACCCAAGTATAGCAAAAAAAAGAATCAACTTTGACTATTTAGATTTTTCAATTATAGCATGGTTTAACACCCACAAAGGTGGATACAACAAAGGAAATTAAGTAGATAAAATAATTTATGATGAGCAGCATAGGGAAACCAGTCTTCTAAATTAATATCTCTAGATGCTAGCTACTTAAGTGCAATTCCTAGGAAAACATGGACAACTTTACCAAAGTTCCCTTGTAACGTTCCCAAATTCAGCCATTTTAAGACTTAGAAGAGAGGACAAATCTAAAAATGTTAGATAATTGTATCAACGTGTGTTTCGGAAGCAATATGTGTTGACTCAAGGTCAATTAGGTCAATGTTGACTCACGTCTAAATTGACTAAACCCGTGTTTTGATGATGACTAACCATTCCACATATTGGTGTCTAATGCCTCTACTTGAGTGTTTTCAGATTAGGTATAGACACACTCCAATTGCCCTAACTTGCGCATATCAAATTGGAGAAAAGACAAGTCAAAGTCATACAAGTACACATTTTTGTAATATGATGTAAATCCATTAGAATCATGTTGTAAATCACTTGTAATGATTGTATGACTTGTAATTAAGCTTATAAAAAATCGGGAGCACTTAGATCGAATGTTAGATCACTTTAGATGCAACTTTGAAAATTAATTATAGGCACTTTGTCGGTCGAGTTTCCCATCCTGAAAACTCGACCGATCATCCTTGATCAATTTTCTACAGATTGCATCGGTCGAGTTGTGTTTACACATGACTCGACCGATCAAGTAACTGACCATTATAGAAACTCGACTGATCATCCTTGTCAGTTACTTGATCGGTCGAGTTACCCTTATAGAAACTCGACCGATTGCATTGTACAGAAAAGTGCAGAAAAGTGTTTCTAGCCGTTGTGGAGTTGCAACAAGTGAAAATATATCTGTTGCAAGCCACAAAATGGCTAGTTTTCATTCTCAAGTGTTCCCAAAGGCTAATAGGCATCCCCATCTATAAATAGGACCCCTTGGGCTTCATTCCAAGGTTGAGCATTCATTGCAAAACTCTATGTGAGGTTCCTATTCTATAGTTGAGTGCTTCCTACAGCCTCCTCTCTCTCTCTAAGCTTAATCACTTGCTACATCCATTAGAGTGAGTAGGAAATCTGTAAGAGAGCTAGTTCTACATGTATATCTTGTGAGGCTCTCACTTCCACCACCTCCCCATCTCTCATTTTAATCATGAAGATGAAGGTTCTCTCTCTTGGCTAAGAGAGGTGAAGAAGAACAAGGGAAGGCGTCCCTTGGTGAAGATCAAGGATGAAGACTTGGAGCTAGAGTGGGTAAGCCCTTGGTGAAGGAAGAAGACTCCTTGATCAAGTAGGTAAGTCCTTGGTGGAAGCTTCTCCAAGTGAAGGTGAAGTCAAAGGTGGAAGATCCAAGAAGAGTGGGTAATTCCTGCAAGGCTGAAGACTTGGGTAAGAGTAGGTAAGTACTTGGAAGAAAGGCGGAAGACTCTTGCAAAGTGGGTAAGTCCTTGGTAAGGTTGAAGACTCTTTGTATTGGATAGGTAAGTCCTTTGGTTGGTCATGTATTGTATGCCTTATGAATGAATATAAGAGTACAATAGTTTGGAAGTCCTAGAGGTTGACCTCTCTAGGAAAGTGGACTGACACACTTCTAGTTTGAAGTGTGGAACCACTCTAAATAGTTTGTCTCTTGATCTATGTTCAATCTCTCTCATCCTTGCTATGCATGTTTGAGTTGCACTCAAATTACCTATTTAGCAACCTTATCTTGTCATATATCTTGAAGGTTTAATGAATTTTGTCTAAGTGCTTTCAGCTTTATTCACCCCCCCATCTAGAGCATCTTATCACCCATCTAGGATCCAACAATTGGTATCAGAGCGGGTCTTCTCCAAGCATACTTCAACAAGTAGGAGAAGATGGGTGACTACCTAGGAGGGAGATACTCGACCAGCCTTCCAATCTTTGATGGTAGCAATTTCCTCTATTGGAGAAGAAGGCTTCAATTCTACATCCAAGGATCAAGTATTGAGATGTGGCAAATGGTGAACAGCCCATACATGCTACCAAAGATAAGGATTGAAGAATGGGATGAAGCTACCTTGAAGAAAGAAACCTTGAATGCTAGAGACATGCACATCCTCTATGCCTCCATGACCCCCACCAAGTTCAACCTGATTTCTTCATGTGAAACAACCTATGAGGTTTGGAGAAAGCTTTGCATCACTTATGAAGGGACAGATCAAGTGAAGGAAAGCAAAGTCTACATGCTCAAAGGGCTGCTTGAGAACTTCAAGATGGGAAAGGAGGAGAGGATAGCCAACATGTACTCAAGGCTCAACACCATTTTGAATGGTCTTGCTGTTCTAGGACATCCTATGTCTAGTGGAGAGATCAACTCAAAGATCCTTAAAACTCTCCCCAAGATATGGGAACCCAAGGTGACTTCCATTGAAGAAGCAAGGTCTCTTAGGGATATTCTTATTGAAGAGCTCATTGGAAATCTACAAGCACATGAAGCCACACTTGACAAGAGGGAGGAAGTAGAAATACAAGAAGAGAAAGAACTCAAGAGAATGAAGAAGGTTGAAATGAAGGCTCAAATCAAGGCTATTGTTGATCAAGCCTCTCGATCCTCTAAAGTTGAAGAAGATGCCATGTACTCCAAGGGTAGATTCTACAAAGGCAAGTCCTCCTCCATCCGGTGTTTCACATGTGGAAAGAAGGGTCACTACAAGGAAGATTGCCCACAAGGAAAAAAGACCCATCTTCACAAGAAGAAGGAGAAATGGCGCTCAAGCTCAAGTGGCTCCTCCAACTCAAGCTCAAGTGAAGATTCAAGTGAAGGATCAAGATCAAGCTCTAGTGATGAAGGAGAATGTCATTTTGCTCTTATAGCATCAACAAGTGAAGACTCAAGTGAGGTAAATCTAAACTCTTTAGATAAAGAATCTTTGATTGCTATTATTCATGATATTTGTGCCTTTCTTAAGTCTTCTAAAAGGAAAAAGAAAAAGCTTGCTAAAATTGTTGATAATTTGCATGTAGAACTAGATGATCTTGAACATGCTAATTCTTGCTTGCTTGATGATAAAAATGATTGTCTTAGCCAAGTAGACTCTCTTAAACTTGAAAATGCTAGTTTGCTTGATAAGATTAGATTTCTAGAAGCTCAACCTCTCATGCCTAGTTCTAATGAAGAGCATACTATAATTGTTGATTCTCTCATGCATGATATTGATGTTCTTAAATCTGAAAACAAGGACAAAGATTTTGTTTTGCAAGAATTAGAAATAGAAAATGCCTCCTTGCTTGCTAAAATCAATGTGCATGAATCTTGTTCTAGTTCTACTAGTAGAGAGAATGATGTTGCTGCTCTTCATATTGATAGATATTCTTATTTAAGTAAATCTCTTTGCTTCGAAAATGATCTTTTTCATGCTAGAGATAATATCAATAATTTATTTTCTACTATTGCTTCTCTTAAGCATGATAATGACAGTTTGAGATCCTCTTTGCAAAGATTCTTAGTTGGTAAAAAGAGTCTTCATGACATCCTACACCATACTACTAAACAAATTGGTAGACATGATTTAGGGTATGATAGTAGTCAAGGGAACAACAAAGATGAAGTACCTCCAATATTCTATGGAGAATCATCTAGTTCCAAGACTATGGGCACATGCAACTATTGCAATGAAATTGGTCATTATTCTACTTGTTGTCCTTTTAGGAAAGCACCCAAAAGCAATCGGATTTGGGTTGCTAAACTAACCCCTCCGGACCCAAAAATATGATTGGGGACCATTTCATCTTTCTTCTTGTAGGTACTTGCAAATGGATTGATTTGAACTATTGAATTGCAAATTGACTTCTCAATCCACATGAAAGAAGAAAGGTGAGATGTGTAGAGGGTGACAACTAGTGGAAAAGGAATGGTAAGAATAAAGGTAAATGTTTTTCTTGCTTATAACCAATCCTAACTTGTTTTGTCAAGATGATGTGCACTATACATATGGTTTTTGAGTCAAAAGTAGTATTTTGTTATTCTCTTCACACTTTTGCTCAAAAACTGTTTCTAATGCTTCTATAGTGCATTACTAACTTACTTAGACATGTTTTGATATGGTTTGTATTTTTAGCATGCCTTTATATATGTTTTCATGAAATATATGTGCTTTTTGGCAGCTGCTCTGTCAGTCGAGTTTTCCCTATCTGAAACTTGACCGATAGGCACCAATGGGTGTTGCCAACAGCTATCATCGGTCGAGTTGTCAATGCACAGAACTCGACCGATAACATTGTGCACAGAATATACTTTTGTCTTATTGAGTGAGAATTTCCCTCTCAACTAGATTTTCTCAACCAATAGCCTTATTCTTTGGCACTCTCATTTGGTACCTTTATATATGCATATTGTCATGTTCTAAATTTCCTATCTTGCTTACAACTCTATATCTCTAATTGCTCTAAATTGGTATATTTATATCGTGCAATTACTTGCTTTGAGTTGTTTTGCAGGTTTTGATGATGATCTATTTGGATCTCTTGGTTGTGTCTAAAAATTTCTTCCGTTGTACTCTAACTTGCTACATCTATATAGGTGTATATCTCGTGTTGATACAACCTAGAGGTTCTTAGTGGTGATCATCTTTTGGTAAGGATGCATATCTAGTGAGTTATATCCTTTCATGCTTCTAAAATTGCTTATCTCTTTATTTGGATATATCTCTACATCTACTCATAGCTTGCTTTATCTTGTGTATCTTTCGGTATCTCTTGCTATGATCTAGATCTTACTAGTAGTCCTAACTTGTGATATCATCTACTAGTAGTTCATATACATTTAGTTCTAACCTTGTTTATAATTGACATCTTTGCTCATATATATGCTATGCTTGTATCTTGTCTCATACATGCTCAAGATTGTTCCTTGAATTTCATATCTACTATCTTGAGTTGCTTGCATAACATTGTGATGCAGGGTACATAGATCTGCATTATATGTAGAAATTGGAGTATGTTTGGATTTTATGCAGATTTGCTCCAGTTTTAGTTTTTGGTGCAAGACTAGTGTTTTTCATGCAGAAACAACCTTCTGAGCAAGATTCATGCTTCGCGATGACCTCTGATGGTTTTTGGTCAAAATTCGTCATCTTGAGGGTCAAAATTATGTTTTATTATTTTTCTACAGCACTTCATCTTGCATGTTGGGTTGTTCAAGTATATGCTTTAACTTGCTTTTCTTTTTATGCTTGGACAAGCCCCTATCTGTGCTCTTTTACTCTCCTTATATATATTTGTGTTATCTCCTTTCTCTTTAACAAGTGATGTTTCTTATTTTCTTCATAACCCCACTTTTTGAAATGATAAAGGGGGAGAAAGGTATGTCTTCTTTTAAAAAAGGAAGAAGTCATATCTTACATGAAGAGGAGAAGTATGTCCAAGTAAAGGGGATAAGGTAAATGGGAGAAGACATATATGTGTAGAACATATATGAGTAGAAGACATAGTATTCTATAAATGTTGTGAAAGCTAACCATGCAGGAGAAATAGCATCAATTGAGGGGGAGTATGAAATCTCCATGTGCATCAATTGAGGGGGAGCATATGAACTCCATTCTATTGAAACCCTTAGGTTTCTCCGAAGGTATGAATTTACTTAAAAGCTTTCAATACATTTATGGAATGGTTTGGCATCTTCAAAAAGGGGGAGATTGTTGACTCAAGGTCAATTAGGTCAATGTTGACTCACGTCTAAATTGACTAAACCTGTGTTTTGATGATGACTAACCATTCCACATATTGGTGTCTAATGCCTCTACTTAAGTGTTTTCATATTAGGTATAGACACACTCCAATTGCCCTAACTTGTGCATATCAAATTGGAGAAAAGACAAGTCAAAGTCATACAAGTGCACATTTTTGTAATATGATGTAAATCCATTAGAATCATGTTGTAAATCACTTGTAATGATTGTATGACTTGTAATTAAGCTTAGAAAAAATCAGGAGCACTTAGATCGAATGTTAGATCACTTTAGATGCAACTTTGAAAATTGATTACACGCACTTTGTCGGTCGAGTTTCCCAGCCTGAAAACTCGACCGATCATCCTTGATCAATTTTCTGCAGATTGCATCGGTCGAGTTGTGTTTACACAGAACTCGACCGATCAAGTAACTGACCATTATAGAAACTCGACCGATCATCCTTGTCAGATACTTGATCGGTCGAGTTACCCTTATAGAAACTCGACCGATTGCACTGTACGAAAAAGTACATAAAAGTGTTTCTAGCCGTTGTGGAGTTGCAACAAGTGAAAATATATTCGTTGCAAGCCACAAAGCGGCTAGTTTTCGTTCTCAAGTGTTCCCAAAGGCTAAGAGGCATCCCCAGCTATAAATAGGACCCCTTGGGCTTCATTCCAAGGTTGAGCATTCATTGCAAAACTCTATGTGAGGTTCCTATTCTATAGTTGAGTGCTTCCTACAGCCTCCTCTCTCTCTCTAAGCTTAATCACTTGCTACATCCATTAGAGTGAGTAGGAAATATGTAAGAGAGCTAGTCCTACATGTATATCTTGTGAGGCTCTCATTTCCACCACCTCCCCATCTCTCATTTTAATCATGAAGATGAAGGTTCTTGAAAACCTCTATAGGGTGGGTGAATAGAGTTTTATAGATAATTTAACAATTAATTAACTCAAGCAACCACAAAGACAATATTGGACAAGGAGACACAAGGGTTTAGAGTGGTTCCTAGCCTTAGAAAATACTAAGGTAGTCAGTCCACTACCCGGTTGCTTACCCAACCGGGATTTGAAAAGAAATCTATTTTATTACCTCGCAAGGACTTTACATAAAATACAATTTCTTTTCCCAAACCCTTCAAGCAGCCTTCACCTAGAAGTAATCGCCCAACCTTGAAGTAGCCTTCCCTTGAAGTAGATGCACCAACATCCGTTGCACCAGCCTTCTGAAGTAGCTTCCCGTGCGATAGCCTTCTTGAAGTAGCTTGAAGTCCCCTTCTCCACCTGAGAAGTCAACCCTCTCCAATCCACAGCCTCCAACCCTAGGAGTAGCAAGGAGAGTACAAAAGATAACAAGGAACAAGAAGGAAAACAGAAATTACAACTTATCCTTTTAAGCACAAGGCTTGATTTGCCTATATCAAGCGTATAAATCTCCTAACCAATGTGTATGACAATGTGATTGTAGTGGATAGGAGATACTAGCCTATAGGGCACGAAATGGGAGCAATAGGAATGAATGGCAAGTGTAGGAATTGCTCTATTGCTCTAAAACAGATTGCAAGTGTGTATTCAAGCTCAAGTATAGCACAAGTATAGCTTAGATGTCCTTTGGTGTCCTAAGGCATGTCCTATTTATAGGAATGACCTATGTATGCTTAAGGACGTTCTAGACAACTTCTAGGGGGTTCCTAGTGCTTAACTAGCCGTTAGGAATAAGTTAGGCGCATTAGCAACGGCTAGTTAATTAATTCTGCAGTTGCTGTCAGAGACCATCTCGGTCGAGGACTTGTCAACCGAGATGCCCAGTCGGTCGAGGATTTGTCGACCGACAGGCTCTCTGGATTAACGTTTATTTGCAACTGTCAACTGCTGTGTCTAACGGCTACTTTTGGTCAATCTCGGTCGAGAAGTTTGTCGACCGAGAGTGTCTCGGTCGAGGAGTGTGGTCGACCGAGATTGACTCTGTTTTCAATCTTTCAATTAAGATACTAAGTGTGTGCATGAGTGTGCATTATGTGATCCTATTAGAAGGAGATGACCTAACTAAGTGTGGTGTTTAGCTAGGGAGATCTAACGCTTGATTTACATGAAGTCTAAGTACTTGTACATTATATATTTGTACAAGTTTACAAATGATTACATTGCATGACATTTACAAACATTCAAGCGTATAGATTCCCTAGAACTTTGTCATCACCTTGTTCCTGCACACTTAAGTAGCTCGTTAGATTAATAAGAATGAAATGTTTGTCATCATCGAAACAAAAGGGATTTATCATAATATCCAATTTATCCAACAATCTCCCCCTTTTTGAAGATGACAAACATTTCCTAAAATATGAAATAAGGAAATATAAAGCATGTGAGTTTCATACCTAAAGATTACCTTTTGTAGCCATTCTTGTTTTACAAGTGTGAGTGCTGGCCATCAAGATGAAACTCATTTATATTTATATTTTTGATTTTATATTCTTTCTCCCCCTTTGTCATTTCAAAAAGATATCCAATTTGAATATTTTATTTTCTTTTCCCCCTTAATTTTATATTTTGCTCCCCCTTAAATAGATATCCTATTAGGAACCTGGATTTTATATTATTGATGTCCAATTTAGCCACAATTTATTTCTCAATCATTTGCAAAGGATGTTAAGCCTTGAAATGATATGAGATCATGTTAGGTTTATGGCATGTATATATTGATTTCTCACCCATTTTACAAGGGATGTTAAGCCCCAGAATGAAATGAGAGTCCTTTAAGCTTAGAGTATATGAAGATGTCTCTAACCAAATACAAAGGATGTTAAGCCCTGATTTGTCTAGAGAATTCCTTTAAGAACAAGATATATCATTTTTATGGAGATTCGTATATTTCTTCATGGATTTGAGAATGCTAAGGTTATGACTAGCTTTAATGAGCTCTTGATCAAATTTGTTTTTAGGAGCTCCCCCTTAATCTTATAAGTTAAAGCAATTTAAAACTATTAAGGTCACAAATAAGTTGTGATTTTGACTTTTATCAAAAAATATACTAAGATTAAGTTTACTAGAATGATGTCCAAATAAGCATATTTGTCAAAGCTTATTTTAGGTCGCCCTTGACTACGACCGTAGCGCCCCTTGGCTAAATTTTGTTTTAACCAAGAGGCGAAATTTACAGATTTCCAATTAAGTATTTTACATCAATTTGTGATGCATGT
Source organism: Alisma plantago-aquatica (assembly GCA_963693085.1). Lineage (NCBI taxonomy): Eukaryota > Viridiplantae > Streptophyta > Magnoliopsida > Alismatales > Alismataceae > Alisma > Alisma plantago-aquatica. The sequence goes on along the minus strand of OY856410.1, from coordinate 144,079,998 downwards.
TTCAATGAAAGCACAATGAATATTTCAAATCTTTTAAAGATATCAATTGAAAAACATTGTATTCTTTGCAAGCATTTCAAAGAGATATATCACCAATAAATTCTTTTGCTTGCCTATGTAATGATAGAATGATAGAACAGAAATTTTTCTTTAAACTAAGAATAATTTTGGTTTTTGATCAAATTCATTTCTCATAATCTTTCAAGGATGATTTCCATAATTGATACTTTATTATACAGTCATTAATCATGAATAGACAACAATTTTGAACAATTTCAAAAGAATTCAGCAATTTTACAGCATTCTGAAAAACAGTGACATGCTCGGTCGACAATTGCTCGACCGACACTTATTCGGTCGACAACTGCTCGACCGACCAAGTTTCTGGAAAATATTCAGAAATCTTAATCAACTTCAAATAAAAGAGGTTATGCAAATTATAGCTCGATGATGTTGAGATAAGACATTATGATATCAGAAGTCAGTTTAGGTCAAATCTCAACTAATTAATTTGAAGCTTCTAAGTTTTAGGAATCCAAGCTAACTCATCTTTCTTTTTCTTAAAAGGGCATGAAAATGAATAATGTCCAAGACATATGCAATAATGGCAACTAATAGCATCAACTTCATTTCTATTTCTAGGAATTGTGTTCCTAGGTACAAATATAGTCTTGGATGCTCTTTTGGTTTTATTTCTTCTTGGATCGTATCCTAATCCTTTCCTTCCATTGTAACTAGAGGAAATTTTCAGAATATTGTCAAGTAGGTTATTTCCTCCTAACTCATTTACATTTCTTTGCAACCTAGCAATATCTTTCTTTGCTTGATCTAAATTGGATAATAGGGCATTTCTTTCTTTAACAACCTTATCATAATCTAAATGTGAACATAGAATAGGTTGTTTCTGGAGATCATTCACCTGAGTTTGCAAATTTGATTTTTCTAAGGAAAGAAGATTGCAATTTGCTTCTACCGATTTAATCTTAAGAGCATAATCTTCATTTTCCTTTTTAAGATTTTCATTTTCAGATACAAGAGCAAGAATTCTAGCATTTAAATCTTTATTTGCCTTTTTAAGTTTCTTCTTGCACTCAATATATTTCTCATAAGTATTTTGAAGACTAGCAATTATATCTTCTTTTGGTAGATCATAAAGACTTACCTCTTCTTCATCTTCATTTGTTGTAGCAATGAAACACTCTACGTCTTCTTTTCCACTATCGCTATCGTCACTTGAATCATCCCATGCAGCTCTATACGCTCTTTCTTTCTTTTTGTAGGATGATTTCTTCCCTTTCTTGAGTTTTGGACATTCTCCTTTCATATGTCCTTTCTTGCCACATTCAAAGCACCTGGAAGAAGAAGCACTGGAAGTTTTGTTAGTTTTAAAACTTTTATATTGCTTACCATTCACAATGAGAGTTTCTTCTTCACTATCATCTTCACTTGTGTCTTTGGTTGATGCTTTGAATGCAATATCCTTCTTTTTCCCATGTTGGCGTTCATGTTCTCTCCTTTCTTCCTCTTCTAAATCTGCCTCATGAGCTTCTAAGTTTCCGATGAGCTGCTCCATTTTGAGGCGAGTGAGGTCGTTTGCTTCTGCAATAGCTGTCACCTTTGGTTTGTACTTTGGAGGAAGAGATCGAAGTATTTTTGATACCTGATCTTCCTCAAGAACAGGTTTCCCTAAAGCACTCAAACCATTAACAATAGTAGAAAATTTTGAATACATTTCACTAATAGTTTCGTTTGGATCCATGCGAAAATGTTCAAACTTGGTTTTAAGCAAACTAACTTTAGAATTCTTAACTTGAACAGTACCCTCATATGTTATAGATAATCTATGCCAAATGTCATATGCGGTATCACAGTTTGATACTCTATTAAATTCACCTACTGAAATGGAACAATATAAAATGCTTACTGCCTTTGCATTCATTTGAGCCATCTTTACCGTATTAGCATCCCATACTGCGAAATCGTCTTGTGGGAGTGTGTATGGTGTAGATACCATTCTCCAAAGATCCCAGTTGATTCCTTGGAAGTAGAATTGCATTCTCCTCTTCCAATATTGGTAGTTTGTTCCATCGAACACCGGTGGCCTAGCAACGAGTGTTCCTTCAATGTTGAGGTTGTTGAGCACTCCATCCCCCATTTCTTCAAGACCGTGTTAAGGTTCCTTGAAGCCCTGCTCTGATACCAATTGAAAACCTCTATAGGGGGGGTGAATAGAGTTTTATAGATAATTTAACAATTAATTAACTCAAGCAACCACAAAGACAATATTGGACAAGGAGACACAAGGGTTTAGAGTGGTTCCTAGCCTTAGCAAATACTAAGGTAGTCAGTCCACTACCCGGTTGCTTACCCAACCGGGATTTGAAAAGAAATCTATTTTATTACCTCGCAAGGACTTTACATAAAATACAATTTCTTTTCCCAAACCCTTCAAGCAGCCTTCACCTAGAAGTAATCGCCCAACCTTAAAGCAGCCTTCCCTTGAAGTAGATGCACCAACATCCGTTGCACCAGCCTTCTGAAGTAGCTTCCCGTGCGATAGCCTTCTTGAAGTAGCTTGAAGTCCCCTTCTCCACCTGAGAAGTCAACCCTCTCCAATCCACAGCCTCCAACCCTAGGAGTAGCAAGGAGAGTACAAAAGATAACAAGGAACAAGAAGGAAAACAGAAATTACAACTTATCCTTTTAAGCGCAAGGCTTGATTTGCCTATATCAAGCGTATAAATCTCCTAACCAATGTGTATGACAATGTGATTGTAGTGGATAGGAGATACTAGCCTATAGGGCACGAAATGGGAGCAATAGGAATGAATGGCAAGTGTAGGAATTGCTCTATTGCTCTAAAATAGATTGCAAGTGTGTATTCAAGCTCAAGTATAGCACAAGTATAGCTTAGATGTCCTTTGGTGTCCTAAGGCATGTCCTATTTATAGGAATGACCTATGTATGCTTAAGGACGTTCTAGACAACTTCTAGGGGGTTCCTAGTGCTTAACTAGCCGTTAGGAATAAGTTAGGCGCATTAGCAACGGCTAGTTAATTAATTCTGCAGTTGCTGTCAGAGACCATCTCGGTCGAGGACTTGTCAACCGAGATGCCCAGTCGGTCGAGGATTTGTCGACCGACAGGCTCTCTGGATTAACGTTTATTTGCAACTGTCAACTGCTGTGTCTAACGGCTACTTTTGGTCAATCTTTCAATTAAGATACTAAGTGTGTGCATGAGTGTGCATTATGTGATCCTATTAGAAGGAGATGACCTAACTAAGTGTGGTGTTTAGCTAGGGAGATCTAACGCTTGATTTACATGAAGTCTAAGTACTTGTACATTATATATTTGTACAAGTTTACAAATGATTACATTGCATGACATTTACAAACATTCAAGCGTATAGATTCCCTAGAACTTTGTCATCACCTTGTTCCTGCACACTTAAGTAGCTCGTTAGATTAATAAGAATGAAATGTTTGTCATCATCGAAACAAAAGGGATTTATCATAATATCCAATTTATCCAACAGTTCTCTCTCTTGGCTAAGAGAGGTGAAGAAGAACAAGGGAAGGCGTCCCTTGGTGAAGATCAAGGTTGAAGACTTGGAGCTAGAGTGGGTAAGCCCTTGGTGAAGGCAGAAGACTCCTTGCTCAAGTAGGTAAGTCCTTGGTGGAAGCTTCTCCAAGTGAAGGTGAAGTCAAAGGCGGAAGATCCAAGAACATTGGGTAATTCCTGCAAGGCTGAAGACTTAGGCAAGAGTAGGTAAGTCCTTGGAAGAAAGGCGGAAGACTCTTGCAAAGTGGGTAAGTCCTTGGTAATGTTGAAGACTCTTTGTATTGGATAGGTAAGTCCTTTGGTTGGTCATGTATTGTATGTCTTATGAATGAATATAAGAGTGCAATAGTTTGGAAGTCCTAGAGGTTGACCTCTCTAGGCAAGTGGACTGACACACTTCTAGTTTGAAGTGTGGAACCACTCTAAATAGTTTGTCTCTTGTTGTATGTTCAATCTCTCTCATCCTTGCTATGCATGTTTTAGTTGCATTCAAATTACCTATTTAGCAACCTTATCTTGTCATATATATTGAAGGTTTAATGAATTTTGTTTAAGTGTTTTCAGCTCTATTCACCCCCCCCTCTAGAGCATCTTATCACCCATCTAGGATACAACAATATGCACATACATGAACATTCACTAAAAGCATACATCATAACATTTATCAACATTCAACATGTACATTTATTACAAGATGAATTAGAACAAATTACCATTATGTATTGAAAGAAGAATTTTACAAGTTTGAACATGTATTCTTACCAAAATCCTAGACAATAGGTACGACATGAACATTGCTCACTCTACCTCTTTCTCTCATGCTAGCTCTGAACCTAGAAAATACATAAAACAGACGAATCAACATAAAGTTGGTACGTGGTTGAAAAGATATAGATATTATGCTAGCATACTTGAAATAATTGAAGAAAGAAAAAAAACAAGGAAAACATTATTTAAGCGGAGGATCAGGTAAACCTAAGTTATTAGCCACATTTCAATGAGCATGCATTACTATGGTGGACTTAGCACAATATCACATACATTATTGGGCCCATTCCCCGCGTACCTTGTACCATTAGGGATCTCTCTGCATACCATGTACCGTTAGGGAGGTGCTAGTCAACATTAATACTTTTCCTCTCTAGTAGGGAGATTAATGAACACTATGAGTAACTACATTTCATTTTCTTTCTTTAATGTTCTAATATTTAAGGCGGAGGAGTACCGTAATATACATACATCCAAGCAAGTTTGTGAAAATAAAAGCAAGCAAGTACTCATATTTATATCATCCAACAAAACTAGTCATATAATTATATCCACATACCTGAGTTCAGAGATTCTTTATACATCCATAATCCTCTAGATAATCAGGTCATCACATGATAAATAGCAATTAATGATCATTAATAGAAGGTTCACCATGATTAATGGTATTTAGGTCAATGTTAGGGTTTAGCCAAAACTAGTTCCAATTGATCTAAATTTTTGCGTGATATTTTTTTACTGATTAGGATGTCGTAAAAAGGATCTGGTCGGATTTTGTAATTTTATGATGTTTGATCTATTTTCTAGAATTAAAATGAGGTTTACAACATTTAATTATTTATTAATAGAAAAAGATCTATTATATATGTATATTACTTGGATCAGAGTTCAAAGATGGATTTAAATCATAGGTAGAGTTCTATGAGAATTTTCTGAAAATTAATCTCATTTGGATACTATTTATTTTATTTAATGAATCCTAAATAATAATATTATCTTTTAGATAAAAATCCATCAAATGATTCCTCAAAAGTCCGATCTAGAGATTTGTTAAGGAAGAGGGTATTTTTCTGAGTCAAGGGGTATTTTTGGCGAATTTATAGGCCAGATGAGCTATTTATGGTGATTTATATAAGATACCAATGTTTTATGTAAAATGGGAGGTTATTGACCTTTTTCGGATTTCTTTGGGCCGTTGATCGCATCACGGGAATATCATGGATGCCTGCCACGTCACTAGGTGGCCTGTGGTCTGCTGCTGGGGCAAGCCTGAGCCGACATCTATCAGATCAAACCGCTCGGTTCACTGGCTATTAACCCGGCCAGACCTCCCTCTCTCTCGTTTTCCTCCGCGATCGCACGTTCTCCCAGTCGGGCCCCTGTTTTCCCGTAGAGGAGGTGCCGCCGCATACTGGATCTCCGGTGACAGATTGATACTGCTCCAAGCATCCATCATCGAAATTGATCCCTGTTATGGATTCGACGCTTAGTGAATCTTCAATCTGGTGCTGACTGGTGGTGGCGGTGGGGCTCTTCCTCCCATCCACCCTCTATTCCGGAACTGCTATGAGATAGACGACGAGAAAGAGGGTTCTTCTTCCCATATGTCTTCAACCTCCAATATTGGCTCAGGATTCTCCGTCGATGGCCCTAGATCTTGAAGTTTGTCGTTGCAGGCGGCAGGGATGTCTGAAGGTGTGCCCCCGAGGTCACCCTCCATGGCTGATAGTAGCTAGTTTGGGTGTATAGCGCGAGCACATCTAAGAGTAAAGCAGTGTCTCCGTTGTCTTGTAGGAGTCTTGAGGGCGGTTTTTCCTTCACTCCTTCCGCAAGTCTCCATCTTCTCGCTATTGTGATTTGGGATTTCTACTTGGTCAATGGGTGGAGAAAGACGGCGGGATGGAGTCTGGTTCTCCCTAACCTCTGTGCAAAAGTGGCTGCAGGAGGGGTTGTTCAGTTCCTCTATTTCTCGCGAATCTAAAGGATCGGTTGAAGTCGTGTCCGTCTCACAAATCCCTTCTGATTGGAGGGGGCTAGTTGTAACCAAGGCAGCCCCTCTGGACTCCATGGGATCCGGAGGTAGGAGAAAAGGCCTCCCCCGTCCGATCATAAAGAACGATTCAGATAGAGCCACGCCCAGCTAAAGTCGCGCCCTTCAGTTGAGCGGGCCGGCTGTGTGACTCAATTTGTTACAGACCTAAGTTCTAAATAGCCGAAAGAACATAAATCACACTTATATCAATGATGTCCTCATATTCAAAATAGACACATCTGTTTCTAGAAATTTCCAAAAGTTCTAACATTTTAGAAATACGGTCATAATATCCTAAAGCAACTCCTGTCAAAGTTTGAGACACAAACTCCATTATTTGATCATGCAAATAAATTCTTCAAACAACCTTATAAATAGGTGTATAAACTTTGAATTCAACTCAAATAATAATAAGATCTTGATCAGACAAGTCTAACAATTCTAGTTATGATACTACCATACCTCACGCCTCATCAATTAGCCACTAGAGTTCATTATAACTACTACATGGACCTCTTGGCCTCATAAGTACCCTAGTCAAAATATCAAAATGATTCATCATGATTGGACTCATTTAAGTGTCACTATCATTGTTAGTACCTCAAATCACACATTCTAGATGGACAAATAATTAATAGTTGAATAATCAGATCATAAACTCAGGATCGAATGTAAAGGGAGTTTATGATCTAAATTATTAAACTGGGTGTCAAACCCCATAATCAAGGTCATCACATCTCTTACCCTAATGGTTTGTAATACAACTCCATAAAAGAAGTCAAAAGTTGGAAACATTGATAAAAGATGGTATATGCATATGAATTAGTTAACTTGGGAATATTATGGGAAAAGCCAACATACAAGGTAAATATGCTTCCATCAAAAAGAGGGGAAAATTATTATTTTGTGTGTGACAAAAACTTTTGAATGGAGGTCGAGATGATACCTCTATCGCTCAATCCAAGTTTTTTTTGGCTCACAACGAGATAAAGAACTATAGAAGCACAAAATATTGTGATAAGATACATGTTGGGGTATACAATTGATTTAATAGAATGTTGATCTTCTTATACATTATCTTCCTCTTTCCTTCTTAATTTTAATTAGGTTATCATCACTATATGATTAAAATGAAATTTGAAACCTAGCCTAACTAGGATATGTAAAACTCAAGCATATTATTACCTTTTGTGTTTGATATCATTTATTATATTATATAATATATTGGGGGTTTATTGATATTAATACCATTATAATTATTCAAATTGATTTATTTTTGTATTATTTGATATATTATATATTTTCAAATTACCTTAACATGAAATTGTTTCTTTAAGACTTATTTCTATCAATTTTGATCATGTTACTTTAACTTCCATTTATTGATATTAGAGTTGAAATAAATATAAATAGTTCTTAACTACTATGTTAAACCCCATGTATTTCCATTAAGGAATTATGGGTCATTTAGATATATTACAAAATGTTTAAAGTACTATTAGACTTGTTAGTTGAATAATATATATCAAGGAAGGTTGTGATACATTAATGTGTTTATATGCATGTATTGTCCATTACATAACACTTATAGTTACCAAAAAGGTTCCATATTATTGTATGTATAACCAATTACATAATAAAACTTTTGTGTAATAAATGTGTTACATTGTGTGAGTTTAGGAGTAGCCATTCAAAAAATCCATCTGATATGTTTTCAATTAGTTAGACCTAGTCTCTAATATTAACTATGTAAACTCTATCTAAACAACCCTTTTTTTATAATACTAGATGTAAAGTTGTACACTAATGAGCATAGATTCTATACTACGCACTATGTGAAACGTAGCATACCCATTAAGTGACAAGGGATTTTTAAGGTGATCAATGCACGATTTTTGTTAAACTGAGGCAGATTATAACCTAATTTCATCATTTTATAATGGATTATAGTATATATGAGAATATGAATGTCAATGCTTGTAAGATGCCTGACCTAGCCTAACCCTAATGATGCTTAATTTACCTAATTGGGTTTTTAAAATTCATAATCAAACTCTTTCTTATGCTTTGATATCAGTTAATTAAGACATGTTTCAAGTTTGGTCCAGTTTGAACACTATTTGTGCAAGTTATGTAATTTTGTGCACATTTTGGACTATTATGAAATTTACCTATATATGAGGATTTTCTTGAAAATTTTAAATATTTTTCTTATAATATTTTCACATCATTCTGGAGTTAGTTGTACCATGGGGTGCCTAGATGCACCTTCATTTTATGTGTGACATCTACCGAAGGATGAACTTAGGATTTCTTCTCATAGATGGGTTACCTTGTGTGATATTTCGATGAGCTTTCTTATGAGTGGGGTCGAGGGCTGACCTGGTAATCAAGTTTCAGTGGGCCACCTGACTTCCCACTAATGGTGGGCTAATGGGTTGCATGGAAAAGATGTTCCTGACCTTGGACACTTGGTGAGATTGGCCAGACGCCTTACCTCTTTCTTATCTCTCCCTTTTAGCTTCTTATACTTCCCTTCTTGCATGCCAATGAATCCTTTGCACACCCAGCTGCCTGGAGCTGACCAAGGTATATGGAGCTTGGTCGATCTACTTGCATGTTCACATAGAGCTCAGATCTACCATCCCTTCAAGCTTGTGGAGCTTCCTAAGCTTGTTCTTGACCTAAGTAAAAAAGAACTTCTCTCTTTCCTTTATTTTCCCTACTATACTACTTTCCCCTCTCTTCTTCTTGGTTGGATCCATGGTTTCCCTGGTGGATTTTTGCTAGAACTCTTGAAGAACACCTTTCTTCTTGCTTCATTGACCTATGGTTGCTTGTACATGGAGAAAAGCTAGATTGGACAAGTGAGGAACTCAAATCTAGGATTTTCTTCTCTTCTTCCTTGATCCACCTTGGTTTTTTGATCCTCATATTCATCCTTGAGTCGATCTATATAACTCTCTTTATGTTCATTTCTTACATATAACTTGCCATGAACAAATCTTACTCTAAAACGTAACAATGAGTACAAAATTCGAATCCTTAGTTAAGTTGTGCCTATATATGAGTATTCTTGAGTATATAATGTTCTTGTTACTTGCCTTAATATTATGCACATTCTTTATTTTGGAAGATGAACTTTAGGCCTTCATTGACCATGAATCGGTGGTGTTGTTGTGGTGAGAATCGATGGCTGTCCTTGATATGTTTTGAGTTGATTTCTATCTTACCTCATGATCTGATGGCTGGTATTTTGTGTAGAATGATGGTGGTGTTTTTATACTATTTTGATAGCCTTGTTATATTCCTAAGAACCCATGGTCACAATATTCTTATCCTGGTTGGTTGATGGTTTCATTGTAGTAATTAATGGGGTTTGAATGGTTGAAACTATGGTTAACTTGATGGCCTAAAACATTTTCTCACTTGTTGAGTGATTGATGGGTTGGCCTTTAGGAAGGAACGATAATGGTACTTTATCTACTCTTTTGATCATTTTAATGATCTCAATAAATAATGGTTGTATTGTCTTAATCAATGAATGATCGATGGTTATATTTAGCCTCATGAACGATGGTTTTTCCTAGGGGTTTGGGAAGATTTTTCTCTCATTGTGTATCAATACGATAGTTAGTTTTGGCACTATTTGGTTTGACCATTTTTTTGTCAATCAATGGTTTGGACTTAGCTTTTGTTTTGGAATTTATTATTCTTTAGAAATGATGGTCATGATTCTCTCCCATGTGGATCAATTTGATGGTCTTATTTCTCTCTCAAATGATGGTTTCTTTCTAATGATTTGAGCCAATTTTCTCTTGTTTTTGTAACTTGATGATTGGGCTTCTTGTGCCAACCGATGATTCACACCTTGTTGTTGTTTTGATGGCTTTATGTGCTCAAGAAATGATGGTCATGTTTATCCTATCTTTTTTTCAAATGATGGTTTCGTAAAACCTAGCCAAATGATGGTTTTCCCCTCAAATGAATTGATAGTTTTACTCGATGTTTGAAGTATGTGTTCCATCTAGTGATGAAATTTGATGGTCTCACTAGGTTCATAATATATGGATATCTTAATTTCTTATTTTATGGTTTTTTAAGTGTTATATCGATGGTACTCTTTAGTGGCACAATCGATGGTCATCTTAAAAGGTTATGGACTATTTTCTCTAAGTATTAGAATGATGGTTCATTTAGTTTCTCAATCCATGGTTTTTCCTAGATGAACGCTCCAAGTTCTTACATGTTTTGCATTTGATAGTTTTACCTATCTAACATATAACGGTTTTGGGTGAGTATTTATACTTGGAAGTTCTGGGTTTGATGTCCTAATCCGATGGCTATGTTTTATACAACTATGATTCAATGGTGGTGATTCATATAGATGATGCATTGGTTTTGATCACCTTAAACCTGATGGTATGATGTGTGGTCTATGATTTTATGGGTTGTTGTTAGTACACTTGATTTTATGTTGGGGATTTGATGATCTAGGATCAATGGTTTTAAGCCCATGAGTTTATAGCCTTACCTTTTCCCTCGAATGAATATAAACCTAAGGTTTTGTAAAACTCTAATTTGGTAGTGTCAATGCAGCTATTCTTGTTGAACCTAACCTTAATACAAGTAGGTGATGATTGTTAATCACTTTTAGCATCCTCGTATGATTAAGTATGATGAGCAATGTTTTCACCCTCCTGATGTTGTTGCAACCCTAATATGTTATGAGCATCATAGTTCTTAATTTCAATGTTATGTGCCGACAATGAGTGGCTAAAGTGGTCAAGCACGATGTCCCCTAACAAAGAGACTCGGGTTCGAATCCTAATTTCCCCCTTGATTTTCCACCCTCACGGGCGTTTGGCCTCTGCCATGGGTGTGGGAAAGGGGGGAATTATTTCTCTCTTAATCCCATAATTTCAATGTTATGTTGAACATATGTATCACAAATACGATGATGGTTTGTTGAGCCTTTTGGAAGGCATGGAAATATAATGATGTTCTTGTAGGAGATAATGTGATGATCTTAATGACCTATGTGCATGGTTGAACAATAGAGGTGTGGTCCTCTTCATTATGTGATAAGGGTTGGTACCTTGTGATAATGTGATAAGGATTTATATCTTGTGTTGGTGTGATGACAAGTAGAGTCCCATGAATGGTAATGAAATAGTACCATGTGATGTTGAAATAAGGATTATGCCTTATACATTTTATATCTTATGAAGTTTTTATATATTAATGCTTGCTAGAAATGAACTAGGTTTTATTTGTCCACTTGTTTGATAAATCATTAATTCACCCAATCGGAAATAATTAATCAAAGTGAAACCCTAATCATGTTGTTGCCCTGGCCATAGATCCATTTAAGCGTCAAGACTTGTTGGATGGTGAAATGAGTACTCCTAAGGAAAACTCCAAGTGCATATTATTGAGTATGTGGGGTGCTTGGAGAGTACATTCTTGTCATCTAGACCCCAAGTGTGTTTGAGAATGGATGCAGTCATGTATTGGTGTTATATATGTGATATATGAGGTCAACAGTGAGAAATAGTTTTGGTTGTACCTCAGTGGCAGTGTTTCATACCCTGGTGTCTAGCATTGTGACTTGTACCAAGGTGGGCTAGGTGTTTTAAAATTAACTATATGTATTTTGTGGAAGTTTGAATGATATGTCACTATAGTGTAGACTTAGAGTGATTGAGTCAGAGAAGAAGATCTTGGATTCTAGATCTTCCTAGATATTGTATGGAACTGATTTTAACTTAGCAGTGGTCAGTTGGATTTGGGTGGTATGAATCAAATCCTCATGGAATTTATAAAATACATAATCCAACCGTGTAGTATATTTGTTAGGGTTATACATAGTGCTTTACATTGGATGACAAGTGGTGCTAGAGGACATGGACAGGCATCCCAAGCTGGTTCATCGGCACCCAAAAACTGAGCACAGGGTCAACATCAAGCAACAACAAGATTCTATGTGATGAATCAACCCGAAGCAGTAATCAACCCTTGAGTTGTGACAGGTCGAACTATTTCATTCTGATATGTCTTCATCCTGCTTCGTATCTGTTTTGATTGATCCGGGTGCTACACATTCCTTTGTCACTAGAAAAGTGATCCTTGACTGCAATATGACTGTCAGTCATAGAGCAGATAGTTTGTTATTAGAAACCCCTTTGTTGGGATCTGTAGTGCTGCGGGAGGTGTGTTCTCCCTGCATTCTTTCCTTTTCTAAACATCACATTCAGGTGGATCTAATACCACTTGAGATGCATGGGTTCGATATAATTCTTGGGATGGACACCCTAGAAAAGTATAAGGTTATCTTGGATTGTGATTCCAAGCAAGTTATGTTCACAGATGACAGTGACACATGGATCTTTCAGGGAGATAGAAATATTCTTCCAACCTATCTTTTGTCAACTATGGTAGATGAGAAGCTGATGAGACAAGGATGCTTTGCATTCTTGGCACATGTGGTAGACACCACAATAGAGAGTTCTAATCTTTCTGAAGTTCCGATAGTTAGGGAGTTTGAAGATGTGTTCCTTGAGGAACTTCTAGATGTTCCTCCACCCCGAGAGATTGATTTTGAGATTAATCTAATCCCGGGCACACAACCAATAGCACAAACACCGTATAGAATGGCACCTGCTGAAATGGCAGAGCTCAAGAAACAACTGCAGGAGTTGCTTGAGAAAGGTTTTATCTGACAGAGTACTTCACCATGGGGTGATCTGGTTCTTTTTTTTAAGAAGAAGGATGGATCAATGTGGTTATGCATTGATTATAAACAGTTGAATAAAGTAACCGTAAAGAATAAGTATCCTCTACCAAGGATCGATGACCTGTTTGATCAGTTGCATGGTGCAACTATCTTCTCTAAGATAGATCTAAGGTCGGGATATCATCAGTTGCGTATCAAGGAGAGTGACATACCTAAGTCTGCCTTTAGGACAAGGTATGGTCAATATGAGTTCATAGTTATGTCATTTGGACTAACTAATGCACCAGTTGCATTCATGGAACTCATATATAGAATCTTTCGACCTTTTCTTGATTAGTTCATAGTAGTCTTCATAGATGACATCTTGGTATACAATAGAGATACTCAACAACATGAGCAGCACCTCCGTCAGGCTTTAACTTTACTAAGAGAGAATAAGATGTATGCTAAGTTTAGCAAATGTGAGTTCTGGTTACCAGAAGTTTCTTTTCTAGGACATGTAATATCTGCCTCAAGTATCTGTGTTGATCCTAAGAAGGTAGAATCTGTCCTGCAATGGGAACAACCAAAGACACCAACGGAGATACGTAGTTTCCTAGGACTGGCAGGATATTACAGGAGGTTCATTAAGAACTTCCGTTCTATAGCTTTACCCCTAACCAAGTTGACCATAAAGGAGGTTCCTTTTGTCTGGAATGACAAGTGTCGACATTCTTCCAACTGTTGAAAGAAAGGTTAACAAGTTCATCTATGCTAGTGTTACCTGAGCAAGGGAAGGGGTACATAGTTTTCTATGATGCATCTAAGAATGGCCTAGGATGTGTGTTGATGCAGGATAATCAAGTGATTTCTTTTGCCTCTCGACATCTTAAGAAATACGAGGAGAATTATCCAACACATGATCTAGAGCTAGCTATTGTGATCCATGCTTTGAAAATCTGGAGACATAATCTCTATGGAGAAACATTTCAGATTTTCACAGACCATAAGAATCTAAAATACATCTTCTCACAACATGAGTTGAACATGAGACAATGCCGCTGGATGGAGTTAATCAAGGACTATGATTCTACAATTGATTATCATCCAGGGAAAGCTAATGTAGTGGCTGATGCACTAAGTAGGAAATCATCATCACCAGCCTTAGATAAAGCACAATTGAACTCCTTAGTGTGCTTTAAAAGAGATATGCTTATCTCCTTGAGGCAAAACAATATACAACTTATGATATCGTTGTTAGCCGGACTGTTAGCTGAGATGCAAGTGAAACCTACTCTGAGACAGTAGATTAAAGAAGTACAATAAGCTAACACTGTGGTTCGGCAAATCAGGTCAGAGTATGGTAGTGAGAAATGGGATGGCTTTTATGAGTTAGAGGATCAGGTAGTTTGTTACCATGGTAGGATGGTAGTACCTAATGCCAATGACTTAAGGAAGTTAGTCTTGGAGGAAGCTCATTCTTTGATGTATGCAATGCATCTAGGGAGCACCAAAATGTATCGTAACTTGAAGGATATGTATTGGTGGCCAGGATTGAAGAAGGATGTAGCTGAGTTTGTTATGCAGTGTCCGGTGTGTCAGCAGGTTAAAGATGAACATCAAAAGCCCGCAGGAAAAATGCAACCTTTGCCTATACCGCAGTGGAAATGGGATCATGTAACCATTGACTTTGTGGTTGGTTTGCCTAGAACAACCAAAGGTCATGATTTCATATGGGTGATTGTTGATAGGTCGACTAAGACATCACATTTCCTTCCTGTCAAAACAACCTACACTATTGAGAAGCTTGTACAGATTTATATAGATGAGATAGTGTGGTTGCACGGGGTTCCAACTACTATTGTTTCTGATAGAGGTCCCCAGTTCACGAGTTATTTTTGGGAACGACTACATAAAGCTTTGGGTACGCAATTAAGGTTTAGTATGACCTTTCACCCATAGACAGATGGATAGTCTGAGAGGACCATACAAACCTCGGAGGATTTGCTTAGGGAATGTGTCCTTCAGTTTGTAGGAAGTTGGGATCTACACCTGAGCTTGATAGAATTTGTTTATAATAATAGCTATCAGCACAATATTGATATGGCACCATATGAAGAATTATATGGTAAATGTTGTAGATCTCCTTTATGTTGGTATGAAATAGGATAAAATCAACTTTTGGGTCCTGAGCTTGTGCAGCAGACAACTGAGAAGATTAAAGTAATACAACAATAATTAAAGACTGCACAGGATAGACAGAAGTCATACGCCGACAAACGGCGGAGACCTTTAGAATTCCAAGTTGGAGACAGAGTATATCCCAAAGTCTCACCTTGGAAAGGTGTCCTTATATTTGGAAAGAAGGGAAAGTTAGCTCCTATATTTATGGGGCCTTATCCAATCATTGAACATATTGGAAAGGTAGCCTATAAGCTGGAATTGCCATCTGAGTTGCATAAGTTGCACCCAGTGTTCAGTATCTCCATGCTGAGAAAGTGTCATCCTGACACAGAGTTAGTTTTGCAACCTGTAGAGGTAGAATTAAATGATGATATATCATATGTTGAAGGACCTGTGATGATCCTTGATAAAAGAGTTAAAAAACTGAAAAAGAAAGACATATGTGTTGTGAAAGTTCTCTGGCATCACCATGGCATTAAAGAAGATATGTGGGAGCTAGAGGAAGAGATTAAGAGGAAGTACCCTTCTCTTTTCTCTTGATGATTTCGGGGATGAAATCCCTGCTAGGGGTGGATAATTTATAACATCCCTGACCTGGGTTATGCTTTAACCCTAGATGTTTTGTTTAAGAAAGATAATTATATGCTTTCTCTTATCTTTTGAAAAGAAATTAAGGCTCAAGAGGAGCTTATGTTTTAATTTTAGTCCTTTTTGAATAATGTTGAAAATAATTGTTTTACCTGTTTTGGACTAATGTGCAAATTACCCAAGTTGAGGGGTTAACTTGCAAATGTTACATGGTAAAATGTTCCTCAAGTTTTGAAGCATCATAAGAATGATAATGATGCATAGGTATAGCTTGTGGTAGCCTGAGCACCAAGAAAGAGCTTATTAAGCAATGTTTGTGCATTAAAACCTAGTTTTGGTGTAATGTGCAATTTACCCAAAACCTAGGGTTCAATATGCAAAATATCACTTCTAGAGAGTCCCTAATGTTTCTTGGTATTAATTAGAGACAAGAAAATTATAGGGGCATCTCATTTGAATCTCTTTGGAGGAGAGAGAATCTTGATATTAAAATAATCAAGATTTAAGCATAATTGAAACCCTAATTCAATTTAATGGAAAAATAAATATTTTAATGGAAGTGCCCTTCAACCAAAAGTGTGATGGTTGAATTTTTATAAGTGTGGACGTCCTTGTTTCTGGCAAAGGCACCGAAATATCCTAAGTAGGTGAAGAAATCCACTTGCAATTGTTAATTAAAAAGAAATGTCCACTAAAAATAGATAATAGTATTATAATGATTAAGGTGCTTAAAGTGGTTGCTTTTAATTCAAGGATAAATGAGAGGTTTTTGAAGGAGAAGATTATGGATTCGTATGCAAGGAAGTGAGGGGGATAAGTGGCACTAATTTTGGGAGTTTAAGGAATTTTCTATTGCTTTCTCTCTCTTGAAATTCACATACATATATCCCATTTTTCACCCACATGAAAGACTCTTTTTTTACTATTTTTTCTTTATTTGCTTTGTCCGAACACAAGGGATCTTAGGAGCAACTGGAGGACGTGCCCCAACCTATAGGTACACTCCATAATCATCTTCAACCTTGATTTCATGGTGGAAATCGAAATTCAATGCTTATTTTCTTCTTTTCTCCATTCAATCTTCAACCTTAGTCATTCTTTTCACTCAAAGACTTGAGAACGGATGTCAGATAGTTGAGATAGCTTCATTCACCATTGAGGACATGAAGCTTGAATCTTGTATTCAACTTTGAAGGTAGTTTATATAACTTGAACCCTTAAATGTTATTATTGATATCATTTCTTCATCATATGTTGATTCCTTTTTCATTCCTGAACTTCTTTTTGATTAATTGATGAAATCACCACAAAGATCATAGAAAATTTCGATGGTTTGTATCTTGAAGATGATTATGTCATCTTATCACACACCTCAATAAAAATCATGGGCAAACGGTTTTGAGTTTTGATGACCAAACGGTCTCAAGACCGTCTGGTGATCAAACGGTCTCAAGACCGTTTGAGAGCAAACAGTCTCAAGACCATTTGGGGTCTATTACTGATATGGATGATGAAGATCTAATGGATCAAATTGATTTAATTATAATGGATTCAAGAATGGGTGATCCATTGATTACAAACCCTAATTGGATTGAATGGTTGAAACCCTAAATCGATTGAGCCGATTTCTAAGTTGAATGGCTCAAATAGTCTCAAGACCGTTTGAGGGCAAACGGTCTCAAGACCGTTTGAGACCAAACGGTCTCAAGACCATTTATAGGTCAAGGGATTTGATGGATGGTTGGAGATCCAAGGGTTATAATTTGATCTGGTTTCAATGGTCCAATTGATGAATGATTCAATAAAGCAAACCCTAAAATCGATTGATTGGTTGGAGGAAACCCTAATTGATCCATTTGGTTTCAAGGTGGTTTGGACCAAATGGTATTGAGATCGTTTGAGTCCAAATGGTCTTGAGACCATTTGGGATCAAACGGTCTTCAGACCATTTGGAGGGCAAATGGTCTCAAACCGTTTGATGTTCAATCAGTTTTAATGATGAGTTTCTCATTCAGTTTCAAACCGTTTGGGGTTAATTATATTTAATTCAAATGGTCTCAAACCATTTATGGATTGTGAGATCATGACCGTTTGATGGTCTAATGGTCTTAAGACTGATTGAATGTTTTGGGACCAAGACCGTTTAAGGTCTAAACAGTCTCAGACCGATTGGAGTCTTGGACCAAGACTGTTTGAAGGTCAAAATACTTCAAGACCGTTTGAAGGTCTAGTACCTCAAGACCGTTTGAAGGTCTAATTGACTTAAACCATGTAAGTGTTATTAAACCCCATGGTTGTTAATGATGTATATCAAAGATAATTACAATGGTCTTACCTTTAAGGTACCTAAGTGATTAGTACCTTTTGAGTGGTTAACCTTTGATGCTTATGAAAGAAGTAACTCAATACACTATGGTAACCGTAGATGTATGTACTTGAATGCAGGGTTGACCTAATCTAATCAAGCTTAAAGTAATAAACATCCTAGAGAGGATGAGATAGAGATAGAGGAATTCATACATGTATAATAATCATGTAGTGGTTAAGCCTCAACACTCTCAACATGAATATAATATGTAATTGGGGTATGATCCTTGATAAAGAGATTATGAAACCCTAATTGAGATGGTTGATGAACCCTAACCCTAATTTAGGGCAATGTTACATGAAACCCTAATATAGGGTAATGGTGTGACCCTAATCTAGGGTAAAGATATGGGAAATCCCAATTCAGGGTAATATAATGAAAAACCCTAACTTTGGGTTAAGCCACATGAAACCCTAATCTAGGGAAAAGTTATAAGGAACCTTAATTCAAGATATTGATGCCATGTGAAACCCTAATCCAGGGTGATGCTATGAAAGGCTATATGAAATCCTAACCATAATATAGGGTGAAGGTATGTGAAACCCTAATTTTGGGGAAAAGTGCATGAAGCCCTAATTCTGGGCAATATGATGATATGCTATAACCCTAATTTTGCATAATGGGATGAGTATCCCTAATTGATATGAAATTTGGAAATCCTAACCCTAACAAGGGATTAGTGATGCTACTCTTACATTGCTTAGTGTTGATATGTAATTGATATAACTGTTATCATGTGTACTAACCTTGCAGATATCATGAGATGACGAGCATAGCCAGGTATGAGCTATGATGTGTTATTTACTTGAAATTGCCTTATGGGCCTTGTGAACCAGTATATGTTTGTTTCCTAGTAAGAGGTAACAAGAGATTAAATGGGATTTGAGAGCCATGTGAGATGCTTGTGTAGAAAGTATCATGTTTGCCTTGGTCAAATGACCTGAAGGTGTTTAGTTACCTAATAAGTGGTAACAAGTGTTCTTTGATGAACTGAGGGTTTGAATACCCATATTTCATAATCATTTTGATGAGATGTTAAGTGATGATAATTCCCATGATGAGATAATGGACTGAGATCCCAATGTGCTATAAAGTTTTGAAAAGTACTTGATAGAAGTGTTACACATTTTTTGTAGCTTATATCATAATAATTGATGTTTGGAAACTTGTCTGATGAAAAAGGAATATGCAATACACTTAATTAATCAAGTGAAATATTATCATGTAGGGTCCTGGCCATAGACCCATCATCTTCAGTAATTGGTTATGGAGAAATAGGTTTTCCTATGGGAATTCCTGGAATGCATATTTTTGAATATGTGGGGGTAATGGGTGAAAATATCCTTACGCCTCATAGGAATGACTGCGGGCCATATCCTATGCACAAGAATGGTTATGGACCATATCCCAATAAGAGTATGGCTATGGGCCATAAATCCACAATACCAGGCATTGGCTAAGGGCCATATCCTAAAGAGAGTATATGCTACGGGCTATAACTCTATAGTGAAGTTACCAATATACCCTGGAAAGATATTTAGCAGAGACACAAGATGTCTTGCATTTTGTCCTCACACTGACTGAGGAGGATGAGGTCATGGAAATCCGTCTCTTCCTTGACCTATGTATGGTACCGATTTCGATTTTGCAATGGTCGGTTGGAGTATGAGTGGTATACCTTATCTCCTCAGGACTTAAGTATGATTGTAAAATGTAATCAGCCGTGTAGTGTATTTGCTTAAAGTTGAAATATGAGAATCACTGGTTGATGATACCTTGCTTAACATATCCTAGATGGATAAATGTTATATATGTACTTCAACTCCTTATTGGATAAATGATATGCTGCTTATTCAAGTTATAGCTGAAATGCTTTAAATAAGAATATTGCACTAATCTGTTTAGAAAATGATTTATCTATTGTTGAATAATATGATTCCTCTGCTCAGTTTTAATCTATTAAACTACAATAATATTGTTTCTGGTGGAGAGTTATATCTCTCACTGGGACAATTTTCAATTGTCTCACCCCCGTGGGATCCAACTTTTTAGATAGACACAGAGGAAGAGGCAGAAACCCTATAGCAGGGGAAGAGCAGCAATAACAATAATAGGGACAATAGTAATAATCCAGGTGGAGGCACTGGTTGTCATGTTTTGTATAGAGAGTCCTATGTGTCATCTCTATACTCTCAGGTCCTCAGAATTAGTAGTTAGTACTTTAATGAATCGATATGAGATTTTGGCTTGATACCTTGAGGTGTTTATGCTATCTGTGAATAGTTTTAACAAGGCAGTTGATGCTTGTAATCCTCAAGAAGGGATGGTACATGATATGTACTTAGGAACCAGGATGTAAATAAAATACATTGGTTCTTGATAAAAGAGTTTTCCTATGTTTGGATCTCTTTGTAAATGGTTTTAATTTTTAGTGATTTTCAGTAATTCTACTGGTAATGTTCACTTCCGCTTAGTTAAAGACATTTTGTAAGAATAGTTTATCACAATCATTATCTTTCCATGCCTTATAAAAGGCTGAACAAACCATCATCATATTTGTGATACACATGTTTGACATAACATTGCAATTAAGAACTATGATTCTCATATGATAACATATTAGGGTTGCAACAACATTAGGATGGAGAAAGCATTGCTCATCATACTTAATCACATTTGGACTCTGAAAGTGATTAACAATCATCACCTACTTGTATTAAGGTTAGTTTCAACAAGAATAGAAGCATTGACATTACCAAATTAAAGTTTTATAAAACCTTAGGTTTATATTCATTTGAGGGATAAGGTAAGACTATAAACTGATGGGATTAAAACCATAGATCCTAGATCATAAAATCCCCACCATCAGATCAAGCAAAATAAGCACAACCCATCAAATCATAGACCACACATCGGACCATCGGGTTTAAGGAGATCAAAACCATTGCATCATGTATATGAATCACCATCATTGAATCATAGTTTCATAAAACATAACCTTCAGACTATGGCATCAAACCCAAAACTTCTAAGTATAAATATTAACCCAAGACCTTCGTATGTTAGAAAGGTAAAACCATCAAATGCAAAACATGTAACCTCAGGGCATTCATCTAGGAAAAACCATGGATTGAGCATCTAAGTGAACTGTTGTTCTAATACCTAGAGAAAATAGTCCATAACCTTTTAGGATGACCACCGATTGTACCACAAAAGAGTGACATCGACCCAACACTTAGAGAAATAAGAAAATATGAAATTAAGATAGACAACGATTGTGAACCTAGTGAGAGCATCAAATTTCATCACTAGATGGAAAACAAACTCCAAACATCGAGTAAAATCATCGAGTCATTTGAGAGGAAAAACCATCATTTGGCTAGGGTTTAAGGAACCATCGTTTGAATAAAATATAGGAGAAACTTGAACATCAGTTCTTGATCACATCAAGCCATAACAATAGTAACAAGGTGTGAATCATTGGTTGGCACAAGAATCCCAACCATCGAGTTATGGAAACAAGAGAAAATCGGCTGAAACCATTAGAGAGAAACCATTGTTTGAGAGAGAAGTAAGACCATAAACTTGACCCACTCAAGAGATCATAATGACCATAGTTTATCAAGCATAAGAAAGTCCAAAACATAAGATAAATCTAAGACATTGTGTGGCACAAAATGGTCAAACCAAACAGTACCAAAAACTAACTATCAGATTGATACACAAGGAGGGAAAAATCTACTCAAAATCCTAGGAAAACCATCGTTCATGAGGCTTAAGATAACCCTCGATCATTCAGTCATGAAGACAATATAACCATCATTTCTTGAGCTCACTAAAGTCATCAAAATGGTAACAAAAGTACCATAATCGTTCCTTCCTAAAGGGAAACCCATCGGGTCACTCAACAAGTGAGAAAATGTTTCAAGGCATCAAGTAAACCATAGTTTCAACTATTCAAACCCCATTACTATGACTATAGAAACAATTGACCAACCAGAGTTAAGAATATTATGACCATGGATTCTTAGGCATATAACCAATAAAATAGTAGCAATACACCACCATTTCTCTACACAAAAGACTTGCCATCATATCATTAGGCAAGGTAGAAATCAGCTCAAAACATATCAAGGACAACCATCGATTCTCACCACAACAACACCATGGATTCATGGTCAAGCAAGGTCTAAAGGTCATCTTACAAAATAGAGAATGTGCATAATATTAAGGAGAGTAACAAGAAGATTATATACTCAAGAATTCTAATATATATCCACAACTTAACTAAGGATTCGAATTTTCTACTCATTGCTATGTTTTAGAGCAAGATTTGTTCATGGCAAGTTAAATGTAAGCAATAAACATGAAGAGAGTTATATAGACCACCTAAAGGATGAAGATGAAGTTCCAAATGGAAAGGTGGTTTGGGGAAGAAGAGAAGAAAATCCTAGACTTGAGTTCCCCACTCGTCCAAGCTAGCTTTTCTCCAGGAACAAGCAACCCTAGGTCAAGGAAATAAGAAGAAAGGCGCTCTTCAAGAGTTATAGCACAAACTCCACCATGGAAACCATGAATCCGACCAAGAAGAAGAGAGGGTAAAGTAGTACATTAGGGAAAATGAAGGAAAGAGAGAAGTTCTTACTTGCTTAGGTTAAGAACAAGCTAAGGAAGCTCCACGAGCTTGAAGGGATGGTAGATCTGAGCTCTATGTGCACATGCAAGTAGATCGACCAAGCTCCATCTACCTTGGGCTCCTCCTTCTCCACAAAGTAGGGGGACGAGCTACATGTAGAAGTGAAGAAGAGAGGTTGGGATGGGTGTGTAAAGGATTAGTTTGCATGCAAGAAGGGACGTATAAGAAGCTAAAAGGGAGAGAGAAGGAAGAGGTAAGGTGTGTAGCCAATCTTGCCAAGTGTCCAAGGTCAAGAGCATCTTTGCTATGCAACCCAGCAGCCCATCATTAGTGGGAAGTCAGGAGGCCCACCGAAACTTGATTACCAGGTCATCCCTTGACACCACTCATAAGAAAACTCATCGAAATATCACACAAGGTAGCCCATCTATGAGAGGAAATTCTAAGTTCAACGTTAGGTAGATGTAACACATAAAACCAAGGTGCATCTAGGTACCCCATGGTACAACTAACTCTAGAATGATATGAAAACATGTGAAGAACAATAAGAATGTGAAAATTTTCAAGAAAAACCTCATATATGAGTAAATTGCATAATAGTCCAAAAAGTGCACAAAATTACATAACTTGCACAAACATTGTCAGAATTGGACCAAAATTGAAGCATGGCTTAATTAACAGCCATCAAAGCATAAGAAAGAGTTGGATTAAGAATATAAGTATCCAATTAGGTAATTTAAGCATTATTATGATTTTGTCAAGGTCAGGGGTCTTACAACAATAAACCCCTAACACGGATTTTCTTCCCCGGAATTCAAAGCAAAACAAGGATGGTTATCTTATATACATCTTATGCTTTATCTCCCACAAGTTTCTATCAAACCATGGTGTTGTAAAAAGATATCCACTAAAACTATGACCTTCCTCCTCAAGATGTATGTGTTATCTAGGACCAAAATAGAGTCCATCACACCAACACCCTCATATAACTTCACCTCCATTGTCTGTATCACTTATTCAGTATCGATATGACACTTCCTTTATAATGTAACATGGAACTATGATATACCTATGCAACTCTAATAATGACTCAAACCTAGAACTCTAGTGGTCCACCATGGTTACCAGCATGTGATTCTTCCTATCTTGAACTACTTCCATCTATTGTTGAAACATTATACCTTCAAACTTATACTTGCCTGCTTTATGCCAAACAAAGAGTGTCCTGAATATCCTACTATATACACATTTATGATGACATGTATGGTTGTGATAACATATTATTCCATAACTCACATGTATCATGGGAGCCATCATGATTCCACTATGCCACTCGAATCTGATGTCCAATGCCCTGATGTCACCTATATGTATACCTCATCCTGCTGTCGGTAGTTATATCATCATAGAATCATTCTTCTTCTTTTTGAAGAGTCATTGGAGCACCTCAAGATCTGACTCTATCTAGGGAAAGGAACATCAAGAACTCATATAAACTTCTCCAATTCACATACCACAGATACATCGTGGATACTAGGACTCATAACCTTGGTATCCTCTATATGTGTCAAGAAGACCTCACACCCTTATCTTATTAGCTTCTCTACTATCAAAACACACACCCAACATATTGGAAGGATCTTCCTAACTTCATACAAGGTTCAAAAGGTGTCCCTGTCACAAACATCATGATCCAAAATAGCCACATGTTACACTAAGATATCCATCCCTAGGATTACATTGAATCCTCACACACCAAGTGGCATAAGATCTGTTTGAATGCAACATCCCAAGAAAGAAAGATCACAAGGGGAAGGGTATACCTATCACAGCACATTGATACCATCCCAAGGGTTTCTAACAAACGGGGTTATCAGTTCTACTGTTAGCAACAAGTTACAACGTTTTATGTATTACCCACTTTTTACTTGTATTCCTTGCCAGATGCATAGGAATTTATCATGATTATCATACCTCATTACTCTTTCATGTTAGTCATTTGTCATACTTATGTGTATCTTCTCATTTACCATGTTTCTTATTCACCATTTTAGGGGTTAGTTCATAATATATCTCATTCTTATCCATCCAACACATATCATTCCCTTTTGATTTCTTTTATATGTCATGATAATTTTACATTCACATCTTTTTGTACACATGGGTGGGTTTGAGATTAACTCAGGTTCCTCTTTGTTCATTTGTCTTTATCCTCTTTTATCACTTCATATCACGATTATCATTGGAATTATCTTGTTCTTATATGAATTTTACACCTTGGGTTATTACATTAACACATATTCATCTTTCTTTTACTCTATTATTTTCTAGAATCATAGGTTTAGGAACTCCTTCTTAGATTATTTTCATTAGAATTTAAGATTCATGGTGTCATATCTCTTTCTTTAATCATTAAACTTTCAAGTTTTGATGAGTTATGATATGATTTTTAACCTTTCTTTTAAGGTATAATTAAGATATGTTCACCATAATTTCTTAATTATTATGCTCCTTGGATTGTTTCCAACTGACTATTTGATTAGGGTAATCAAAATGATAACAATCAAATAGTTCCATATTTGCCTTTGTTTCAGTAAATGAATACATGGCCAGGGTGTCCAAGTACCAAATTCAAGAAGTATTCATTGTGTTCATGTCATTTTCATTACTTATTTATCATCCTAGTTCTAAGTCCTAGTGTCCGTAAAGACTAAGTGAACCTAGAGCTATGATACCACCAAATTGTGACAACTCATCACATAAAGTGAGATTACTCAAAGATCAAACACGATCAACTGCTAATAAAACACATATCTAAAAAGATGACTAATTAAAACCGATTAAAATTTCAAAAGCATACTCAACAAAATTTGCATAAAAGGCCAACATCTCAAATTATTTCATACGCCTTATCAAAATTCTCTTACAAAAGGCTTTGTGACATTAGCCACAACATTTACAACTATACATGTGAGATATCATCTACATGAACAACATCTGAACACTATGAAAGTTCGACTCAATCAAACACTATATACAAAACTTTCCTGCCCGAACTTGAGATTACAAGGATGAATCTAGGACACACTAGACATCTAAAAAACACCTTTTTTGTTCCATCACATTAGCTCAGCCTCACTGCCACGGGTCAACTACTACTACTGACAATCACCTAAAAAGATTTTGGTGACCCACAGGTGAAACCCATGTCCCAACGAGAGATATAACTCTCAATAATTCTTATTGATTACAACAGGTTATGTAATTAAATAGATTAAGTAGATTTAGCCATTTAAATAGATAGATTAATAAAGCAACATAATAGAACTATTAGTTATAAGGAGTTTGTTAAGATCAATTCTAGTTAGAGTCTTAGAATCTAGCATTATTACCGATGACTAGATGTAGATATTACTATGAACATAACCATCATTATGATCCTAACTAGCATCATAAATATCGATAAAAATATTAGTATATTTGAATAATAGGAGCATGTCTAACAATATAGCATGTCTATAGTCATAATAGAACTAATAGCATAATAAAATCTAACAACATACCATATCTAACACTATAGGCATATTCAATAGTATGATAAAATCTAACAATGTGAGCATGTCTAATAGGATAAGCATATCTACGTCATAAGTAGAGCTAAAAACATAAGCACAACTAACAGTAGTATAGGAACATCTAACAACATGAGATAACTAACAACATAAACATAACCAATAGTAACAGTATAACTAACAACATCAGCATGGCTAATTCTCTTATTGCACTATAATCATCTATCCCAACTGGACAATCCCTTGCTAGATGTCCTACCTGTTTACACTGGTGACATGTTCTGTTCTCTTGATATGGTCTAAAAGGTCCAGTTGCTGATGTTGATGCTGTACTGGGGGCTCTATTTGGAGGAAAACTACGGCCCCTACCCCTACTTGACGTCCATTGCATCTGGGTATTGAACCTCGGTGGTGGTGCTAGTGCAGAAAACCTTGGTTTCTTAAAACTCTCAGACCTCTGTCCTTGAAACTGTGTGTACACCTTCTTACTCTTAGTCTAACACTTCTCAATCACCGACCTTTCTATCCATCTCACAGACTCCACAAAGGTGGAGAACCTCTCCCTATTCTCTAAGGTAGACACATGAGTAGTCAATTCAATGTTCAACCCCTTTTCAAAATGCTGAATTCTTTCTTCATCAGTAGCTTCCATATGCGGACAGAACCTCAAAAGCTCCATGAACTTAGCCTCATACTCGCTAACGTTCATTGGTCCTTTCCTTAACCTCTCAAACTGAGAGATATTCTCATCTAGAAATGCCTTGGGGAAGTATCTACTGATGAATTCTCGTCGGAATTCTTCCCATCTAATCTCAACACCTGGCCTCTTACCCTATTCTATTGTCCACTAATGGCTAGCACTCCCCTTAAGAAGGTATACTACATGCCTGACCTTCTCTACTTTCGGGATATTGAGGATTCTAAAAGCCTTCTCTAGCTCAGTCAGCCACATGTCTGCATCTGCTGAGTCAACTATACCAGCATAATCTGTGGCCCCAACCCGACAAAGTCATTCAAAAGTCTTGCCGACTCCCTATCCTTCATTATGGGCTGGTGCCCTCGATGCAGGTGGTGGCATCCTATCCGCCATATGCGTCATGGTTGCCATGAACTGCCCAAACAGATAATGGAAAGATGGGTTTTCCAATGCAGCTTGGTTAAGCTGGAGATGTTCAGGTTCTGGTTCCTCCCTATTATGGTCCCTTGCACCCCTTCCTGGTGCAGCAGTGTTGCTTTCAGCAGCATGTTCTTCGTGTGATCCAGACATCTTTAAGTTCTTCTTATCCTCCTATATGAGAAAAAGACACTATCAGATAACTAGAAGACACTAGAACAGACTCAACAACCTTAATCCTATGTCTCTATAGACTCAGCGAACCTAGAGCTCTGATACCACTAAATGTGATAAACTGTTCGAAAAAAACATCTTTAACTAAGCGGAAGCGAACATTAACAGAAAAATTACTAAAAATCACTAAAAATTAAAACCATTTATAAAGAGATCCAAACACATGAAAACTCTTTTATTAAGAACCAATGTATTTCATTTACATCCTGGTTCCTAAGTACATATCCTATACCATCCCTTCCTGAGGATTACAAGCATCAACTGCCTTGTTAAAACTATTCACAGACAACATAAAAACCTCAAGGCATCATATCGATTCATTAAAGTACTAACTACTAATTCCGAGGACCTGAGAGTACAGAGATGACATATAGGATTCTCTATACAAAACATGACAGCCAGTGCCTCCACCTGGATTATCACTGTTGTCCCTGTTGCTGCTGCTATTGCTCTTCCCCTGCTATAGGGTTTCTGCCTCTTCCTTCGCGTCTACCTAAAAAGTTGGATGCCACGGGGGTGAGACAATTGAAAATTGTCCCAGAGAGAGATATAACTCTCTGCCAGAAACATTATTATTGTATTTTAATAGATTAAAATTGAGCAGAGGAATCATATTATTCAACAGTTGATAAATCAATATCTAAACAGATTAGTGCAATATTCTTATTTAAAGCATTTCAGCTATAACTTGAATAAGCAGCATATCATTTATCCAATAAGGAGTTGAAGTACATATATAACATTTATCCATCTAGGATATGTTAAGCAAGGTATCATCAACCAGTGATTCTCATATTTCAACTTTAAGCAAATACACTACACGACTGATTTCATTTTACAATCATACTTAAGCCATGAGGAGATGAGGTATACCACTCTTACTCCAACCGACCACTGCAAAATCGAAATCGGTACCATACATAGGTCAAGAAAGAGCCGGATTTCCATGACCTCATCCTCCTCAGTCAGTGTGAGGATAAAATGTAGGACATCTTGTGTCTCTACTAAATAGCTTTCCAGGGTATACTGGTAACTTTGCTATAGAGTTATAGCCCGTAACATATAATCTCTTCAGGATATGGCCCTTAGCCAATGCCTGGTATTGTGGAGTTATGGCCCATAGCCATACTCTTATTGGGATATGGTCCATAACCATTCATGTGCATAGGATATGGCTCGCAGTCATTCCTATGAGGCGTAAGGATATTTTCACCCATTACCCCCACATATTCAAAAATATGCATTCTAGGAATTCCCATAGGAAAACCTATTTCTCCATCACCAATTACTAACGATGATGGGTCTATGGTCAGGGCCCTACATGATAAGATTTCACTTGATTAATTAATTGTATTGCATATTCCTTTTTCATCAGACAAGTTTCCAAACATTAATTATTATGATATAAGATACAAAGAATGTGTAACACTTCTATCAAGTACTTTTCAAAACTTTATAGCACATTGGGATCTCAATCCATTATCTCATCATGGGCATTCTTATCACTTAACATCTCATCAAAATGATTATGAAATATGGGTATTCAAACCCTCAGTTCATCAAAGAACACTTGTTACCACTTATCAGGTAACTAAACACCTTCTATTCATCTGACCAAGGTAAACATGATACTTGCTACACAAGCATCTCACATGGCTCTTAAAGCCCATTTAATCTCTTATTACCTCTTACTAGGCAACAAACATATAATGTCTCACAAGGCCCATAAAACAATTTCAAGTAAATAACACATCATAGCTCATACCTAGCTATGCTCATCATCTCATGATATATGTAGGGTTAGTATACATGATAACAGTTATATCAATTACATATCAACACTAAGCAATGTAAGAGTAGCATCATTAATCCCTTGTTAGGGTTAGGATTTCCAAATTTCATATCAATTAGGGATACTCATCCCATTACCCAAAATTAGGGTTATAGCATATCATCATATTGCCCAGAATTAGGGATTCATGCACTTTTCCCCAAAATTAGGGTTTCACATACCTTCACCCTATATTAGGGTTAGGATTTCATATAGCCTTTCATAGCATCACCCTAGATTAGGGTTTCACATGGAATCAATATCTTGAATTAAGGTTCCTTATAACTTTTCCCCATATTAGGGTTTCATGTGGCTTAACCCAAAATTAGGGTTTTTCATTATATTACCCTAAATTGGGATTTCTCATATCATTACCCTAGATTAGGGTTACATCATTACCCTAGATTAGGGTTTTAAGTAACATTTTCATAAATTAGGTTAGGGTTCATCAACAATCTCAATTAGGGTTTCATAATCTCTTTATCAAGGATCATACCCCAATTACATATTATATTCATGTTGAGAGTGTTGAGGCTTAACCACTATATGATTATTATACATGTATGAATTCCTCTATCTCTCTCTCATCCTCTCTAGGATGTTGATTACTTTAAGCTTGATTAGATTAGGTCAACCCTTCATTCAAGTACATACATCTATAGTTACCATAGTGTATTGAGTTACTTCTTTCATAAGCATCAAAGGTTAACCACTCAAAAGGTACTAATCACTTAGGTACCTTAAAGGTACAACCATTGTAATTATCTTTGATATAAATCATTAAAAACCATGGGGTTTAATATCACTAACATGGTTTAAGTCAATTAGACCTTCAAACAGTCTTGAGGTACTAGACCTTCAAACGGTCTTGAAGTATTTTGACCTTCAAACGGTCTTGGTCCAAGACTCCAATCAGTCTGAGACCATTTAGACCTTAAACGGTCTTGGTCCCAAAACCTTCAATCGGTCTTAAGACCGTTAGACCATCAAACAATCTTGATCTCAAAATCCCTAAATGGTTTGTGACCGTTTGAATTTAATATAATTAACCCCAAATAGTTTGAAACTGAATGAGCAACTCATCATTGAAACCAATTGAATATCAAACGGTTTGAGATTTACCCTCCAAACGGTCTTCAACCGTTTGGTCCAAACCACCTTGAAACCGAATGGATCAATTAGGGTTTCCTCCAACCAATCAATCAATTTTAGGGTTTTCTTTATTGAATCATTCATCAATTGGACCATTGAAACTAGATTAAATTATAACTCTTGGATCTCCAACCATCCATCACAGCCCTGGACCTCCAAACGGTCTTGAGACCGTTTGCCCTCAAACGGTCTTGAGACCGTTTGAGCCATTCAACTTAGAAATCGGCTCAATCGATTTAGGGTTTGAACCATTCAATCCAATTAGGGTTTGTAATCAATGGATCACACATTCTTGAATACATTATAATTAAATCAATTTGATCCATTAGATCTTCATCATCCATATCATCAATAGACCTCAATGGTCTTGAGACCGTTTGATCACCAAATGGTCTTGAGATCGTTTGGTCATCAAAACTCAAAACCATTTGCCCATGATTTTTATTGAGGTGTGTGCTAAGATGAAATTGTCATCTTCAAGCTACAAACCATCGAAATTTTCTGTGATCTTTGTGGTGATTTCATCAATTAATCAAAAATAAGTTCAGGAATGAAAAAGGAATCAACATATGATGAAGAAATGATATCAATAATAACATATAAGGGTTCAAGTTATATAACCCGACTTCAAAGTTGAATCCAAGCTTCAAGCTTCACGTCCTCAATGGTGAATGAAGCTTTCTCAACTGTCCAAGGTCCGTTCTCAAGTCTTTGAGTGAAAAGAATGGCTAAGGTTGAAGATTGAATGGAGAAAAGAAGAAAATAAGCATTGAATTTCGATTTCCACCATGAAATCAAGGTTGAAGATGATTATGGAACTTACCTACAGGTTGGGGCATGTCCTCCTGTTGCTCCTAAGATCCCTTGTGTTCGGCCAAATCAAAGAAAGAAGAGTCTAAAAAAGAGTCTTTCATGTGGGTGAAAAATGGGATATATGTATGTGAATTTCAAGAGAGAGAAAGCAATAGAAAATTCCTTAAACTCCCAAAATTGGTGCCACTTATCCCCATCACTTCCTTGCATACGAAGCCATCATATTATTCTTCAAAAACCTCTCATTTATCCTTGAATTAAAAGCTACCACTTTAAGCACCTTAATCGTTATAATACTATTATCCATTTTTAGTGGACAATTCTTTTTAATTAACAATTGCAAGTGGATTTCTTCACCTACTTAGGATATTTCGGTGTCTTTGCAAGGAAGAAGGATTCCCATACTTATACAAATTCAACCATCACACTTTTTGTTGAAGGGCACTTCCTTTAAAATATTTATTTTTGCATTAAATTGAATTAGGGTTTCAATTATGCTTAAATCTTGATTATTTTAATATCAATATTCTCTCTCCTCCAAAGAGATTCAAATGAGATGCCCCTATGATTTTCTTATCTCTAATTAATACCAAGAAACATTAGGGACTCTCTATAAGTGATATTTTTCATATTGAACCCTAGGTTTTGGGTAAATTGCACATTACACCAAAACTAGGTTTTAATGCACAAACATTGCTTAATAAGCTCTTTCTTGGTGCTTAGGCTACCACAAGCCATACCTCTGCATCATTATCATTCTGAAGATGCTTCAACACTTGAGGAACATTTTACCATGTAACATTTACAAAACCCCTCAACTTGGGTAATTTGCACATTAGTCCAAAACATGCAAAACATTGTTTTCAACATTATTCAAAAAAGGACTAAAATTAAAACATAAGCTCCTATTGAGCCTTAATTTATTTTCAAAATATAAGAGAAAGCATATAATTATATTTCTTAAAAAAAACATCTAGGGTTAAAGCATAACCCAGGTCAGGGATGTTACAATGATGTTCTTGTAGTAGATAATGTGATGGTCTAAATGACCGTTGGGCATGTTTGAACCCTAATAGAGGTGTGATTATCTTCATGATGTGATAAAGGTTGGTACCCTTGGATAATGTGATAAGGATTTATATCCTGTGTTGGTGTGATGACAAGTAGAGTCTCATGAATGGTAATGAAATAGTACTTATGATGTTGAAATAAGGATTATACCTTATACATTTTATATATTTTGAAGTTGCTATATATTAATGCTTGCTAGAAATGAATTAGGTTTTGTTTGTCCACTTGTTTGATAAAGCCTTAATTCACCCAATTGGCAGTAACTAATCAAAGTTAAACCCTAATCATGTAGTTGCCCTGGTCATAGATCCATTCTAGCGTCAGGACTTACTGGATGGTGAAACAAGTATTCCTAAGGCAAACTCTGAGTGCATATTGTTGAGTATATGACATGCTTGGAGAGTACATCCTTCTCATCTAGACCCTAAGTGTGTTTGAGAATGGTTGCAGTCATGTATTGATATTATATATGTCATATGTGAGGTCAAGAGTGAGAAAAACTACGGTTGTACCTCAGTGGTAGGGTTTTTTAGCCTGATGTCTAGTATCATGACCTGTACCAAGGCGGGCTAGGTGTTTTCAGCTTCACTATATGTGGCTAGTGACAGTTTGACTAATACGCCATTGCATTGCAGACTCGTACTGATCGATTGAGAGGAGAAGATCTTGGATTATGGCTCTTCCTAGATCTTGTATATCATTGATTTTAACTTACCAGTGGTCAGTTGGATTTGGGTGGTACGACTCAAATTCTCAGGGCATTAATAAAAGACATCGTCTATCCATGTAGTATATCTATTAGGGTTATACATAATGATTTACATTGGATGATAACCCTTGTTTTCTCTATTCACATATAGATGATGTATGGTGCAATTACAGAATTAGCCATTCTTATGTTGTTAGTTATATTGTTACTGTTGGTTATGTTTATGATGTTAGTTATCTCATGTTGTTAGATATGCTTATATTGTTGATAGTTGTGCTTATGTTGTTAGCTCTACTTATGATGTAGATATGCTTATTCTGTTAGACATCCTCACGCTATTGGCTTTGCTCATACTATTCAATATGTCTATGTTGTTAGGTATGGTATACTATTTTATATGCTTATGCTATTAGTTTTGTAATGACTGTAGACATGCTATATTGTTAGACATGCTCATATTATTCAAATATGCTCATATTGTTATTGGTATTTATGATGCTAGATAGGCTCATGATGATGGTTATGTTCATAGTAATATCTACATCTGGTAATTGAGAATAATGGTTGCTTCTAAGACTCTGATTATAATTTCTCTTAACAAAGTCCTTATAACTGTTAATTCCATTATGTTCTTTTTTTATCTATCTATCTATTTAATCAGATTAATCTACTTAATCTATTTTATTACATAACCCATTGTGATCAATAAGCATTGTTGAGAGTTATATCTCTCGTTCGGACATGGGTCTCACTTGTGGGTCACTACAATCTTTTTAGGTGATTGTCAATAGCAGTAGCAGACCATTGGCAGTGACGAGGAGCTGATGTGATGGAACACAAAAGGTGTTCTTTATATGTCTAGCATGTCATTGAGTCATCCTTGTACTCTCAAGTATGGGAAGGAAAGTTTTTTATATAGTGTTTTATCGACTCAAGCTTTCATAGTATTCCGATGTTGTGCATGTAGATGATATCTCACATGCATAGTTGTATATGTTGTGGCTAAAGTAATAGATCCTTTTGTATGAGACTTTTGATAAGATTTGTGAAATAATATGAGATGTTTGGCTTTTATCTAAATGTTGTTGAGTAAATTTGTGAAAAATTAATCATTTTTAATTAACTTTCTTTTTAGATATGTGTTTTGTTAGTGGTTGATCGTGTTTGAGTTTTGAGTAAGCTCTCTTTTTGTGATGGGTTGTCACAAATTTTCTAGGGTTGGTGTTTGCTTCTAGATACTTCTTACATACTCGTCCAAGGTTCATTATGGTAAATATTATTACTTTATTGGTTTATTTTGATCTAAGCCTATTGGTATCTTATTCATGTACTTTGGTTTTTGGAGAAAATGGGTTCGTTTTTGGATAATCTAGGGACTATTTTTTTATCCTACTCCCCTTGTGTAGGAAGTTGAAGAACTACAACTAAAATTCAAAAGGCTAGAAAAAATAGTTGGAATTAAAATGGTAGAACTTGTTATTAACTAAAATTCAACGTACTAGACTAGACCACCTCTTTGATGGTGAACTATATGTTCAATCCTTGGACTATTCTTTGAGGTGGTTCTTTTCTAAAGCTTATTAAGCAATATTATTATCATGGTGAGTGATCTCCACCTTACATTCTTCTAGATCATTATGTCCCCAAGAAGACAAAGTAGGGATATAGAACCAACACCAACAAGTCTTCTATCAGAATCCACCACAACTTTTATGCATCCCACCTCCCAAGTCTTCTCTAATGCCAGATGGATAGAAATAATCTCCATATCACGAATCGTTGCAACTGATAGGTTACATACCCATCCCCATAGAAAGTAGCTTCTCTTATCGCAACCAACTATTGTTGATGATCCCTTATTACTCATCCATGAAGCATAACAATTTAAGTTTATGCATCAGATTGAAGGGCATCCTTCCAATGTTCATTGTGCATATATTCCCTTATCCACTTAATTTTTAGAGAAGGTGTCAAAATTGCATTGGTCTAAATCTTAATACATTTACGCACTCTGTCTGCCTCCTCAATCTTCTATTTGATTGCATCATTGTTCCTGTCATGCCATAATTCCAACCATCTTGCAACCAATTGAGTCTACATTCAAGTACCAACCTCGAGATTCATCTTCAATCACTCCTCCTTAGTGGTCTGAAAGAACTACATCCCCCACACCCTTAATTATAGGCACATAGGTTTGGATTGCTAACAATCTCGCAGTGCAATTATAGTCTCCTCCTCCCCCATGAATCTACTATACTCCAAATTCTCAATGCATGTTTTCATCATGAGGCCACAATGGATGACCATCAACATAAGTAGAGACAACTTTTCTGATATCTTAGCTTGCCACATCATCCTTCATTGGCTAGATCTTCTTTTCCCTTTACCTTTCCTAGTGGTCATGTATGCCTTGTGTGTAGAAGATCTTCCATTGCACTCCAACATCCTTCACAACACATCATCTAGTTTGTCCCTTATATGTGGAGGAAGGGTAGTGATAGCTGCACCACCTAGCCTAG
Organism: Alisma plantago-aquatica; assembly: GCA_963693085.1. NCBI lineage: Eukaryota > Viridiplantae > Streptophyta > Magnoliopsida > Alismatales > Alismataceae > Alisma > Alisma plantago-aquatica. The sequence goes on along the minus strand of OY856410.1, from coordinate 144,044,129 downwards.
AAGTATTGATGTAAGAATTCCTTATTCAATAAAACATTGAGATCCACCAAGCTAGAAAGGATTAGGTCCTCGATTTCCACATTATTCGGATTGAGCAACATTCCTATAGATTAGGTTATTTATTCATCCACTATTAGTATCATACTTTGGTAGAACATCCATCCATAATCACTTTACAACAATCAGACTTCGAAATGGTATGCAATTCAACAATTGCTCTCCACATTATTTTTCTATTGACTAAGATTCATTGGTATGTATGCCCTAAGAGACAATCATGGGATGATTGGTGGGATACATTAAGATTGATTTGATAAACATCAAAGGAAAGCTTCCAATTCTTTCTAGTTCAGTCATATGAGATAATGATAGAACAGATTGAATGTCTAGAGAATGACAGTACTCAATGACGTATGCTTTCAGGTTCTGGACCAGAACGATGAGATCATACAGATGCTAAGAGTTTGTACATTCTTGTTATGTCCCTAGTCAGATGTCATTGTGGAAGGTAGATAGAAAACAATGACACACAAGACTAGATTGTGGTGTTGGTTGATGAAAGAATCTCATTAGTCATGATATGGAGATATCAAACCAAACACATAGGTACTTGTTAGAGAACAAGTGTACCGGACAGACCCACCATGAGTTTGATACATGGAACCATGACATGGTAGTCACAGTCAGTTCTCACAGTGATGGTGGTGAGTGTGATTCTTTGACCTGAAATCACTACACTCAACACATGTCATTGGGTACACTTTGACATCATCAAACGCAGTACTAAAACATGGGTTGTTATAAAGGTGATGATTGGGTGGCTTTGACACATGGGGCTTTTGAAGGGTGAGTCATAGATATGGGATTTGTCCCTCCTGAGGGATTTTATATCCATGGCCACTTGATGAGTAGGATTGAGATAGGCGTGCGCACACATGTGTGAATAAATATGTGATATTGATGTCATACATATCTCCTCCAATCTACTCTGAGATCAAGAAAGTGAATGAATGTTGATAGGATCATTGTTCCATGCCTTGAGTTCATTCGGGATATCAGTTACAAAGGAATTATACATTCACTGTAACACCATTCACAGATTGTAGGATTGAAATTTGTTCTCCAACTTCCTATTTCACTTGGGTAGCATTGATGTGCAACTAGGCACCGTTCTTTGCTTGTGAAGTCATAAGTGTTATGGACTTTCACTATCAACGTGAAATGGACCTGCAGGGTCACACACATAGGATTTAACCTGGAAGAGGAGTTTATCCACAAATGATGTTTAGATTGATTACTAAAGGAGTTTAGTAGTTCAATTAAACACTCAATTAATTGATAGCTCAAAATCATAGCGTTCAAGGTGTTGGACCGATTGATTAGAGTATCAGATTGATTTAAATTGCGATTGACTGATTTGCATAGTCTACTGCCCCAACCGATCGGCTCATGGGATGAACCGATCAGATCAGGTTGGTGAACCGATCGGCTCAAGATAGGTTGAACCAACCAGTTCAAGAGTTGAACTGATCTGCCCAACTGGTTCAATCGAGATCGTTTGGAAAGGCAGAAGACTATTTTGCAAATACAATTTGTTTCACTTGTACAAATTTGATTTGGACAAGGATTAATATTTGATTAATCCAAGATAAATTTGAAAGTCAATTTGAGTTGGACCAGGACCATGAACTGATCGGATCATGTGATGAACCGATCGACTCAGGTGTCCCAAATGATTGGTTCAGGTGTGGACCGATCGGTTGAGGTCACCAAATGACTTGTTTCAGGGTTGAAACGATCGGTTCAGCTGGCGAGTTGTTTGCTTTGTGGAAAATCTCGAACCCTTCTACTCCTGCATTAATCCCGCATTGCCCAGGACAGAGAACCATGTCCCATGACCCTCTTATATATAGGGGCAGTGGGGAGCTTCTAAAAAAGACAACTCAGTGCATCAGTTGCTCTGCAAAGTTGTCGTTCTCTCTAGTTTTGGTAACCGAGAGAGAGCCCAAGCAAGTGCTACCCGATAAGGGAGGCACAACAAGGGAAAGACAACTATAGAAAGGCAACTGGTTGTAGGAGAGTGTGTCGGTGACTAGTATGCCAACAGGAGGATACAACTCCTTCCGATTCCTTATGAGACAAGGAGATCGAACTTCCAGGTGGTCCATGTGGACTACTTTAGAGGCAGGAGACTTCTACCACTCAGAGGATAGCTGTCAATCCTGACAGTCCTGGTGAGACCAGGAGCTGACAGTCCCAGTGAGACCAAGAGCTGCACAGACACCATCCAAGACTAGAGGTGAAGACCGCGCAAGCTGTGAGGTAACATCGCCGAGCAAGCCTCAGGACAAGGTATGCCTCTACAAACCATCCTTCCTATTGTATAGACGTTGACACAATTCCTTTTTTTATGGGTTTGGGAGAAGAATTTTTTTTTTGTTTCCGCTGCCTTCTCTGCCTCCCCTAAAACACAACAGTGGTATCAGAGCCACGTCAACTGCTCTATACTTCATGATTATCGATATGATCGATTTTGGTTTGTCACCTTTATTTATTGAATATGATGCGAATAAAATTGGATTTATGCATGTCCAATCCTAAATCCACAAATCCCAATATACATATATGATATGTAATATTAATGCACTCGATACACAACGCCCTTAAATGCATTTTGTGGTGGATGTATAGCATGGTTATGGCCAATAAACCCTATGTATTTTTGCTTGGTTGTATGTGGTTGCTTGCATCTCGGTCTGTGCACCGATTCCCTATCTCCTATTCCTGATGTAACTCGAGATAACTCGAGATTTCTTTCCTATCTTTGCTCCCCCCTGAATGTAACTCGTGGTTTCCCAATACAAATGTAAAATAGGATAGATCTTTTATTTCCTGTTATATCAAAGAACGGGGGACAACCTGACGACAACTGAGATGATCGGTTCAAGCCGTGAACCGATCGATTGGCATTCCAGACGACCGGCTTGAGGAGTGAGACGATCGGGTGGAGGCCATGTGGAGATGCACAACGACCAGGAGAACCGATCGGTTGGAGGAGCCAACCGATCGGCTGGTGGCACCCAACTGTCTGGCCTAATGGCGAGCCGATCAATCATGGAGATGAGTTGATCAAACCCAACAAAGGCAAAGCACAGAGTTCATCTTATACAGGTTGCATGTGATGCAAACCTATATGAATGTGATTCCTCTTGGCTTGAGGAATCACATTAGGATGGCCATAATCATCGCTTTTATCGTTTCACATGTTTTCTGTGGGATATAGCATGTATATGATACATACTATGTATTGTGGTGATTGGATATGTATATGTACCTATAAAACCAAATCCCTCATTAAATATTAAAGTTTTAGATGCCTTCCAAATGCGACACTCATGAAAAGCTTGATCGGCCAAGTGCGGGAACGCCCTAGCATGGTGCACCATCTATCTCGTGCAAGCGTGAAGGATGGATATATGGGTCTGCCCTAGCAAGGTGCATATTCATTGTGTTGGATTTGGGTCAGACTTAACAAGGTGACCTAGATAGGATCTAGCACCTCGAGGCATGGAGGTGATCATGGCAAGGAGTTGCATATGATATCTTTCAAGAGTTTCATATGATGCAATTGGCAAAAGTTGCCTACCTAGAAGATCTAAGTTGTGGGTGACAACCCAAGCTGGTCCATGAATCAAAGGATTTCAGGATCTTGACCCACTAGAAGGTTGTACGCTGCAATCTTCTGAATTGATGGTGAGGGCTATCGATTTGAAAAAAATAGTGGGAGCGATAATTAATTAAAGTCCTAATTATATCTTCAAACCTTTCAAATCAATCAAATAAGTCAAAATTGAGTTTTGGACTAAATTGCATATACTTCCTTTTGTAGTTCAAATGACAACAAACAACAATCACTTTTTGTTACGATCGGTCCTTGAGAAGGACAAGTTGAATGGGACTAACTTCCATGTCTGGTTTAGGACATTGAAAATTGTTCTCACTCAAGAGAGAAAGCTCTATGTCTTGGATACTCCGGTTCTAGAGGAACCTGCTCCTACCGCACCAAAGGCAGAAAGGGATGCTTATAAGAAGCATTCTGATGATGCCATTGATGCAAAGTTCTTGATGTTGTGCTCCATGAACCACGAGTTACAAAGACAACATGAGAACATGGGTGTCATTAAGATGATTCAACATCTCAAGAACATGTATGAAGATCAAGCACGACAAGAGAGGTATGATGTCTCCAGGGCACTGTTCAAGTGTGTCATGACAGAAGGAGATCTAGTTGGTCCTCACACACTCAAGATGATTGGGTATGTATTGAACCTGACGAGACTGGGATTTCCCCTGAGCCAAGAGTTGGCTACTGACGTGATACTACAATCATTACCAGAATCCTACAGTCAGTTTGTGATGAACTACAACATGAACAAGTTTGACAAGCCGTTGACAGAGTTGTTGGGCATGTTGAGGACAGTCGAGACACAGATGAAGAAGGACAATCCTAAGTCTATGATGATGATCAGTGACACGAAAGGCAAGTCCAAGCGTAAGGGCAAAGGCAAGGCTAAGAAAGGTTCTGATGCTAGCCAGCAACCCAATTCATCTTCAACTCTCAAGGCCAAGGGAGGTGTGACCAAGAGAGGCAATTGCCACCATTGTCAAAAGCCAGGACATTGGAAAAGGAATTGTCCACTCTATCTGGAAGAACTAAAGAAGAAGGAGGCAATAGACGTCTCCACTTGAAGGTGTCATGAAATAAACTTGTAACATTTTTGAGGTATATGATACCAACATGTAAAATGTAAAGCACTCAATAAATGGGGCAAGTATTTCCGCCTTGGATAAGAGTACTTTAGTTTATTTTCAGCCTTGAAGGAATGTAATAGAGTTATGAACTGTTATTTCATATTTTCCAATGGATAGAAACACACTATTTTTTGCATATTGTATGACAATGATAGCAATTAATAAATTTGATGTTTCAATCTTTGTGGCAATGCCTTGTTTATCTTGTGGTACTTGGTATGCATAAGATAAAATGATACCTAAAAGTTATTGATAACTCAAACAATCAAATTAGCATAAATCATGAGAAGTTCATTTCTAGTTTCCATATGATGGATAAATCTAGACTCTTTTGGTTAGAGAGCCAATAAGAGACATGAATCTCTTAGACATGATTAATCAATCTTCACTAGTGGTAGTGGGAGAATGATTATCCTATTACGTATAATACATGTGATGTATTTACATACCTATTGGAGCAAATGCTAATACTTGAAATGGTGTTTAGAGAAATACCAATATGAATATATTTAAGTGTTCAAGAACATCATAGATGAAGTACAAATTTGTAAAGTGTTAATTCTTGATGAGATCAATGAATAAAATACTTGAACCAAATGTTTGAGATCCTTATGAGTGATTATGACAGTGTATCATAGTAAGCTCGTGATTAAGGCATGGTGTTGTCTAAATAAAAAAGGAGTCATACTCTAAGGAGATAGAGGATGATTATCAAATAACCAAATTCTTCTTAAAGAATACCCCACACTAATAAAGGACATTAAGAATCACAAGGAGTTGTGAGTTCTTATATCCTTGACAGGAACACCTCGATCATCTATGTGATGAGTTGGTCATGTGATGATTCAACTATCTATATGAATATGAGGGACCCGATTTTGAGTTATGGTTTATGACCATTACATCCTAAATGACTTCCATGTGAACCATAAGGTATGACCTTGATGGTAGCACTCATTGGGATAAAATCCATAAGTGCGAATGAGTCTTAAGTGTTAAGACACATGGATAACATTTTGAGAAGGATGATGCTTGTTGATTTCAACTTAATGACTAAAAGATTTGGCACACATATACTAAAACTGCATTCCTATGAGGAATAAAACAAGTATGTGTATGTGACACAACCTATAAGGTTTATGAATCCGTTAATGCAAATGTAGTTTATAAGTTACAATGGACTAATCAATGTGATTTATTATGTACAAGCAACTCAGAGCCAGATCTTTACTTTGATGATATAGTCAAAGGGTTTGACTGATATATCAAACATAAAGAAGGGATCTGTGATTTAGTGGGAGCGTATTCACATTCCACATGTTGATGTGAAATGGAAATGTTCTAGAATGGAAATCCAAACTGGAAATTATCTTTAAGGAAAATAGAGACATTTCCTATGTGATAGGAATAGAGATCTATAGAGATAGTTCTCGAAAAACCTCTTGACCTGAAAAGAGAGTGCATACATTGGCAATCTATATTGAAGGGTTCAGTATGTACATATTCAGTGGGTGAAAACTTGTTCATGTTACATGAAGTTAGTATCCCAAGGCCAAGTGTCCAATTCTTATGAAGAATGGGAACAATAAGAATATATATGGATCTATCATGTATGAAATCATCCCATTATCTTGCATGTATGGACATAGCAAGAATGAAATGCATTCATCATCTTGTATGTAGGACTTGACAATATGATGTGCTCATCCTGATAACTCGTATGTGGGACATGACAAGTGGATGTCTGTCTAGTTCCAGTAAGGGTTACTGGAATACCATGAGAACTTGATAAGTACTTGAGAAGTACTAGTTCTATGGAAATAAGGAAGGATTCACTGTAAAGAGTTACACTGATGCGAACTTCCAAAATGGACAAAGAATTAATCGCAATATATATGGGATATATAAAAGTGAACGTTTGTTGATAATTGAAAACATTCCAATAAAGTTGTTTTAAAAGGAAATGCTGAGTATCCATGTGTTAGAGAACAACAATGGATACTATATGGATCTAGGAGTTCTTAGAGATGAACTTATAGATATTCCGGTCATTGATGACAAGTTAGGAGTGCTTGGGCATGCAATGTGGCTAAAGGTTAGCAAAGGAATACTAGATCGCATATTACGACAACTCCATCTCATACATGTGACGTACAAAGAAGAGATGAGAGAAATGCAATTAATACCAACTTTGGCAAGGTGTTTCCATAACTCACTGCGTTAGTACTAGAGCACAGTGTGGGACATGTTTGAAGATCACTATGAATATGATTCAATGGTGATTGTCTCATAGTGCAAGTGGGAGTCTGTTGGTATGTATTCCCTGAGAGCCAATAATGGGATGATTGGTGGGATACATTAAGATTGATTTGATAAACATCAAAGGCAAGCTTCCAATTCTTTCTAGTTCAGTCATATGAGATAATGATAGAACATATTGAATGTCTAGAGAATGACAGTACTCAATGATGTATGCTATCAGGTTCAGGACCTGAATGCTAAGAGTTGTCATTATGGAAGGTAGATAGACAACAATGACACACAAGACTAGATTGTGGTGTTGGTTGATGAAACAATCTCATTAGTCATGATATGGAGATATCAAACCAAACACATAGGTACTTGTTAGAGAACACGTGTACCAGAAAGACCCACTGTGAGTTTGACACATGGAACCATGACATGGTAGTCATGGTCAGTTCTCATAGTGATGGTGGTGAGTGTGATTCTTTGACCTGAAATCACTACACTCAACACATGTAGTTGGGTACACTTTGACATCATCAAACGCAATCCTAAAACATGGGTTGTTATAAAGGTGATGATTGGGTGGCTTTGACACATGGGGCTTTTGAGGGGTGAGTGATAGATATGGGATTTTTCCCTCCTGAGGGAGTTTGATATCCATGGACACTTGATGAGTATGATTGAGATAGGAGTGCACACGCATGTGTGAATCAATATGTGATATTGATGTCATACATATCTCCTCCAATCTACTCTGAGATCAAGAAAGTGAATGAACATTGACCTGATGATCATTCCATGCCTTGAGTTCATTTAGGATATCAATGACAAAGGAATTATACATTCACTGTAACACCATTCACGGATTGTAGGATTGAAAGTTGTTCTCCAACTTTCTATTTCACTTGGGTAGCACTGATGTGCGACTAGGCTCCAATCTTTGCTTGTGAAGTCATAAGTGTTATGGACTTTCACTGCCAATGTGAAATGGACCTGCAGGGTCACACACATAGGATTTAACCTGGAAGAGGAGTTTATCCACAAATGATGTTTAGATTGATTACTAAAGGAGTTTAGTAGTTCAATTAAACACTCAATTAATTGATAGCTCAAAATCATAGTGTTCAAGGTGTTGGACCAATTCATTAGAGTATCAGATTGATTGAAACTGCGATTGACTGATTTGTATAGTCTGCTGCCCCAATCGACCGGCTCATGGGATGAACCGATCAGATCAGGTTAGTGAACCGATCGGCTCATGGGCTGAACTGATCAGTTCATGACAGGTTGAACCGACCGATTCAAGAGTTGAACTGATCGGCCCAAATGGTCCAACCGAGATCGTATGGAAAGGCAGAAGACTATTTTGCAAATACTATTTGTTTCACTTGTACAAATTTGATTTGGACAAGGATTAATATTTGATTAATTGGAGAAAAATTTGAAAGTCAATTTGAGTTGGACTAGGATCACGAACCAATTAGCTCATGTGATGAACCGATCTGCTCAAGTGTCCCAAACGATCGGTTCAGGTGTGAACCGATCGGTTGAGCAGGGTTGAAAGGATCGGTTTGGCTGGCGAGTTGGTTGCTTTGTGGAAAATATCAAACCCTTCTACTCCTGCATTAATCCCACATTGCTCGGGATAGAGAACCCTGTCCCATGACCCTCCTAGATATATAGGGGTAGTGGGGGGCTTCTCAAAAACACAACTCAGTGCATCAGTTGCTTTGCAAAGTTATCGTTCTCTCTGGTTTTGGTAATCGAGAGAGAGCCTGAGCAAGTGCTACCCGATAAGGGAGGCACAACATGGGAAAGACAACTACAGAAAGACAACTGGTTGCAGGATAGTGTGTCGGTGACTAGTACACTAATAGGAGGGTGCAACTCCTTCTGATTCCTTATGGGATAAGGAGACCGAAGTTCCATGTGGTCCGTGTGGACTACTTCAGAGGCGGGAGACTTCTGCTGCTCAGAGGACAATTGTCAATCCCGATAGTCCCGGTGAGACTAGGAGCTGACAGTCCCGGTGAGACCAGGAGCTGCACAGACACCATCCAAGACCGGAGGTGAAGACCACACAAGTCATGAGGTAACGTCGCCGAGCAAGCCTCGAGACAAGGTACGCCTCTACAAACCATCCTTCCTATTGTATAGACGTTGACACGATTCCTTTTTTATGGGTTTGGGAGAAGAATTTTTTTTGTATCCGCTGCCTTCTCTACCTCCCCTAAAACCCAACAAGATTGCCTTTACACTATTGATATTTATTCTTCATTGCTTTGCACTACAATACCTCTCTTCATCTGACAAATTCTTAGGAATAATGCATGAGCAAAGTTTTGTTTCAATTATATACATAGAATGGATACCTAGACCCCCATCATCTTTTCTTGCTAGAACCTGATCCTAGGAAATCAAGGAAACAACTTGCTTCCTCTTATTACTCTACTAGAGAATCTTCCAATTAATGCATTGAATTCTCATGCATAGGTTATTTGGATATCTACTTGTGTGCATTTTATATGTTGGTATTGTAGTGATGACCAACTTTATTAGCAAAAGTAGATTATCCAATAAAAGGTTCTAAGTAGACTGGCCAATAACATATCCTTCTACCTTGTTTGAAACCTCAACATCAGTATCTTTTTTTATCCTAGAGTGAACAACCCCATATACTACCCAAGATTCTTGGAGTATTGGATGCCCACCATACTACATATGCCATCTTTCACCCCCAACATACTCTCAGAGAAAAAGATGGTTATTTTATCTATAGAAATTAGTTGTCTAGTTTCCCTTTATAAAGATCTAAACCATTTTGTAAATGTCCTTCATTTGTTTCACATCATCTCTGATGAGGATGAAAATATCTATGAAGGAAACATTTACATAAATGACCCTCTTCATGTAACCTTCAGAGGCACTCTTCCCATTCCTGACATGATTAATTAACTGATTTAATCTCTTGATGCACATTTCAAATAGATAAGGAGAGAAAGGGTTCCAACTTCAATCCCCATGGAGCCATAAAGTTATGTGTGCACTCCCCATTTTGAAGAATGATGGTACTAGCCCCTGATATGGAATTCATCACATAGGAGATAATGTTTCCTGGAAGCCCAACTTTAGTAATAGTGTCTCAAAAGATCCCAATATATTGTGTCAAAATATTTTGACAAATCCACTTTTATAGCCATATATGGAGCTACCCCGAGTCTTCTCATACTTTGAATGGCCTGCTACACTAGTGCAATGTTACTTAAAATATGTGTTTCTAAAACCAAGATAATTTGATATGTATATATTCATTTTGACATGAATGGCTTTAGGCATTCAACAATGATCATCTAACATTACTTTAGTACCATATAACTGAGGGATATTGACCTAAGATGTGCATAATTAAGTGGGTTACCCACTATTGGGATCAAGACTATCATTGAGTCACACATCATGTATTTTAAAGGGTATCCTAGGAGATCCCTAGAAATTATCATCTTCAAAGAGAATTTCATAGTTTTCTAAATATATTTTAAATACCTAGTATCAATCGGGCCAGGGCCACATTCTTTGTACTTTACCATCGTATTCAAAATGTTTTTTTGTTTCTTTTTATGTAGGTGTTTGTCGAATCCAACTGAATTAATATAAGGTGGGCTTGTCAAAGTTGAATATAATCTTGTTCAAATCAGTCATTGTTGGATGGGTGCTAGTTCTGAATTTCTTCTTAAAATGATGTTGGACCATGATTGTTAGCTCCATGGTATTAGTACTTTATATATATTCTAAACTTCCGTGTCTTTAAGTATAGTGATAATGTTTCTCTATATTCTTCCCTTCACATAATCATGAAAGTAATTTGAATTACTACCTCCACTATGGATCCAGATCAAATGGCTCTTTAGAGTCCAATCCTCTTCTTCAACGAAAAGTTAGTCCACATTCTCATTATTTATTCAAACTTTCAACACCTAGAATGAAATTGTAATTATCCTTAATTGCATTTACATTTCCTTAATATGATGTCTCAATTGAGCCATATTTCATCCAACAAAAATCAACAACTCCTTATCCCACCTTACATATTTTCCCTTGATGTTATCCCATGACACTGAATGAATTCTTATCTACTAGATCTAGTTTTGAAAAGATTTAAACTTCTTGTTCAAATACCAAGTTGCCTTTGTTTGAAAGACAAATTGGTGATTCATCCTCTTGACATTAGTCAAAAGTATAGGACAGTGTTGTGAACTAATTTGTGGAATATGTATCACCATGCATCCAACATTGTGTTGGACCCACAAATTATTTGCCAAGTATATGTCGAGTCACTCATGTAGAACACCTTTCTTGTATGTGAAACATACTCTACATATCCAAGATCCACCAAAACTTCCTTAATAAAAAATTATGGGAACTTTGTTGATTTATCATCCTTGCAAAACTTACTAACCTAATTCTCTACCATATTCAACATAGTGTTGAAATCATCAACCACCACCCATTCCATGTGCATACTATAACTGATTCAGAGATGGTTCTTTTGAAGAAAAGTGTAAAGCATCATATTAGGATGTGCATACACTACCATCAGGTAGACCGCATCAACGCAATGATGAAGGCACTAGATGTGCCTCCTGAGGATATCCACACAACAACTTCTCTCTTGCCAAAGTAACTAGGTACCTTCTGAGGAGCCTATGGATTCATCTCTATGCAATTGATTTTAAACCCAACATATTATAAGTAGCATACACTCTTGTGAGCTCCACTACAACCACCAAAGTAAGTTTACAAGCTTAATAACCATCTCCTAAGGTATTTTGTGACTTCTTATTTCTAATTACCTAAACATTCAAACAAATTGTTCTAATATAATAAATATTGAGAAAGTGATTAGACACTGAGATTGTTTTCTTGCCCTGTGACCCCTATTCCCTTTTGCAGAGTCTTCAACTTTCTTTTTCCTTCACTCCTCATCATTCTAAGTGACAACTATTGGATCTAAGGGCTCTAGGGGGGTAATAGAGCTACAAAACATCTCACAAAATAGATTAGACATTTACATTATATCAAGTTTAAAGCAATAGCTTAAGTGCAATTTGAAGTCCTATCTAACAAGCATAGAAAGGGGAGAGAGATTAATAGCAAGCACTTGACAAAGGGCTGTAGAGTGGTTCCACACTTCAAACTAGAAGTGAGTCAGTCTACTACCTAGAGAGGTCAACCTCTAGGACTCTACAAGTGATTTTCTCTATATTATCACCGATAAGAGTTACAACACAAGACCACCAAAGGACTTACCCATCCAAGCACAAGGAGTATCCACCTTACCAAGGACTTACCCACTTTTCAAGAGTCTTCATCCTTTACTAAGGTCTTACCTAATCAAGCTCAAGTCTTCCTCCGTGAAGGACTTTTGTGACTCCTCTTGAATATTTCACCTTTGCCTTCTCCTTCACCTGGAGAAGATCACCACCTCTTCATCATCCTTGAAGAGGTCCAGCTACAACTTCTTCTTCACTCGAGGAAGCTTGCTTCACCTTTTCTTCATGTAGGAAGAGGATAGGGAAGTAGGAGAAGATGAGAGCTTTACATGCACAAGGGTGGATCTCTCTTACAAAAGGCCTAACTCACTCATAATCATGAAATGAAGTGTAAACTAGAGAGAGAAAGGGGCTCAAGGAGTTTTAGAACACTCAACTATAGCAAGGACTTTGAATAGCTTGAATGAGAAAACTTGGAATGAACTCCAAGGGGTCCTATTTATAGTTGAGGGTACTCCCTTGAGTTGGGGATCACTTATGGCCTAAATATATCCATTTTCCTCAATGGAACAGATCTATTTTCACCCAAAACAAGTCACCAATAGTTATAATCACTTTTTCTATGTTTTCTGTATAGTACATTCTGTCAAGTTTCAATAAAGGTAACTCGACTGATCAACTAAAAGACAAAGCCAATTTGTAAAGTATCAGTTGAGTTTGTTTTAGGGAACTCGACCTATGAGCTAAAATTGAGTTTGCTCAAAGAGGCAGTCGGTCGAGTTTTGTGAGTGTACAACTCGACTGATGGGTCATCTTCAGAAAATCCATCATAGGATCGGTCGAGTTGGAAACTCAACCGATGGACATCCTGTGATAAATTTTCTAAGTTGACTTGTGAGTGATTAAACCTTGGTAATTTGTGTCCCTTATATTTTTCTCATCTTAGTTACAAGTCATATCATCAATACAAGTGATTACAAAATTCTTCTAAGGTCATTTGGAGTGATTTCCCAAACAGCACACTTGCATTGCATTTGACTTGAACTCAGAAATGCTAGGGCTTGTGTAATTTGATCCTTTTCATGTACCTAAAGCCTGAAATCAATCTTGAAAAAGCATATTAGATACATATTAATGGAATGGTTAAGTCATTATCAAAATATGGGCAATTTAAAACCCTTAGGTCAACAAAAACTTCATCTTTCTTTTACATTCGGGCATCTCCCTTGCCACCTTCCCAACATGGTCTCATTCTCTAGGTTCTATGGGGATGTCGCAAACTACAACCTAATATGTATTACTTGAGATCACTTCAACCAAATTTATCACAAAATGAGGGAATCACCTTATCCCTGTCAAGGTCTACTTCTGTGTGCATCTCCTTTACATTCTATTAGTCTTTTTCTACTATCTACAAAGCTTCTTTCCCGTCTTTGTTCTTCCAACCTTCCTCCATTGGCTTCTCCATCTCTTTTGCATCCTTCTTTGAGTCATTATTTGACCTTCTTATATGTTTCCCAATCTTCTTATTTCTTGTGCGTTCTCTATCCTGCATTATATGATGATGAGCCCTCATCCTCTTGTTGTACCTCTTCATTATCTTCATCCCATTGCGTGATGTTTCACATTAACAAACCAATATTACTAATAAAACATGATTTAAAAGAAATGATCATCATCAACATATAAACCACATCGTAAGATCATGGGTCCCAAACTTTTCATTATAAAAGGGGATGATAATAACAAATCTTTATGTCTATTGTAGAATTATTCATAGTTGATATGCATTTTACAACTGTGTAAAGATTTTTCTTTCATTTACATATATATGCAAGAATTAGGGCATAAGAAGAAAACTTTAAATATCATATAAATATGGATCTAGAGGCCATGAATGGATATCCAAATCACAAACACGACACACAACCCATCTACATAAACTTCACTTAGTCTCAGGAGGAGGTCACTCAAACACCACCTACCTCCGAGACCCCTTCATGCAAACATTACCCGCTTTAAAACTAAGATTTTCCTCAACCAGACATATCTTAACCTTTGTTATTGAGGAAGTTTTGTTGATTAAACAAAATACATGGAAAATGACGAGCTGAGATCCTTTGTCCTAGTGATATGGTATACAATTGAAACATTCATTACTTATTAGTGGTAATTAATAGTAAATTTGAGAAATATATAATTAATTATATGATGGTGTGTTTAAATGCATGCTCTTACCATACTATATATGTGTCAATGTGATACCTAAGCAACATATATTATAAAATATTTTGTTCATTAAAAAAATTGCATATCATAAGAACATTAATGTTTACTATCAAATAAACCTAAGAAGGTCTGATACATGATTGAGTTATTTATTTGATCATTACTTTGGTAGTTTTAGTTGTACCACTAAAATTGTGAGGTAGATGCTACTAAGCCATAACACCTATCATTATGATATATAGGAATATTCTAATTCAACTAGACTCTCGATATAACCTTGAGTACCAGAGAGGTAACAAAAGGGTAGAGTGCACACATGCTAATTCTATTGTCGATATCTTCTTAGAAGTAACCTTAGGTCAAAGTAAGGTAACAAAAATGGTAGAGTGCTCACAATATAAGTTTACCATGGATATTTTCTTAGAAGTGGATCCAAAAATCATAGGCTCATCCTGGGTACACATGTAGCAACACCAAACATAGGATAACCTGTCATAACATAATTTTATCTCCATCATATATCATATATTATTACTTTGTGGACCATTGGCCTTTATCGAGTCCCTATCAAGGTTTAAAGAAGTGAAGATATATTACCCCCAAGAATCACCATATATTCCCCAATATATGGCTACAAACATTTTCTTGAAATTTTGATGCTACAAGGTTGACTCATTTTATTACTGCCCCCTAATGACTTGAGGGAATATGTCTATGGGCTCATGGATATACAAGTCCATATTACACATTATTAATTAAGTCCACTACACTTAATGACTACATCAATCAAATTATATAAAATAGTAAATACACATATGATTCATGCTATGTAACTTCATAATATATAGAACAAATGATCATAGGATCTTAACTCCTCAGGCATCACATGCAATCATGCCTCTCGACCACACTATGGCCTACCATAAGGAATCACACTACAAAAAACCTAGCCATTTCCAATAGTACAATGCAAGCTCTTTAGAATTATCTATTTGATTACATTGTATATTGAGTTACAATATTTAGGATTTATGTTCAATTTTTGCACTTTCTCATATGGAGAAAGGTTTCACACACTAGCATTGCACAACTTATCTTGATTCATCCAAATTGACAAAAAAGTAAAATAATTCACATTCATAAGTAATAATATTATTTGCTCATGCATGCCTTTTTTGATGTACTTTTATATAATCATCATTTATTTATATTAGTTTCATGTATTTTAAATATAAATAGGTTAGTAGTCATCTATATCCAATTTCCTTTTATAAGAATTGAAGAGCAAACAGGGGAGCTAATTTAGAGAAAGTATTCAAGAAAGATGGTTGTCATTCCCATTTGATATACATTAATTAAACAAACATGAATTAGAATAATAATTTTTACTAACTATTTCATACTCTGATAAATAGATTTACTTTTTTTATTACTAGATAGAAAAACTATGTTACCCTATATAGTATTTAAATCATAAGCAAGATATTTTAGTTTCTTAATCAATTTATATGGTCACTTGTTTATTATATATTTCCTTGGAGTTACTTAAATTTAAGATTTTCATATTGTGGCTATATTTTCATATATCACTAATAGAGAATAACATTGACCGTAACTTAGATCATAATTTTATTTAATAAAAAAATAATTTAAACATATAAATGATAAAGCATCCAAATTGATTTAGTTACCTAATGAAAGTACATACATATGTTTTGGGTATTTAATATATACTGGCTTTTTATTCTTATTCATCCTTTATTTTTATTACTAATAAATTAATGAGATTTAGTGTATATTATATATCATATTGTTGAAAATTACCTCTCAAATTCATGTTTATTCCAATCATGGTGATAGGGTTTAAGGGATATCTACATCGAATTCTTGTATGCTACATGCTCTACCTTTTAGGGTTGGACTCTAACTCTAATTTGGACCATCAACCACTATGCCTTTGTGCTCAACCTAACTCACTTATTGGTGTAACAATTAGGATATGAAGTAAATTATATCCTTTAAGAATCATGATCTTAATTATACGATTATGTCTAGCATGACTCATTATCTGAGAATATGTCATTGTGAGTTTGTCTTCTTTATGTTTGTGAATAAAATGTGGGTCAGACATGGCTTAAGACTATATTTCTCACTCATTAACTTGAATTTTTCTTGAAAGGGGGAAACTTCATAAACCTTATTTTTATTAGTCAATTAATGAATGTGTTAAGAACACCTATCAAGGTAATAAATGAATTTAACCTATTTACTCATTTTCTATAATCAGGGGTTTATGGCTAAAAGACATACTAATCTAGACATACGAACAATTTGGCCTATAATTTTCTTTTTTCAAATCTTTGTCTATAGATTTCCAATTGAATTCCCTATGAATTAAACATCCAACCCCAATGGAGGTAGTAAATTCTACACATTTAATTATTTCCTTTAAAATCAATGCCCATTATTTCAAACAAAAATGGTGTTCAATTCAGTTCTATATACTAATAGAAATTCTAGTTCTGTCTTTACTTAATAATCTATAATTTTATCAAGAAAGGAAGAAAAAGGTAAAACTTGGCCCTCAACTTTTCACCTATATATGGTCTAACTTTTCCTTTTTTGATTACATTTCCATTGCTTGAAGTTGAAATAAATCCATTAAAACATAATTCTAATCCATGACAAATCAAGAAGCTTCCAAAATGTCAGAAGTAACTAAAAGGAACACGAAGTATGTTTATGGGGGACACTCCTAGTGGATTGTATCATTCTTCCATGATGGAAAAATTGTACAATACCATGCTATTCAATGGCAAGTATCTAGAGAAAAGTCAATATGTTGGACCTAGGGAATATATCATGATTTTAATTACCAATGTATTATTAAAAGGATTCCCAATTTGCAAAATTATCTATCCTAATTTTGAATGGCCTGACTCTCTAGAAAAGACTACACTCTCTGCTATACAACATCAACCCTTGCATATTTCAATTCCTATGAAGATAGAGAGAATATTATCTTTCTATTCAATACTCCCAACATGTTTCTCTCCAATGCATATGGAGGTTATGTAACTTATAAGGATGAATATAGGGACTAAAAAATATGTTGGGATTTCTATAATTTCTTATCTATATACTATATCTACATGAATATGTTATTTACTTAATATTTCTATCTAATTCTTATATAATTTATAATTAGATCATATGATTAGTTAACCTTCTTTATTTGCATAATTTCTAATTAGATAACATGACTAGTTAAACTACTTTTTCATAATTGTTCAACTACTCATGTAGGAAAACTAGATCTTATGTGTCCATGATCATATGTCATGATCATCTAGTTTATTTAAATAGACTATTTATTATTTAATCTTGACCTCGATATTATGCAAAATTTAGTTACGAGTACCTAGATACCTCACTCATGATCTACAAATTATCATTTGTTTCTTATGGATTATTACTAGTCCTTTATTTCACTACTTGATCATATGTTGGTTCATTTGGTTCAACAATAATTGTACATAGTTTCTCATGTATCTTAATTCATCTATCTTTCTTGGGAAATATCATGTGAACATGATTGTGTTTATATTCCTATTTTTCTCATGAAAGAACATCTATTTTTTATGCATACTAATCATATCATGTAAGTTGGTATTTTTTTATTAACCATCTACATCTTGATCTATATGAATCTAGAAACCTCTCTCTATTTGTTTCCAACAATTCCACCCTTTCATCTCGAATGTACCTCTTCAATGAAGGATCCTAAGAACTATGAATATTTTTTTGAAGGAAAGCCAGGAGGTTTTTATTCATATTTCCCTTCTCATGCAAGCAAACTCATTAAAGGTTTACAAACTACATTATTTGAACTCGAATTAAGTCTGGTAGTACTGCTACCATTATAAGAATCTGACCTAATTTGCTCTACTATCTCCTTAGGGGGGTCTCCAAAAGTAGATGAATCCGTTGCTTATTTTTGGTGGTTCTTAGCATGCTTTTTTGTCACATGCTTGCAATCTCTAGGGGCTTGCACAATGGTCCAGTCATCTTTTTATCTTCTTGTTTATCTCCATAACCGATCTTGGTACCTTGGAGTTATCACGGTCTGCCTACAATAGCATTTCTTACTTGTAATGCGTCTGTCTCTATGATCAACTTATCAAATCTTCGGTCAGCTGTCATATCTAGTACTAGATCAACTGCACATAATACCACCTTCAGACATTTTGTGCATTGATATGTCTGCCTACACCTCCAATCCATTCATCATCACCATTTTTGCACACAACAACAATAGTCAAATTCTTCTTCTTGAAAGTTGTGCCTGTATTGATTTACAAGTAGCTCTAAAGTGGCTTCCTCTAGCAATACGTCTCGTGCATTTCTACATCTTATTCCTCCTTTTTCCATGGTACCTCAGTCAGAGTGGTTTCTTTCTTGATACATTATTCTAATGAGTTGTCATTCTCCTTTTCTTTAAAAAAATATTTATTTCTATAACTCCATATGTATCAAAAATCGATGATGAAGGTTGATTGGTGAGATTTCATGTTGACTGTCAACTAGCTTCAAAGGTTCATTTCACTAGATAAATTATTTAGCACTCCCTCACAGACTACTCTAGCATGAGGGTAATCTTGTATAGCATGGATGGTGAACTCTGATTGATAATTCCGTCATGGAAAACTATTATCAATATCCATATGTCGAGCTAATCGATGACAGTTGATTAGGATATTGTTATGTCCTACCAGCCATATGAACATCTTCACCTTTGTCATGACCTTCATCTTCTAAATCACCTCCCAATATCCTTCAACTTTGATGTCTTTTTGAGATCCTAGAATTTCATAAGCACTTTTAATGGTAAACAAGCCATTTTCAGAATGTGCCCATGCCTGAATATCTTTGAGATTAGCATTTTTGAAGGTGACATTATTGTAATTCAATGAACTACTGCATCCAGTAGCCATTTAATGAGGAAAGGAACATCTTATTAACCCTTCATGTTCACCATGCTAGAAACCTGCATGTCTTCCAACTAAATGGTAATCTTCTTCTTGGTCAAAGCATTTTGCACATCTGTTTCTTTCTGGAAATCCTACGGGATTTGTGGAGGTTACAAGGGGGCTGCGGGAAATGATAGTAGGGGCCCAAAAGGAGGACCTCGAGAGGGATATAGAGGATGAGGAGATATGGGCAACTCTAAAACAGATGCATCCAAATAAGGCACCGGGGCCAGATGGGATGAAAGCCATGTTCTATCAAAATTATTGGGGGATTGTTGGGAAGGATGTGGCGAGCTATATCAAAGGGTGGTGGAAGGGGGAGAAGGAAATAGGGGAGGTAAACGATACCCTAGTGGTGTCCCAAAGACAAACACGGTGAAGACAATAGGGGAATTCCGTCCGATTAGTCTTTGCAATGTGGTATACAAGATCGCATCCAAAGTCATGGAGAACAGGCTAAAGCCACTCATGGACAACATTGTATCAGAGAATCAAAGTGCCTTTGTACAAGGAAGATTGATCACAGACAACACCCTTATTGCATATGAAGTGTTTCATTCTATGAAGAGAGACAAGGGAAGGAAAAAAGGCAGCCTTGCTTTGAAATTGGACATGTCAAAAGCGTACAACAGAGTAGAGTGGAGGTTCCTTGATGCCACTATGGAGAGATTGGGGTTTGGGCTGAAATGGAGGAAAAAGGTCCAAGAATGCATAACGTCCGTCAAACATGCGTTCACCTTCAATGGAGATAAGACCCAAAGCATAGTGCCTACACGTGGACTTCGCCAGGGAGACCCTCTTTCCCCCTACCTTTTCATTTTATGTGCGGAAGCTTTTTCATCTTTGATTTCTACCGCTACACGTGAAAACCTCCTGCATGGCATCAAGCCAAGTAGGGGGGCACCATCTATCTCACATCTTTTTTTCACAGATGATAGCTTACTCTTTGCTAGAGACAACACCGCCGAATGTGTGAAGATAGCTAAAATTGTCAGCCAATATGAACAGGCATCGGGTCAAAAGATAAATTTCTCTAAGACGGAGGTTGTATTCAGTAAAGGGATAGCGATAGAAAAGCAGGAAGAGTTGAAGAAGCTCCTTGGGGTGAGAGTTGTTGATAGGCACGCCAGTTATTTGGGCCTTCCGACAGCTGTGGGAAGTTCAAAAAAGTAGGTGTTCAGCTACATCAAAGACAGAGTTTGGAGGAAGCTTCAAGGATGGACGGAAAAACTTCTGTCAAAAGTAGGAAAGGAAGTTCTCATCAAAGCGGTAGCCCAAGCTATTCCCACATACGTCATGAGCATTTTCCAATTGCCGGAGGGTACTACAGCGGAGATCCAGCGGATGGTCACTAGATTCTGGTGGGGAGAAAAAGACAAAGAAAGGAAAAATATCATGGATGAGTTGGGAGAACATGTGCAAACCAAAGCGACAAGGAGGTCTTGGTTTTAGGGATTTCTACACCTTTAACAAAGCTCTCCTGGCAAGATAGATGTGGCGGCTAGAAAACAATCCAGAATCTCTCGTGGCTCGAGTTCTCAAAGCCATGTATTTCCCAAGGATGGCCATATGGGAAGCGAGACGGGGACACAATCCGAGTTTCTCTTGGAGGAGTCTATGGGGAGCAAAAGCGCTGTTAAAAGAAGGAACACAATGGTGAGTGGGGGATGGTATGAAGGTGAATATCTGGGATGATAGATGGCTGCCAAATGAGGGTGAAACGCTTGCACAGTTCAAAAGGGAGAATGGGCCAGAGTTCAACACAGTTAGGGACCTCATGACAGAAGATGGTTCTCAATGGGATGCAGGGAGAGTCAATGAGTGTTTTCCAGTGAGCTACGCTAGAAGAATACATGCCATACACCGCAGCATGAGGGATTCCGAGGATACTTTGATGTGGTGGCCTTCAAGAGATGGGGAGTTCACTGTTCGTTCTACGTACTGGTTGGGGCTTCTAGGGAAGGAAGAGGCGAGGAGTTATGCATACCAGCAGGGTGATTCACTTTGGAAACACATTTGGCATGATGGATGGAGTTCGAAGATAGCACATTTTCTATGGATGGCAAGCACGAGCAGTCTAGTGACACGGGGCCTCTTGTATGACAGACATTGCGTGGATGATGGCACATGCATGCTTTGTGGGGTTGAGAAAGAGACGATTCCTCACATTCTCTTCCGCTGTCCTAGTGCGGTGGAAGTGTGGGAGCAGACGTCGAGGGAAGTACAAATGTGGGCGCACGACGCTAGGGATGAAGACATCATCTCGTCCCTGACAGCAACTTTGGCGGGCAGACCAGCATATGAATCTGATCTAATGGTGGCAGGCATGTGGACGGCATGGAAAGCAAGGTGCACTCGAATCTTCCAAAGCAACGAGGTTCACAGTGGATATCTACTTTGTGGAGTGTTGACGATGGTGCGCCAGGTTGGAAATGGGCACAAGAAGAAGAGAGGAGGAGTAGGATGCCGTGGAGGTCTGCATGGGGCACGCCGAGGGGATGAGGAGGGGCAGTAGGACGTGGGGGCGTTGACGTCCTCCAGCCAGCATTGCATGGGCGGGACAGGAGTGGGCGGAGGGGAAACAGATGCCCCGACGGCCAACAGGTGGGAGGTGAGGAAGGGGACGCTCACCACGAGGAAGGAGGGGAGCAAATCGTTGCGTTGCCAGATGTATGCTACAGGTGGAGGAAGCCAGCGTATGGGATGAATATTATTAACATAGACATATCGGTGGGTGAGGATGAAGGTGCGGGAACGGGTCTGGCTGCTAGGGATGAGACGGGGTGGTTGGTGGGCATTGCGGGAAAGAAAATCACCCAAGGAACGGGAGTAGCCATTACCGAACTTCTAGCTGCGAGAGCAGCATTCCTATGGGCAAAGGAAGCGGGATATGACAATATAGAAGTGGAGACGGATTCACTGGAAGCTGTTCAAGTGTGCACAAATAGGAAGCCAAGGCGGGACTACCTAGGAGTGATTGCCGAAGATTTCAAAGCGCTGCAATATCAATTCACTTCTTGTAGTTTTCATTATGCTAATCGTAGGTGTAATAGGGTTGCTCATGAGGTATCCAATCTAGGTCGTAGAGGTCTGGTAGATAGTTTTTCCTTTACGCATTCTTTTCCTTAAAGCTTGTTATCTCTTATGAACCTTGATTTATTGAGCTTATAGAATTTGTGTCAGGGAACCCATCATGGGTTTCCCGTCCCACCCTAAAAAAAAAAAATTCTTCGTGGTCAAAGTTTTTTATATGTGTGCCCTAAGATCCAGTCATAGGATGATTTCATTGGGGCATTATGTAATTGATTTGATTAATTATAAAGGAAAATTTTGTTTATTATATTTCTTCAAAATGAAATGATGATGACGTAACAGAATAGATATCTAAAGAATAATATTACTCCATGACATATGGTTTGGGTTGAGGACTTGAATATGAGATCATGCGTACAAACAGAGTAAATATATTCTTGTCATGTCCCTTATTAGATACTATTGTGGAAACTATATGGACAATAATAATTCTTAAAGCTAGAATATATGTTGACTAATGACTGAATTTCATTATTCATGATATCATATATCAAGTCATACACATAGGTACTTGTTATATCAAAAGTGTACGAGACAGAACCACCTTGAGAATGATACTGTAATGACCCTGACCTGGGTTATGAGGTAACCCTATTTGTTTTGACTAATAAAGTTTCTTAGAACTTTAATATAATCCTCTAAGGTGTTTTGTTATCATGTGACACACTCATGTTTCAAGTTTGGTCCCGATTGAATGTTGTTTGAGCAATTTTCCTTTGTTTTGGACCAAAGTGCAATTTACCCAAGTTGAGGGGTTATAATGTAAAATTTCACATGTTGAATGTACCACATGTGTTTTACAATCATAAGAGAGAGAATTATGATAAGTGGTGGCTTGTGGAAAGCCTAAATTCCAAGTTTGAACGTGTTTGAACAATGCTGGTGCATTGTGCACCAATTTTGGTACAAAGTGCAATTTACCCAAAATGTGCGGTTTATATGAAAATTACCACCTCTAGAGTGTTCCTACTTCCTCTATGTATCATTTAGAGGAGAGATAATGAATGGGACACAATGTTTGATTCCATTATGAATGATGGTAATCTTGGTGAAGAAATGACCAAAAAAAGGGTTGAATTTGGAAGCTTAACTTGAGTTGTATCAAGTTGAAAAGCTTATATATGAGTGCCTATCAGACATGGAGCCCAAGGAGGTGTCCCATATCGTTTTTTGGACTCTTGTAAAAGTCCATATCGTGAAAAGCACCTCAAGGAGGTGGGGTGTGTTGGGTTACAACTTCCTTAGCAAAGTTGTGATGAGTTGTGAATAAAGTGGTGATTTTGTTGATATATCTTATTCAAAGAGATATGTAATGGACGAATCTTTATCCCTAAATGATTCTCAACTGTTTTGAAAGACAAGATAAATGTTGATGCATGCATGTACACGTGCCACCCATGCATGACACGTGGCACCTACTAGCTCAAAATGTTGACACCTCATTTTTGCCTTCCTTCATGAACAACAAGTATATATACCCCTAGTTTCACCCCTTGGTGCAATTTTGCGACCCTTACCACCCTACTACCCTAAGGTATCGTGAATAGAGCTCCCATATCGTGAAGGGATGCTGTGGTATCATGCATGGGCCTTGGGGGTATCGCCCATGGAAAGACCATATCGCCCAAGTAGGTGATATCGGCCATAGAGTGAAGTGTTTTGACTCCAAGTGAGTGCCATATCGTGCAAGTGAGTATCATATCGTGGAAGATGGGTTGCATGTCATGCAAGAGCACAAGGGTATCGTGCATAGGCCTTGGGTATCAGCCATAGAAAGTATATTGGCCATAGCATGTTGATATTGCCCATAGCAAGTTGATATCGGCCAATTGAAGTGATTTTGGCCACAAGTGAGGGGGTATCGGCCACAAGCAAAGTTGTGTCGGCCAAGAGGAAGTAAATATCGCCCAAGAGTTGTAGGGTGTCGGCCAAGGATCTAAGGAACTCAAAACTTAACCCTAAGGTAAGCTATAGTTGTCTTCAAGCTTGAATTGAACCATGGAATTAGGGTAATGAACTACCTTTCTTTTCTTCTTCACCAATTGCTTATCCATGGTGATTCCTTGTATATGAAGGAGTTTTGAACGAGACTTGGACTTTTGATAAGTCATATTAAACCTTAGGAATATGGAGCTTTGGATCTTGGAGCTTTGAAGTTGTTCTTAAGGCGGGTTATATAACTTGAACTCAACCATGTTATTATTCATCACCTAAATTGCTGTATTTAATGATCTACTTTTAATTCCAAAATTTCCTGAAATAGTTGATGAAATTATGAGTTCTAGTAGTTTCTTAGACCTTTTGACATGAACTATAATAGTTAGAACAAAGGTCTAGATCTTGAAGATGATGATATTACCTTATAAAAGTGATATCGGGTGCAAGCACACAAGTAAGCACCTTTAACCCGATATGATGATGCACCTTCTTCACTTGAACGATATGGATATGAATGAATATATTGTTACACGATATGAAGGTGTAGTATACACCTCTTTCACGATAGGGAGTCAAGTATAAACTCCATGCATGATACAAGGTTAAATGAATACTTATAAGTTGATGTGAAACCCTAATTTGGACAACCAAATATGAGTAAAGAATAGCAAGTGCTATTGCACGATATGGTAGCCCGATACACAACCCTAGTTGATGTCTAGCCCAACATGGTGATGACTTAATACCTCATGCATGACATGGGTAACACATACAAACACCTTGATCCCGATATGAATGGTGTGTATTATTGGATCCTAGATGGGTGACTTGGGTGCTCTAGAAGGGGGGGGGTGAATAGAGCTGAAACCACTTAAACAAAACTCATCAAACCTTCAAAAAGTATGACAAGATAAGGTTGCTAAGTAGGCAATTTGAGTGCAACTAAATCATACATAGCAAGGATAAGAGAGATTGAACATGCACCAAATAGACAAGCTATTTAGAGTGGTTCCACACTTCAAACTAGAAGTGTGTCAGTCCACTTGCCTAGAGAGGTCAACCTCTAGGACTTCAACCAATTGCACTCTTATATTCACTTATAAGACTTACAATTACAAGACCAACAAAGGACTTACCTATCCAATACAAAGAGTCTTCAACCTTACCAAGGACTTACCCACTTTGTAAGAGTCTTCGGCCTTCTCCAAGGACTTACCCACTCTTGCACAAGTCTTCGGCCTTGCAGGAATTACCCACTCTTCTTGGATCTTCCGCCTTTGACTTCACCTTCACTCGGAGAAGCTTTCCACCAAGGACTTACCCACTTGAGCTTGAGTCTTCTGCCTTCTCCAAGGACTTACCCACTCTAGCTCCAAGTCTTTATCCTTGGTCTTCACCAAGGGACTCCTTCCCTTGTTCTTCTTCACCTCTCTTGGACAAGAGAGAGAACCTTCATCTTCAAGATAGGAATGATAGAAGAGAGGTGGTGGAAGTGAGAGCCTCACAAGATATACATATATGACTAGCTCTCTTACAGATTTCCTACTCACTCTAATGGATGTAGCAAGTTATTAAGCTTAGAGAGAGAGAGGAGGCTGTAGGATCACTCAACTATAGAATAGGAACCTCACAAAGAGTTTGCAATGAATGCTCAACCTTGGAATGAAGCCCAAGGGGTCCTATTTATAGCTGGGGATGCCTCTTAGCCTTTGGGAACACTTGAGAATGAAAACTAGCCGTTTTGTGGCTTGCAACGGATCTATTTTCACTTGTTGCAACTCCACAACAGCTAGAATCACTTTTCTGCACTTTTTCGTACAGTCTGATCGGCCGAGTTTCCATAAAGGCAATTCAGCCGAACCATGGATCGGCTGAGTTTGCAACTCGGCCGAATGGTGGATCGGCTGAGTTTGCAACTCGGCCGAATCCCACAAAAGTTCCAGATTTCATGGATCGGCCGAGTTTGTAATTCGGCCGACAAAAACCCTGTTGGGAAATTTTGGAACTTTTGTTTGACCATACAAATGATGGATTTTTGTGTCCCAATCATTTTTCTAAGCTTAATTACAAGTCATACAATCATTACAAGTGATTACAAAGCAATTCTAAGGCCATTTACATAGAGATCCCAAATTGCACACTTGTAGCTATTTTGACTTGTCTTTTCTCCAATTTGATATGCGCAAGTTAGGGCATTTGGAGTGTGTCTAAACCTAATCTGAAATCACTCAATGTAGAAGCATTAGACACCAATATGTGGAATGGTTAGTCATCATCAAAACAAGGGTTTAGTCAATTTAGACATGAGTCAACATTGACCTAATTGACCTTGAGTCAACATGTATATACTTCTAGCCCGATATGGTGAGTGCTCATATACTTACAACCCGATATGATGAACATATGCACACTTCTAATCTGAGATACCTTGTAAAGGTGAGGGCAAGACACTCTTAGGAGTGATAAGAGTAACACCAAGTTATGGTATTGCTAATACCTTTATAGGTGAAACACCTAAAGTGGTTGATAATGGACAACCTTATATCAACAGTGCCTTAATCCGAGATGAGTCCATATCATTGATGATAGCTGGGTGATTCAAGTGTATGACTTATGTTCAAT
Organism: Alisma plantago-aquatica; assembly: GCA_963693085.1. Lineage (NCBI taxonomy): Eukaryota > Viridiplantae > Streptophyta > Magnoliopsida > Alismatales > Alismataceae > Alisma > Alisma plantago-aquatica. The sequence goes on along the minus strand of OY856410.1, from coordinate 144,016,888 downwards.
ACTTTACAAGATTAATATGATGGGATAGTGGATAAAGTATTAGGATGGGAAATACCCTAATACAATATAAGTTGATGAACTTAACTAAGTTAAAAGTGATGAGGGAAGTGATACACCAAGGTATGGTAAATATCACATCCAACACTTTAAGGTTGCTACACCTTGATGCATCTTAAATCCAATATGTACGGATGAGTAACACATGAAGTGTGTCATGCCAATTGTTACATTAAAATGTAATGAGTTTAATGCACTTTGATAACTGTAGGCTAACATACCTTGAGAAAGGGTTAAGCTAAAACAATAAAGTATGATGTAATCAATATCCTAGAGAGGATGAGAGAGAAAATCATACCTTGTGTTGGTAATCATTTAATGATAAATGCTGAGAATAAATAAGTATGATTGGATACTTATGATAGCAATGTATGCTCCTAGATGTGTGGAGCAATGAGTTAGGGTTTGGATCAATAAAATAAACATGAAACCCTAATCGGTCATAAAGGGAAAACCCTAATCCCAATGATGGGATGGTTGTAATTCTCTTATTGCATAAGCCTTGTAAGGCATGTTAAATACTTGTATAAAAGTATAAAGATGTGTTATGGCCTTGTGAGCCATGTGATAATTTGTTGCCTAGTGAGAGGTGACAAGATGTGTTATGGGCTTTGTGAACCATGAGAATAATTTGTTGCCTAGTGAGAGGTGACAAGATGTGTTATGGCCTTGTGAGCCATGTGATAATTTATTGCCTAGTGAGAGGTGACAAGGTGTGTTATGGGCTTTGTGAGCCATGAGAATAAGTTGTTGCCTAGTGAGAGGTGACAAGATGTGTTATGGCCTTGTGATCCATGTGATAATTATTTGCCTAGTGAGAGTTCACAAGATGTGTTATGGCCCTATGAGCCATGTGATAATTTGTTGCCTAGTGAGAGGTGACAAGATACTTAATGGGCCTTGTGAGCCATGAGGATAGTTGTTGCCTAGTGAGAGGTAACAAGGTGTTTATAAAAGTCTCATGTAAGATATGATAATGTTCAAAATAAACTAAGAAATGGAAACTTAGTAATATAATGATAATAATAAATGGATACAATAATAATAATGAAATCTTGATCATACATGCTTTATGCTTATAACCAAATAAGGGCTATAGTGTTTGAAATATATGAGAGGGATACTTGTTTATAGAAAGGATGTGAATAAGTATGATGTCTTGGCTAAGGTATAATGCCTAGTAAAAGTGATATGGTATTCAGTGATGTTTGCACAGGATTGGCATAGTCCAATGCCTAAAATAGTTGCACAGGATTGGCATAGTCCAATGCCTGAATATAATATGATGATGTATACTCACATGAATGGTACAATTAAATATCTGGTTAGCAGATTAGCTGAGGACAATAAATAGAAATGAGAATGATTAATGGATGACATACCATGATAATGAGTTTCACTGGATAAGCTTGAGATGTTGATATAGTATGATGAGTAAATGATATACATGTTCTTACCATTCCTTATAAAGAGAATAAATGACTTACTACTCTATCAAAGATAGTGGCAATGCTTTAAAAGATGAAAATGTTCTAAACTATTTATCTTCTTCTCAGTTTTATACCATTTAAACTGTGATAATAATATTGTTGGCGGAGAGTTATATCTCTCGCTGGGGCAATTTACAATTGTCTCAACCATGTGGGAATCCAAATTTTTAGGTGGACGTGCACGAGGAGGTGAAGACCTTTTTGCAGAGGAAGAACAACATCTGAGGCAGCAGTGACAGCTCAGGTTGAGTGTATTGTCTGTCCTGTCTTGTAGATATGAGTCCTATGTGTCGTCTCTATACTCTCAGGTCCTGGAGTTGGTTCGTACTGGTTTCATGAAAAATATGAGATTTTGGCTCGAATTCCTCGAGGTTTTATGTTGCTCCAGTATGTGTTTTGATAGAGCAACTGATATATGTTTTCCTCGAGATGAGATGAAACAATGTTGTACAATGTCAATCATGATGTGTATGAGTTTTGAATCGTTCAGTAAAAGTTTTCTATACAAGGATCTCCTTGCAACATGGTTTTAAATTTTAGTGATTTTTGCAATCCACTGTTTATGTTTATTCCTCTTAATTAGTAACGATTTGTTTGTCAGTTTGGCGACTGTTGTTACAGATACATAGAAACCATTAAATGTAGTCAGAATCATGTCTCAATGTAATTGTAATTCTTAGACCTAAAGTCACGACAATAATCACATGATATTCAATGGACTTTAACACATTTAACGTGACCTTGAATAAGGATCACTATACAAGTGGTTCTTGAGTACATCGTGACACATGGATATTGTTGTGATTGATGTAGATGGAATGTATCCCTCCTATTGGAGTGATATCCTGACCACTTGATAAATGAGAGTGTGAAATGCATTTCCATGCTTATCTGAGTCAATACATGATATTCAACTCGCATGCATATCAATAATCGATTCTAGTTCAAGAAATATAGATTCTATATTGAGATGATGAAAATTCCATGCCTAACTTCAATCTAGATATTTGTGACAAAGGATTAATATGATCACTGTGACACTAGTCATAAGTTTAGGCTGAAGTTTTTCTCCAACTTATCTAATTAGTTGGGTAGAAAAGATGTGTTTCTAGATACATCTCATTGTCTATGAAGTCATTATATGATTATAGACAACACTGCTAACATAATATGGAACCTATAGGGTCACACTCATACGATGCACTGGGAAAAGGAGTTTAATCTTGGAAAAGGAGGATCTATTTTTCATGTGTGAGTCAAAAGGTTGGAAGCTAGCCGACCGACTGAGCAAGATCCTAGACAACTGACTAAACAACCAACTGATTGACTGAGAAGGAATCTAGTTTATCGATTGAAGGCCTAAAAGATAGACGAAAAGGTTTAGTTGACATACTGAGTAGGAGTTTAGCCAATCAACTGGGAGAACCAACTGACTGGTTGAAGGGTTCAGTTGACCACAGATAAGGAGGCCCAACCGATAGACTATAGTCTCGTCAACTGACCTAGGTATTTTCGATGCACAAGGTTTCCTATAGAAGTTGATACGTATGATGTTTGACCTTAGTTGGATAGCAATTCTTTGTGGCTCCAAATAATTGCATTAGTATGGCCATAATCTTTGTTGGTTTGTTTGTGATTTCATACTTCATTTTTGGATGTCGTGTGCATATGATATATATTATAAGTATTTGTTGATTGGATATGTATATATTTATATATAAATAAAACCCATCAATCAAATATTGAAACTTAGATTCTTTCTAAAAGTAGCACACATGAAAAGATTGATTAACTATTTGTGGGAGCTCTAAAGCCCAGTGCACTGTCTATCTTGTGGAAGTGTGAGAATAGATATGTAGGTCTATCAATGCAAGGTGCATATTCTATTGTGTTAGCTTTTATGTCAGACCTAAATAGATAATGTTAATTTCATTAAGTGTCTAGAAGCATAGAGATGGAACATGTCAATGAGTTGTGCATACCATCTATTAAGAATTTTATTAGATGCAATTGGAAAATGTTTCCTACCTAAATACCAAGTCGTGGGTGATCAACCAAAGTTGGATAATGATTTGATGAAATATGGATAATGACCCACTAGAAGATTTACAATGCAATCTCTGTGAATTAATTGTGAGGGCTATTAATTCGAAGTAAAATAATGGGAGAAATAATCATTACAAGGTCTAATTAATATCATCAATCTTTTCAAATCAAATAAAATTGTAGTTGTTTAACATATTAAAAATTTCTTTTGTAGAAATAAATGGGAAACAAAAGCACCTTTTCATTGTCATTGGTCCTAGAGAAGGACAAACTGAATAGGAACACCATCGATGACTGGTTTAGGATTTTGAGAATCCTTCTCACTCATGAGCGTAAGATCTATATCCTACACACACTAGTTCCAGAAGAACCCTCTCCCACTGCGCCTATGGATAAAAGGAATGCTTATCTAAAGAATTAATATGATGATGTTGACATCAAATGCCTCATGATTTGCTCCATGAATTATGAGCTACAAAAGCAACATGAGAGCATGGACGTTCTTGAAATGGTAACACATGTTAAGAGCATGTACCAAGATCAAGCAAGGCAGAAGAGGTATGATGTCTCCATGGCACTATTTAAGTACAATACGGAAAAGGGAGATCCAGTAGGGGACCATGCAATCAAGTTAATTGGGTACATGGAAAACCTAGAGAAACTCGGATTTCCTTTAGGCCAAGAATTGGCCACAAATGTGATTCTGCTATTGTATAGCCAATTTGTCATGAACGATAACATGAAGAGTTTTTCTAAACCACTATCTGAATTGCTTGGCATGTTGAAAACTACCAAAGCACAAATAAGAAGGACAAACCCCAATTCATGATGATGGTCTACTAGGAAACGTAAAGTCTAAGGGCAAAGGCAAGGCCAAAAAGAGTTCTAAGGATAGATAGAAACACAAGTTTTCAGTACTTAAGGAAAAGAGAGGGGCGAGTAAGGAAGGAAATTGTGACGTCCCCAGATTTTCTAAAACTTAATCTGATGTGTGACGTCCAAATTGAAACCCTCACCTCAGCGAGAATCCCAATTTAAACACCCCACACCAGGCTAAGAAGAAGAAAATCAGAGGAAGTCAAAAGGAAACAATCAGTAGCACATGTACATGAACAATAATAAAACCATACACACATGTTCACCATTCAACATATAATTACAACATGAATTGTTACAACATTTGATATTACATATTGAACAGAAAACTATACATATACATGTACTACATCTAAACAACAGGATCTTAAGACAACAGGTCCACCTGTACATCAGCTCGCTACACAACTCTCACTATCCTGGATCTTCAAGAGAAAAAGCCACAACCTAAACAAAAGATTACATGCGGTACACGTCAGCACAATATTTCATGAATATTGTACTGAGTACGCCTACATGTCTTTTTATTTACCTCTCATCATATCTTGGCAAGAAGGTAAAACTAATATACTTGGCAGTAACAGAAGAATATAAGAAAAGCATATACTTGCACAAGGATATTCATTAACAAAAGAGAACACATATTTTAATCGTATTCCCATCATATATCTCGTACATCTACCCATAGGGCTTTGATGCTTTTCAGGGCTTATGATCTACTACCAAAGAGTTTGAGATCATTTTACGTGTGATCTACTACCAAAGAGTTTGAGATCTAACACATGTGATCTACTACCAAGAGTTTGAGATCACTTCAATGCACTGTACTACCAAAGAGTTTAGTGTTATCATATGATGGACCAGATATCTTATGTTTCATGTGTTCATAGCCATAAGTATGGAAAGTCATGCAACATATCATACAAGAACAATCATTTCAATCAATACCATATGCCAAGTATTTTACTACTCATATAACACAAGCATATTGTATAATAAGCCAAGTAAGAGGTAATGGCGTACCTTCCAAAGAGACAACCTAATCACAACATATTCCTGATATCAACTATATCCTTGATTAAACTTGATCAAGACAAGACCATAAACTATCATCAGGTTCTTATCCTCTTATATTTCATCTTAACCCTAGTCGTGTTCATATTAGGGTTTGCTTATCTTTTTAGGATATTCTCATTATCACTTGCTTTCTTGTCTTAGAATTATCATATTGATGTCATATTCCAGGTTATTATTCATTATCTGAACATTATCTTCCATAGCATTTTTGTGCACATTAATTAACCCTAGGTTACACCATTAACCGAGATTAGGGTTTAAAACCATGTATTAAGATTCATCTTCATATAACACAGATTATGTTCATCATTATGATCTCATAATTAACACTGAGGTTCCATATACTGATATGAGCTTATTCTGTAAATTTCACTATTTATTGACTATGTATGTATTTATAGCATTTTATTTAGGTTTAGAAGCCCTAATTAGCAACATTAAGCAAATTACATGATTTCGTGCATAAACATCATGATCACTGATATTAGATGGATTATAAACATTATTATGGAGTTACTGGCATTTTCCCATAATTTTATAACATCATTTGACATTTATTATCTATTAAACAAGAATTACACATCTTACATGATATTGCTGATATACGTGCATAAAAAGGCTGATATGATGGTTTCATATTATTCTACACATTTTTTCTGAACATTTTGGTATATTATATGTATTTTTCTGAGCATCGGGCTATTTTCTACGATTTATTGAAAAACTGAGCATTTTACCTTTTTGGGCGAATAGGAGCTTGCCACGTGTCCACCGGGATGGGCGCATCTTCTCCTGGCCCGCGCTGAGTTCGGTCGGTTCTTTACTGGTTTGCTGCGAGCCGGCCGGTCCAGGGTTTATCCTAGCGGTTCACCCGCTCTCCTCTCTTTCTTTCTCACGCGCTCCTGAGTCCCAGCGGGACTCTGTTTCACGCGGGCGCCGCCGCATCCCGCCTCTCCGGTGATTGCTCGACCGCCCTCCAGAGCTCCTCGTCTTCTTCTTTGGCTGCCAAAAGCTTCAGCGTCGTCCTTCCAACCTCCACGGCTGCTCCAGTTCGTCCTGAAGCCTCTGAGCCGCCGTGTCCTCAAGCTCGCCGCCACTAGCTGCTGGCGCGGCGGAGCAGAAGAGGCATCTTGCCTCCGCTCACCCTCGCACCAAACTGAAGCTCCAGAAAGCTTCCCCAGGCCTCACATAACTTGCCTCCGTTCTCAAATTACGTCGAACACGTCTTGCAGACCACCTCCAAGCTCCGACTTCAATGCCATCCAAGATCCACTTCGTCGGCCTTTGGAACGGGCACTGGGGTCTATAGAACCTGCCTTCTTTGACTCTCGTGACCTCGACCTTTGATTTCCTATGCTCCTTACCTTGTGAACTGCCTTCTACCTCCGACTTCTTCTCCCATCCATGGTCTGCAAGGTATGGTGGAGAGACTGTGTTGGAGGCTGCCCCGTTCTCTCTGGTCTCTTGATCACTTTAGCCGATCAGGGTGTCAGACAAAACGTAATAGGGAGGCAAAACCAACTGCTCAGTCACTTGTCCCCATCGCCCCACGACCTGGACGAGTGGTGGCCGAGGTGGTCGCGAGGTCAGCTGCCCCACTACCTTGCTCTAACCGCAAGGTAGGGGACAATCTGGCTGCCCTCAGATCGTAGTCCAAGGGCTGAGGATAGCCCCTTCACTTCGCCAGTCCGCGGCTCCTGACAGCGGCTAGATCAAAAGAAGCAAGGTCTAGGATCTGGCCACATAGACCCGACTTGAAAAAGGGGGGGTGCGTGACACCTATTAAAAACAACTTAGGCTAAACAACACAAAATGCACATTATTTCCCTAAAATCAAACCTCCATAACTTCCTCTAGGAACCTCCAAATGCCACCAAATTTTAACCATAGCTCCCCTACCTCTCGAGCTACCTTCTATTCAAATTTGGTGCCAAAAATCCATTGTTAGGTCATCCAATTAAATTCCTCAAGAAGGCTTATAAAGAGAGATCTTAATCACTATATAATTCTCATTCAACATCTCCCCTTTACCAAAACACTTGAAACTCTCATTGTAACTCAAGATATGAATTCTAGTATGTTATTGGAGATTTATGGATTTCAAAAATCCACTCCATCACAGAAATTGTCACCACTATTACCAGGATGGAAACTAGAAAATGAATTTCCCTCTTTACTTAGAGGAACTTTGGAAGAAGAAGTAGGGGATAGAGATCTCTACTTCAAATATATGCATTATTGAGTAAATATGTCTACTTCTTCATCATGGGTATTGGACACTATATGTGGATCTCATGTATGCTCTAATATACAAGATTAAAAAATAAGTAAACCCTTAAAGATGTGTGATGTGGAACTATGTCTTGCAAATGGAGCAAGAGTTGTTTCCACAGTAATTGGAAACTATCATTTGTCTCTATTCAGTGGGTTTGTAATAGAGTTAGGGAACTACTATTATGTACCTTCCATTAATAGGAACATCATTTATATTTCTTATTTGGACAAGAGTTGATTTAAATTTCATATAAAGAATGGTCAATATTCGATTTCTAAAGATGATATATTTTATGGTAGTGCCCCTATGTTTTGTGGTCTGTGATACTCGTCGTTTTGCACTATCAATCACTAAGATGGTTAATCCTAGAGTTTAAACCTTTTTTACTTCCGGTTTTAAAGGTAGTATAGAAGGGTCGATCCCACAGGACAACTAATTAGAGATTGTTCTTAGAACCCAAAGATTTGAAGAACTTTTATTAATTTTTTTTTGGTATTTTTCTTTTTAGAACAGAAAGTAAAAGTCGGGTTTGGGGGTTGGTGATTACACTAAGGAATGAAAGAAAATGCACTAACAAGAATAAAGAAAATTGCACAAGGAAAATTTTAGACTATTGTTAGCACAAAAAAGAACTATATGAATTGAAAAGACTAAAAATTAAAGAAAGCAAAGGCAAGCAAGAAAGTCAGTGATTGAAATCAAGAGATGGAAAATCGAGGCTCGTAGGGGTTTTCACCACCTTAGCCTAGGCGATAACAACTACTTCTTAGACGACGATTCAATGAAGGCTTGCGAATTAAAAACTCACAAAAGAGAAACTCCACAAGAGCCCATTGGTCCTGGTGCTCATGCTTCCTAGTTTATCAACCTAAAAGACGAGAATCCACGGTCATATCAAAACGTCTATGTAATCGATTTCATTGTTCTAAATCCGGATTTCCATGGTCACATCCATCCGGATTAACATGCGATCCAAAGATCGACTATTCAATTAAAATCGATTACCATCTAGTCGTTTAAGAAGAAGTCGTTAAAACCATGGCTAAGGGGTTATTCCCCTTGCCCCGATAAAAGACTACTCACACATGGAGAAGGGGGAGACGGAGGAAGAAAGCACTGAAGTCATAGTCTAGCCCAAAATTAGGAGTCAATCCTTTGCTAGATACAATAAAATGACTTAGTTCTTTGTTCCTTGCTCCAGAATTGAAGAACGGAGAAAAAGAAGATTAAAACTAAGACGGAAAGAAAGAACAAGTAAGAAGGAGCAATGCTTGAACTGAGATCTACTTTATTGCATAATATGAGAATGATTACAAGATTAATTGCTGCAGAATTCCAAAATACAAGAAATCCAAGATGATACAAAAGATGATCCTTGGGAGGAGGAAGTTCCCTTCCTTTTATAGGAGAAGGAGGGGTAGGCTATCTAAAAAATAGGGGGAAAAAAGAGAGGGAGCCATCCTTTTGAATTATCAGATCTAGTCAACAAACTCTTGATTGTCTTTCTTTAATGCAGATTCTCGCAGCAGCAATTTCGAGCGAATTTCCGTTGTCCAGAGAATTTAAAGTGCGCCCGAAAATATGATTTTCCTGTAGCCCTTTGAATTCCCTTTCCAAATCATATTTGAACATTAAATTTCGCCTTAGGATGTGAGAGTTATGCTAATTTTGGTGCAAGGTATGCATTTAAATCAGCATTGCGGGAAACTGAATTGCCTCCTCCCTTCATCTCTTCTTTTCTCGATTTAATTACTTAGATAATTCCTGAAAATTAAGAAAAATATCATAAGAATTCAGGAAAAGTATATCAAGAAGATGAAAGTGCTATTTATTTTTGAATTAGCTAAAATTAACAAAAATGTCCGAATTAATTATTCTAAATGAAGCAAAAATAAGGGATGAATATGCATTCATCAGTCTGTACTTATTAGATCTTGAGACAAATGTATATAACACAAATACCAAAAGGATAACACTTTATGTATCAATCCAAATGTACCTTTGGCATTGTGGTCTAGGGAACATAAATGAGAAAAACATCTCTAGACACCATAAAGGTTGTTATATCGACTTGTTTGAATTTAAATCAATAGAGACATGTGAGTCGTGTTTAATGGGAAAGATGAAACAAGCTCTTTCACAAGAAATAGTGAGAGAGAGAGTGGTCTATTGGGTATCATACATAGTTATGTATATGGACCTTTTATAACAAACCCTACAAGTGGTTACCAATACTTCATCACATATATTTGATGATCACAGTAGATATGGATTTGGTTATTTAATGAATCACAAGTCAAGGTGACAGTACAAAGTTCTCGACCCGGCGTCTGACCTAACGCTCTGCGGCGACGCAGCGTGCGATTAGGGTGACGGCGCGTGGTCGCGTTCTCTTCCCGGAGCTTGTCTCCGTTTCTCCCTCTTGCAGGTCCAAGTGAGCGGCTAGGGCGTTTGATTCCACCCGTGGCTGCTGGGTTCCTTCCGCCATGGCGGATGATCTAGCGGAGCAGTGTGAGAGACTGAAGATCACCGAAGAAGAACAAGAGATTGCAGACCTAATCGGCGAGGAAGAGACCAAGCTTCCGGAGCATGTCGAGTTGGCGCTTGTGGGCAGGCTTATGACGGACCGTTCCTACAATTTTACGGCCATGAAGAAGACGTTCGCCCAAGCGTGGGGTTTAACAAGCGGCGTGGTGTTCAAACCGATTGACCAGACGACGTTCGTGATCCAGTTCACGCACTGGAAAGACAAAGCGAAAGTCGTTGAGGAGGGGCCATGGAACTTCGACAACAGGTTGTTATTAACGAAGGAAGTAAATCCGACGGACAGACCGGGGAAGATCGAATTCTCGGAGAGCCAGTTCTGGGTTCGGTTGTACAACGTCCCGCTAGGGCTTCGTGGAGAGGGGGCGTTGAGGAGGATTGCAGAGAAGATTGGGCGGGTGATCAAAGTGGACAGCGATTTGTTGGGTTGGGAATCGTCAGGCCGCGTGCGTCTGGCGATCGACATCAATAAACCGATCAAGCGAATACAGAAGGTTCGGGGCTCGGATGGGCAGATCATAGACGTGGAACTCAAGTACGAGAGGCTCCTGGCGATGTGCTTTGTTTGTGGTAGGCTAGGGCACACGGAGAAGGACTGCGCCGACTATGATGAAGATGGGGAAAACCGACGGGGGTGGGGCTCATGGCTGCGAGCATCACCACGACGACCGAGAGTCCCGGTAGAAGAAGAACTGTTGGGGGGTCAAGGCCTGCGATCACGACGGACAATTGTTTTCCATACACGCAGCTCTTCATGCGGGTCTAAAAAGGAAGGTTCCTCTTCTCAAACCAGGACGGGAGATAAGGGGTCGGCTTCGGGTGCAAGATCGGTTATAGGTGGCGAGCAACCACACGAGCATTCTGGGGATCAGATGGCAGATTCCATGGAGGTTACGTTTGAGAAGAGAGGTCCGCCGACAACGGAGGATGGGCATTTTCGACGTCGCTTCTCTAGAGAAGCGATCCTCCGGGTAAAGCAGATGGTGGGTGATGGTATGGAGGGGTTTTGGGAGATGGGGGATAGGGGGAAGAGCAATGTCAGATCAGTGGGGTCGATGAGGACCGAAGGGGGTGAAGTGCATGGTGGGTCAGGGACAGGGCATGGGGACAACGCGTGGGATGGTGAAGGAGGAGGCAGCACGAGAGGGGGCGAGGGTGAAAGCAGAGATAGACGGGGGACAGAGAAGGAAGGGGGGAAGGCGAGAGAGGCTGGGCATGCATGTGAGGGGAGTGAGCCCGTGGACGTGAGTGCATGTGGGAACAGGGACGTTCGTCGGGGGACGCTGAAGCAGACGCTACAGGGGCAGACGGGGGGAAAGGGGAAGCGGGTGACGAGGGTAGTGCTGCCGGAGGATATACCTATGTTTCCAGGGAAAGAAGGTGAGGAGAAGGAAAGGGAATGGAGGAAGGAGAGGGCGGAAAGGAGGAACCGGTTACGAGGGAAGGATGCTGATCATTATGCATACAGAGGATCGAGACAACAGGGCAGATGTGAGGACAAAGGAAACAAAGGGCAGAAGACCAAGCGCAGGCGTAATCTCATGTCCGGGGAGAGCACGAAATTTATTGAGGAGGATGATTCTATGGGCACTCAATCAAAGAAGAGGAAATCACTATATGGTTCTCAGACAGTGGAAGACGAGGCAATCATCGGTGGCGCACACCTAGTAGCGGGAGTTGGGATGGACCAACCCCGTGAACAGCAATGAAACTCCTAAGCTGGAACTGCCAGGGTCTGGGTCGCCCGACGGCAGTTCAAGCCCTCCGTGAGTTGTGTCGGAGGGAGAGGCCCAATATAGTTTTCGTTATGGAAACTATGTTAGATGACAGAGCTTTAGAAAGAATCAAGAGGAGCTGCGGGTTTGTTGATGGTATTTGTGTGTCGAGCACGGGGAGAGCAGGTGGGTTGGGCTTCTGGTGGCGGGAAGTAGAGGTGGAAATTACTGGATTTTCGACGCGGCACGTGGAGTGCAAAGTGGTGGACCTATCGACCGGGCATAATTGGCATGCATGTGGTATCTACGGCTGGTCAGCGCAGGCTGAGAAGCACATGACGTGGGACTTGATGAGGCACATAAGGGGTAAGTATGGGAATATGATGATCTTCTTTGGTGACTTGAATGAAATTACAAACAATGATGAGAAGAGGGGTGGCCCAATGAAACCGGACAGATTCATGAAGCCGTTCAGAGATGTGATAGATGACTGCAATCTTCTCGACTTGGGGTACTCTGGAAACAATTTCACTTGGAGGAGGGGGCTATCTGTGGAGACCTTGGTGGAGGAGAGGTTAGACCGTTTTCTGGTGAGTGATGAATGGAGAGAAAAATATTCTGGCAGCTGGGTCCTTCACCTTCCTTATTATCAGTCTGATCATGCACCCATAATCCTTTCTGCGTTGGCTGGGGAAGAAAGACAGAGGAAGAGACAGGCTAGATTTTTCTTTGAACCCATGTGGTTGTCCGAGGAGAGTTGTGAAGTTACAGTGGCAAATTCGTGGGAGGCACATAATGATATGGATCTTAAGGACAAACTCAAAGGTGTTAGTGAGGACCTGGCCACGTGGGCTACCTCTAAGTTTGGTGACATAAAGAGGAAGATTAAAACTACAGAGAGGAGGCTTGGCGAAGAACAAAGGAAGTGGCCGGATGGTAGAGTGCTGCAAAGATGTGATGAGCTGGCTCGGGAGCTTGAAAAACTACACAGGGAAAACGAGTCCTTTTGGTGCGCTAGAGCTCGTATTAAAGAACTTAAGGAAGGTGACAGCAACACTGCATATTTCCATCATAAAGCGTCACAAAGATTAAAGAAGAACACCATAGCCGGCTTGAAAGATTCCCAAGGAATTTGGAAATCCAAAGATAAGGATATTCTGAGTATCATTGAAGATTTCTATAAAGATCTTTTTGCCACGTCCAATCCAGTGGAGATGGAGGCTGCGGTGGCAGGTATAAAACCCATGGTGAATAATTCTATTGCTGTCATCTTGGAAAAGGATATCTCGGATGAGGAGGTAAAGAAGGCGGTTTTCCAAATGCACCCAAATAAAGCACCCGGACCGGATGGGCTGAAACCTTTGTTTTATCAGAAATTTTGGCAGGTGGTGGGGAAGGATATCTCAAATTACATTAAGGGGTGGTGGAAAGGAGAACATTCTTGCGAGGAGTACAATGACACCTTGGTTGTGCTAATTCCGAAGGTTAAAAAACCAAGGGTGGTTGCTGATTTTAGACCGATTAGCCTGTGTAATGTGATTTATAAAATTGCTACTAAAGTGCTCACCAATCGCCTGAAGCCTTTCATGGATGGTATCATATCTGAAAATCAAAGTGCGTTTATACCGGGCAGATTGATCACGGACAATGCCTTGATAGCTTATGAGTGCTTCCATGCTATGAAAAGAGGGGGTGGAGGAAAGACGGGTCACATTGCTTTGAAACTCGACATGATGAAAGCATATGATAGAATTGAATGGAAGTTCTTAAAAAGGGTGATGGAGAAATTTGGTTTTGGAAGTAGATGGTGCAATAGAGTGCTGGATTGTGTTTCTTCGGTCTCTCACACCTTCACGGCCAACGGGGAAAGATCAAATGCTTTTCAGCCTTCACGAGGACTTCGACAGGGTGACCCGCTCTCTCCCTACCTCTTTATTCTATGTGCAGATGCTTTTTCTACTCTTTTGAACCTTGCGGTATCTACGAATACCATCCGTGGTATGAGTGTATGCCGTGGGGCTCCACGGATCTCACACTTATTTTTTGCAGACGATAGTATTCTTTTTGCTAGAGGGACAAGGAATGAATGCCTGAAAATAGCTGAAATTATCAGCCAGTATGAACAGGCATCGGGTCAAAAGGTCAATCTCACCAAGTCCGAAATTGCATTTAGCAAAAAGATACCAAGAGGCAAAAAAGACGAGCTGCGGGATTTGATGGGGGTCAAAGAGGTGGACAAGCAAGCATCTTATTTGGGCTTACCGGCAGCCGTAGGGAGGTCCAAGAAGAAGGTGTTCGAGTACATCACTGGTCGAGTGCGGAATAAACTACAAGGATGGAAGGAACATCTTTTGTCCAAGCCAGGCAAGGAAGTGCTTATCAAGGCAGTGGTGCAGGCCATCCCTACATACGTTATGAGTGTGTTCCAGCTTCCTACGGGGATCATTGAGGAGATTAATTCTATGGTGGCCAGATTTTGGTGGGGGGCGAAGGCGGGGGAAAGGAAGATTTCGTGGTTGTGTTGGGAGGGGCTGTGCAAGACGAAAAGGGAAGGGGGGTTGGGCTTCAGAGATATGAAGACGTTTAATCAAGCTTTGTTGGCACGTCAGTTATGGAGATTGCTCACAAAACCAGAGTTATTGGTAGCTAGAGTGTTGAAGGCCATGTACTTCCCGACAGGAAATATTTTGAACGCTCGACTGGGCCTCATTCCAAGCTATACGTGGCGCAGCCTATGGGGGGCGAAAGCTTTACTCATGCACGGTGTCTTGCGTAGTATTGGAAACGGCAAGGATACAGACATTTGGGAGGATAGGTGGCTGCATGGAGATGAGCGGGTCCTTTCATGCTATAGAACAGATGCGGTTTCCGAGATGAGCAAGGTCAGCGAGTTGATGGTGGAGGGGCGGAAGGAATGGGACGTGGGTAAGCTTCTGGACACTTTTCCTAGGCATGTGGCTGCTCGGATTAGGGAAATTCCTATTCCTATCTCTGAGCAGGAGGACGGCATCTTTTGGTGGCCAAATACAAAGGGTTGCTTCACTGTTCGTTCGGCTTATTGGCTTGGGAGAATGGGGGGAGCTGCTCTACGGGAGAGAAATAGGGTGGTTCCGCATGACCTGTGGAGAGTGATATGGGGAAGGAGGTGGCCGCCAAAGCTTTCACATTTCCTATGGCGCATCGCTACGGGGTGCTTAGCTACGAGGAGCAGGCTCCAGGATAGACACGTTACGGATGATGGAGTGTGTCCGATATGTGCTCAACATGAGGAAACAATCCAACATATGCTATGTGTCTGCACGGGGGCGGAAGTTGTGATGAGGGAGAGTTGGTTGCAGCCTATGCCACGTCTTGGTAATACGCACAATCTACACGACGACCTCCTCGAGCTGTTTGGGAATAGAACGGAGGAAGAAAAGGATGAGATAGCAGCAGTATGGTGGACCATTTGGACGTGCCGTAATAACAAAGTCTTCGATGATGAGCCCCCTTTTCCGAGACCTATCCTACAGTCATACCGAGCAATGATAGCTGATTACCGACGTGTCAATTGGGGAGGCGAGGTTGGACAGAAAGACTCTCAAGCTAGGGGACGGCGGGGGGAAGGCGGGGAGGGTGGCGCTGCGGGGAGGATCATGCAGGCGGACGGGCGGGCACAGTGCTGCACGTTTGTGCACGTCGACGCAGCGATGAAGGTGGACGGACGGTGGGCTTTCGGGGGAGTGATACGGGGGATGGATGGAGCTTTCTTGGGTGCAACACAACGTTGCATGAGAGCTGATTGGTCATCGGATATTGCGGAGGCTATGGCTGCTAGAGAGGGGATACTGTTTGCTCAGGATACGGTGCCACCACAGAACCATATTTATCTATGTTCGGATTCTCTGAATGTGATAAATGCTTTGAGGGATCGGGATAAGCACTTCGGTTATCTTGGTTTGCTAGCTGCGGATATTCGTAGTGTAGCATCGTTCTTTTCTTCTTGTAGTTTCATTCATGTAAAAAGGGCTCAAAACTCCTTGGCTCATCTCATTGCTCAGGATGCACTCTTGTATGACGGGCAGTCTTCTAGACGGGCTTCTTTGCCTGTCTACTGGAAGGAGACAGCCGAGAATGATGTATTCTTTGTTCCTTGAATTTATATGAATGAAAGTGTCCGAATTCAAAAAAAAAATGAATCACAAGTCAAAATCCATTGAAAAGTTCAAGGATTTTATGAATTAAGTACAAAACCAACTTGGTAAAAGTATTAAAAAACTTTGATCCGATCAAGGTGGAGAATACTGAAGCCAATATTTTGAGGACCTTCTGCGAGACCATAGGATTTTATCACAACAGACTCTACTTGGAACACCACAACATAATGGTGTATCACAAAGAAAGAATCACACCCTATTAGACATGGTACAGTCAATGATGAGTTTTGCTAATATTCTGACTTCCTTCTAGTGATACTCTTTAGAAACTGCAGCGTTTACACTTGACCATATACCTTCTAAATCTGTTCAAAAGACACCATATGAGATATGGACTTGGAAACATTCCAATGTGTCATTTATGAAGATTTGCATATGTAAACCTTATGTTAGGAAACAATTTTCTAAAAAGGTTGGACCCAAATAGGATAAATGTTATTTTTTTTGGATAGACTAAGGAAATGAAGGGATATTACTTTTATATTCCATCTGAAAACAAAGTGTTTATTTCTAGGAGTGTTGTATTCCTTGAAAACAAAATATTTCCAAATGAACCAGCGGGAGGAAAGTAGAACTCGAAGAAGTTTGAGACCAAAAAGAAAACATGAAACCTACATATGTACAAAAGGAACTAGAATAATCACAAGATGTTGGGGAATCTAAAGTTCCTCTTATAGCACATGAACCTTGTAAATCTATTAGGACATGTCTTAAGCTAGGGAGATTTGGATATATAGTGACTCAACAAGACGATGAGTTGGTAAAAAATGATGATGAGCCAACTACCTACTTAGAAGCTATGGATGGACCAAATTCTGAGCGGTGGCTTGAAGCCATGAGATTTTATATGGACTCCATGTACACCAATAAGGTATGGACCTTGGTGGATCCACATGAAGGGGTAAAACCCATAGGTTGCAAATGGGTCTTCAAGAAGAAGATTGACATGGATGATAATGTACAAAACTATAAAGGTCAATTGTTGCAAATAGTTTTAAACAATTCAGGGAATTGACTATGGTGAAAACTTTTTACTAATTTCCATGGTTAAACCCATTAGGATCTTGCTTGCCATTGCAGCTTATTATGACTATTAGATTTAGAAAATTGATGTTAAAACTACTTTCCTTAGCAAGAATCTTCTTGGGGATGTGTACATGATATAACATGTAGGTTTTATACTTCGAACTAAATCTAATAAAATCTATAAGCTACAAAGGTATATCTATGGATTGAAGAAAGCATCTCAGAGGTGGAATATTGATTTGACAAGGCAGTCATAGATTTTGGCTTTAGTCAAAATGAAGATGAATCTTGTGTTTACAAAAAGGTTAGTGGGAGCATAATTGTATTCATCATATTGTATGTAGATGACATACCATTGATGAGGAATGACATCCCTACCCCAAAAATGATAAAACCTAGTTGGGAGGTACCTTTTGTATGAAGGATCTAGGAAAAGCATCCTATATGTTAGGAATCAAGATCTGTAGAGATAGATCTAGAAGGCTTCTTATCATAAGACAGAGTACATACATTGACAAAGTGTTGTAAAGGTTCCACATGAATGACTCAAAGAGAGGAAACTTGACCATGTCCCATGGTGTTAGTCCTTCTAGAGCTAAATGTCTCAACTTTTCCAAATAAATTGGACACATGAGTAAGTGATTTGATTAATGATAAAAGAAATTTCCATATTTTTTTGTTCAAATACGAAATGATGATATAACATAATATATGTCTAAAGAATAATAGTACTTGATATCATATGGTTTAGGTTGAGGACCTAAATATGAGATCATATGTATAATTAGAGCACATATATTCATGTCATGTCCCATGTCAGGTATTGTTGTGGAAATTGAATAGACAACAATAATATTTAAAATTGGTTGATGTCTAAATATCATTAGTCATGATATTGGATATCAAGTCATACACATAGGTACTTGTCAGAGAACAAGTGTACCAGATAGACCCACCTTGATAATGATACATGGAAACCATTGAATGGTAATCAAAATCATGTCTCAATGCGATAGTGGTGATTTTGATTCTTAGACCAAAAATTGCTACAATAATCACATGACATTCAATGGACTTTAACACCATTCAACATGAACTTGAATAAGGGTTTCTATATAAGTGGTTCTTACATACATTGTGACACATGGGGAATGTGAGTGATGTAGATGTAATATGTCCCTATTATTAGAGTGATATCCTACCCACTTGATAAGAGAGATTGTGAAATGCATGGGCATGCTCATGTGAATAAATATGTGATATTGAGCTCACATGCATCTCAATAATCTACTCTAGTCCAAGAAATATATATTGAATACTAAAAGGATGAAGATTTCATGCCTCATGTTCAATCTGAATATATGTGACATATGAACTATATTCTCACTGTAACACTAGTCATAAGTTTAGGTGTCGTCCTCCAACTTATCCAATTAATTGGGTATCAATGATGTGTTACTAGATAGCATTCATTTCTTGTGAAGTCATGATATGATTATAGACATCACTTCCAACATAATATAGAGCCTATAAGGTCACACACATAGGATGCAATGGGAAAGGAGTTTAATCATGGTTACTTTTTAATATATTTACTAAAGTATTCAAGTAGTCAAACTAACAATATTGGAAATCTAGTCCACTGACTAGGAAACCAATCCATCAAATGGAGAGTCCAATCAACAGACTAAAGAGCCACTCGAATGAATGGACAATGTAATCCAAAGATGATAGGATGTGTCAGCCGATAGAATAAAGAGTTCAAATGACCGACTAAAAGTGTCACCCAACAGATGATTGGAAGGGTCAGTTGACTAAAGTCCAGTTGACTGACTAATTCAAATCAACCAATTGGATTGGGTCAAATGATTAATGATACCCATAGTTATGTCCATCAATCGTTACATGTAGTTACTTTTTTCCTAGGAAACTAAAGACACAATGTGTGCCTTGTGGTTCACTCCCCACTCAAAGTTATGTGTGTTGCTATCAATCCTATCGCAAACTTTCATAGGTGTAATTGTGGTCTGCAACACAGCCTAGAATAGTCATTAAGTTTTATTTGGAGAGACACGCCCTTCTTGCCATGGAGAGACTCATTGTGGCCCATGTTTTTCTTCTTAATAACACATTATTCAGGTTTTCTACATACAAGTTGTATTTTACTGGTGAGTAGAATAAAGGGACCCCAAGGTACTTTCCCAGGTCAGAAGCTTGTTGTGGGAAATAGGAATCTAGTCCAAAATTATTTTTTAAGATACTAGAGAAACTATGCACAATTAATGTTACACTAGATGAACATGCATTTGATCAAGTAGTGAAAGAAAGGACTAGTAGTAATCCATAAGAAACCAATGATAAGTTTTAGATCATGAGCGAGGAATGTAGATAATCACAACTAAATTTAGTATAATATTGAGGTCAAGATTATCTAAGAAATAGTCCATTTAAAGAAATTAGATAATCATGAGATATGATTATGGAAAAATAAGAACTAGTTTTCCTACATGAGTAGTTAAAAAATTATAAAGAAGTAGGCTTAGTCATGTAATCTAATTAGAAATTATGTAAGTAAAGAAGGTTTACTAGTCATGTGATCTAGTTAGAAATTACTCAAGAACTATTCAAAAAATTAAATAAATGAAATATTTATGTATATCTAGTATATAGATAAGAAAGTATAGAAATTCAAATCTATTTTGAGTCTCTTTCTTCCTCCTTACGATTTAAAAAACCTCCCCGCACATTAGAATTGATGTTATAGATGAATGATCTATTAGACAAAAATATGTTAGGAGTATTTAATAGAAAATAGTTTGTTTTGTACCTTCACAAGGGTTGAAAGAAGCAAGGATTGATGTTAGATAGTGGGGTGTATAGTTTTTTATAGTTGCACCATTTAACATCAACATAGATAATTTTGCAAAATTGGAATCCTTTTCAGAATACATTGCTAATTAGAATCAAGATTTACCCAAGCTCCAACATATTGCTTATTTCTGCAAAGACATGCCATTAAATAGTGTGATATTTTACAATTTTTCCATCCCAAAGGAGTTATACAATGCGCTGGGAGTGACCCCCATCAACATAACTCATGTTCACTTTGGAGACTTTTTTTATTTTGGTAGTTTCTTGATTTATCTAGGATTCAAATTTTCTGAAAAAGGAAAAGTTAGAGCAGAGATGAAAGTTGAGGGCCAAGCCTTCTGTATTTCTTCCTTTCTTGATAAAAATATTGATTATTAAGTCAAGATGGAACTAGAATTTTTGTTAGTATATAGAACTGAATTGGATATATATATATATATTTTGTTTGAAATAATAGGCATTGGTTTTGAAGGAGGTATCTAAAGGAAATAGAATCTACTAACTCCATTAGGGTTAAATGTCCAATTCATAGGGAATAAAATTGGAAATTTATATAAAAAGGTTTGTAGAAAGACAATTATAGGCCAAATTGTTTTTATGTCAAGATTAGGTTGTATTTTTGCCATAAACCCCTAATTTATAGAAAATGAGCAAATAGTTTAAATTCCTTTGTTACCTAGAGAGATGTTCTGAACACCTCATTATTTGGGAAGTAAAAATTATTAGTACCGAAGGTCAGTTTCACTGAAGAAATTATTTAGATCCTAGTTAAACAAATGTATCTCTCCCCAACAAAAAAATGTTGTATAAATATGGTTTCGTCAGAACCTCCACTTTGAAAGGCACTCTTTATGCTTTCATATGAAACTTTAACATATGTTGAAGTCTATAACAAATCATTTATTTTTTAGGTTGATGATCAAAGAAAAATTAATATTACAGATTGAAGAGGTGTTTTTTACTATTTCCCATGTCTTCATTATACGATAAGTCAAGTTAATTTCATGGGATCCATTTTAATTAAAAATATATAACATAGAGGAAATAAAGATCATATTAATATATATTGAAACTTCCAAGTCATGTTGTGATCTCAGTATGGGAAGTAGAAACAACAATTACAAGAGTTGTTTTGATTGAAAGTGTGATATGCAACAATTACTTCTTCATAGGTGGCATGCTTGGTTATTTCATGATAGAATGTCATATAGTCTTTTTTTTCATAATATAAACATTCATTATCAACTATGTTTGTGACGATCCCGATTTTAGGATTTTGATATCCAATATAGTAATTTTAGACCGTGGATGTTTTGTATATGGTTAGTTTAAAATTGAGGAACTGGTTATTCAATTAAGAATTAGTTCACCCAAAAAGTATGAATAGAGATATGGTTGATGAGTATCATACCTAATTTAGTTCAATTATGATGTATACATATTCTTTCTTAATTGATCAGAGTGGTTAGGTGACCAAATGACTATCTATGACGGCCTATATTTGGTGCCAACCTTGTGATATGTTAATGATGAAAATTTAAAGAAATATGGAAAAATGGATATTGAGGCTTATGGAAAGTCAGGTATTTTGTTGATATCGATATACCTTGGGAAATAAGCATACTAAGGAGTGTTTTTTTTTCTGAATATGTTGTTTGGATCTTTAGATAGGGTGGTTTGTTACGAGCTCAGTTCATGGGGAAGGGAACTACCCACGTTCAATGTTTCTTTGGTTGGTGATTTACAAGTTATGGAATTATTAAAATAAAAGTATACCTGGAGTTATAGCTTAACCATGGTGAGGTGTCTCTCGTGGTTATACTTAGTCTACACAAGCTTGGCTAAATTGGTTGTGGTGGTCGACATTTTTGGATGTCAGCAATCTCCTTCGCCTAAAATCCATGAGGGTAGGAAGCAGGAGAATAGAATCACACAGCGTGATCACAAGCCTCTTAACTGGATCAGACGGTACGCCATAATAGGGAGGAGTTCGCTGAGGCCTCCAGGGGGATCCTAAACATGGATGGCTAGAACCTTGTCTACCAAATCGACCTCCTCCAATCTTGATCGCCAAAGTTAGGGTCCCTCTACTTCAAGAAAGAGGGAGTTATATTAGCCTCAGAGAATATCCTTAGGCCTACCACTCAACTTGACGGATATGTAGTAATATCAATGGTGCTTCGTCTTGTTGTGAGAACCACATGAAGAGCTTCCCCTTTTCATACCGATGTGCTCCGACAACCACATGTGAAGCATGTCTACAAACGGCTGCGGGACTCATCTTGTCCCCCGATTTGGCTGTCTGGCATCCCCTCATCACCGCAGCAAGTCCTACCGTCTGTGAAACAAGGGCCTATCCTTGAAGCAACGATTGGTGCAGCGGCAGCCGCAGTTGGCCACGGCAGTGCTAGGTCCAACCATAGATGGAGGAAAAGGCCAAACCCCAACTCCAATCTGTGCTAGAACGCATCCATGGGATCATCATTGACCAAAGGGGTGAGGAGAAGCTTTGGAGCATGCCGCAGATCCATTTCCCGATGAAAACGTGTCTCAGACACGAGAAGATGCAAACGACATTGCAGTGAGGAACGTGAGGAAGGGGACGATGGTCTGGGTCAGATTAAGAACAAGTTAGTTAGGTCGGTTCACTCCATCAGCCGCTCCACTCAATACTGAACTAGAAAAGGACTGTGAGCCACCTTATAATGATCTGGCGACCATATGCGGCTTGACCAGGTTGATCTGAAGGCCAGTGCTTTTCCTCACCAAGGTAAACGAGCTTTAATTATTTGAAATGATCAGAATTTTAGAAAATCCATTAAAATAGCTCCGTAGACCAATCAATGTCCCAAAAATACCTTGTACTAAAAAAGATGCCCTCTTTTTTATGAAACCTCTAGATCAGACTTTTAAAAAATATTTGTTGGTGATATTTAGTTTATTATATAATACTCCTTTATGGACCTCATATAATTAGAATAAACACTATTTAGCTGATTTAAAATGCCAAAAAATTTCTATTGAGCCCTAATATCTTAAAGAGACTATAGTAGACTCAGATCTTAGTATTATTGATGCATATTAGACTTTTCCTCATTAATGCATAATTAAATGCTTTAAACCTCATTTTAATTCTAGAAAATAGATCAAGCATTAGAAAATTATAAATAGCAGACCAGATCCTTGTTATGACCTCTTGATCAGTAGAAAAATATCATACACAAGTTTGGGTCAATTTGAACCTAGGTTTAACCTAAACCCTAATGGACCTAAATACCATTAATTATGGTGAACCTTCTATTGATGATCATTAATTGTTATTAATCAGGTGATGACCAGGGTAGTAGATGAACTTGGATGTATAAGAAATCGATGAACTCATGTATGTGGGTTTTATTAAGTGTAAGACTAGTTTTCATGGATGCATAATGATATGATGTACTTCGGATGTTTTTATTTGCATATAAATTCTTGGATGCATATTAGTAGTATATGCTTTGCCAAACATAAAAGAACATAAAAGATAAAGGTGAGTTGTAGCTACTAAAGTGAGATAATATTTCCCTCTCTCTTCTAAATACTAATGTTAAACACAACCCCATAGCCTCGGGGCGGGGATCCCCATAGCCCTAGGGGTGGGGAAGGGCCCAACATGTATGTAAAATGAGGCGCTGACACACTTAGTAGTACAACTGCATCTGAAGATATGTATAAAAGACATGTTCACCTAATTCTCCACCCTAATATAATATTTTCTTTGTTTTTTCTCAAATATTTCATTATGCAAGTCACTATGCAAGTATTTTTACCCACGTACACAACATTTGTTGATTCGTATGTTTCACGTATTTTCTAGGTTCAAAGATAGTATGAGAGAAAAGGACAAGAAGTGGGCAAGTTGTATATGTTGTACCTATTGTGTAAGATCCTAGATAGCATACATGTTCAAACTTTGTAGATTTCTCTTTTCAATATGCAAATGTAAGTTGTATAAAACATTTTGTAATATACATGTTGAATGTTGAGATTGTTTATGGTGTATGCATTATAGTGTTTGTTCATGTATGCGTATGTCACTTTCACATCACTCTCTGATACACTTATCTAATATTTTCGAATTTATCCTCTCATTCCTTCTAAGTCTCGAGATGGCAGAATTCGGGGATGTGGCAATTGGTATCGGAGCATGAACAATAGCTACACGTAATGATTTCTCACCATGAAACATAAAATTAAATATCACCTTTCACTTTAAACCCTAGAGACTTAGTAAGTTGTTGAATAAAGATTAGGTTTGACTTATCCTCTAGGTTAGAACCTAGATGTTCGAGATTAGACAAGTGTGTGAAACCCTTTCCATATAGATCTCATATGTATTGGGTAGCTACAGTAGTCTACACCTTGTTCTAACCATTTCACTAGGTTACATGGCACTAGACTATCTACTGTGTGTGGGTCACTCGGTTTTATTGATTTGGTTTTATTTTCCAATCGGCTCAAGCCTCGATAGTTTTCTCTCATGCCTGCTTCTTTAGAGAAAAACTATATAATATTTTATTATGTATATGTAAATATGAAAATGTGTCCCTCGTACAGGAGAGTAGGAGGTGTTCATGCAATTTGAGTGAAGGGAGTGACATTAGTCTAGAAGAGAGAGTAGATCTAGATTAGATGTCTAGAGCCTTGTTGGATATGTAACAGTTAGACTAGGTGATTGATTTATATATAAAATAAGCACATGTAATCTTATCTAAGTTTGATCTCTGATGGTATAAGTTTCCTTATAAAGATTTAAGTTGTATATCAGATGAATCCAATTTTGAAACTTTTAAGCTAAGTCTTGATGATGAAAGTACATTCCCTTTTCTTACTTAAGATGAGCTAAGTTAAGAGAAAGTTGAATATGAATGAGTCTTAAGCACTTTTATAAAGGGAGGACCTCCAATATTAGTTCAAGATATGTGATGAACTCCAAAGAGAGTGAGACCCACAAAGAGAGGGTCATAGGACCTACCCTACAATATATGAAAAATATGAGATATATGTGAAATGATGTGTCCTAAGATGGGTTACTCTTGAGTAGATGAGTTGAGTCTTTTTGCATGATTTAATCATAAATGTGAGAGTTCGGTTAAAAAAAACATTGATGGGTAGGTGACTCATAATGAGAAAGTCAACCCATTTGATTGAGTTAGGTCCTATCTTGAGTGACATATGTTTGTGAATCTCATCATTAGCTGCAAGTTAGGTGATATATGAAACTCTTGTTCAAAGAGTGAAATGCCTTGTGCGTAAGATACTTCATAATGCATGTCAATCCTTCCCCTTCTCTTTCTCTATATATGATGTTAGAAATATCACTTGTGCTATTTGGATGATCATGTATGAAGAGTCACTCATATAAGTTTGACCTATTTAGTATTCCCTTCCTATATTATACATGTATTTTTTAAGTTTAAAATCATGATAAAATTGGCTTGACATATTCTCTTTCCGCTCTATATCATGAATTAAAGATATACGTTTGAAATCATGAGCTACAAAAAAAGATATCTTTGGATCATAGCTTACATGATCACCAAATATAGTGCTTAACATCGATTCTTCTCAGTCAATGCTTCTAAGTTTGAGCATATCTCTCACACAATAGGGTGAAACCCTAATAGGTATATACAAAAAATCAATCCCTTCTCTAATGATGAAATTCTAAATTGAAATAATGAGGTTTAGTGTGTTAACTTTATTGTACAATGACATGGAATCTTCCTACCACCTTGCATAAGTTAGTGGGGTGAATGATTATACCTCACATAATATCTTCTCAACCCATATGTGTGATCAAACCCTAATTCTTAGGGCAATGAGGGGTGCAAATCCTAAAATACGAGAATGTCAAGTTATAAAAAAGCCATTAAATGATGATTCCATCTATATAAGGTGGGTTGGCTACACCCTAGATGCTCTAGATCCTAATATGCCAACTTGGGATATATATATAGGAATATGAGAACTTTGTCACCTAGAAGTGGTTCCATGAAGATAGTAGAAACTCTTGATATCACCTTGAGTATAAGATTTTGAATTCTGAGGGCGAAATTCCTTATAATGTGGGGTGAATGTGGCAATCCTGATTTTAGGATTTTGATATACAATATAATACTTTAGGATAGTGGATGTTTTGTATATGGTTAATTTAAAATTGAGGAACTGGTTATTCAATTAAGAATTACTTCACCCAAAAAGTATGAATAGAGATACAGTTGATGAGTATCATACCTAATTTATTTCAATAATGATGTATAAATATTCTTTCTTAATTGATTAGAGTGGTTAGATGACCAAATGACTATGTATGACGATCTATATTTGGTGTTCAAATCTATTTTGCTGTCAACCTTGTTGATATGTTAATGATGAAACTTTAAAGAAATATGGAAAAATGGATATTGAGGCTTATGGAAAGTCAATTATTTTGTTGATATTGATATACCTTGGGAAATGAGCATACTAAGGAGTAATTTTTTACTAAATATGTTATTTGGATCTTTAGATAGGGTGTTTGGTTGCGATCTCAGTTCATGGGGAACTACTCACAATTAATGTTTCTTTGGTTGGTGATTTACAAGTTATGGAATTATTAAAATAAAAGTATACCCAGAGTTATAGCTTAACCATGGTGAGGCGTCTCTCGTAGTTATACATAGTCTTCATAAGCTTGGCTAAATTGGTTGTGATGGTCAACATTTTTGGATCTCAGCAACCTCTTTTGCCAGATATTCGTGCGGGTAGGAAGTAGGAGAACATAATCACACAGCATGATCACAAGCCTCTTAATTGGGTCACACAGTACACCACAACAGGGAGGAGTTCCATGAGGCCTCTAGGGGGATCTTGAGCATGTATTCCTACAACCTAGGCTACCAAATCAACCTCCTCCTATCTCGATCACTAAAGCTAGGGTCCCTCTACTTTAAGAAAGAGAGAGAGAGAGTTATATTAGCCTCAGAGAATATCCTTAGGTGTACCACTCAACTTGAAGGAGATGTAGTGATCTCAATGGTGCTTCATCTTGCTGTGAGAATCACAGGATGAGCGTCCCCTTTTCCTATAGATGTGCACTAACAACCACAAATGAAGTAGGTCTACTGATGGCTGTGGGACTCATATTATCCCTCGATCTAGCTGTCTGGTATCCCCTCATAACCGCAGGCGATGTAATTCTTGTCATCTTCTGAAGAACACATCCTTGAAGCAACAACTGGTGCAACAACAGCTAGAGTTGGCCGTGACCGTGCTATCTCCCACCATGGACGGAGGAAAAGGCCAAACCCCAACTCCAATATGTGCTAGAACACATCCATGGGATCAACGCTTACCAAAGGGGCGAGGAGAATCTTTGGAGCTCACCATAGGTGCATTTCCCAATGCAACCATGTCTCTGACATGAGAAGATGCAAGGAAGATGCAGATGACATTGCAGCGAGGAATGCAAGAAGGGGACGATCATCTGGGTCAGCTTCAGAACAAGTTAGTTAGGCCGGTTCACTCCATCAGCCACCCGCCTTAATTTTGAACTAGAAAAGGACTACAAGACCCCTTATAATGATTTGGTGACTATCTATGGCTTGACCAGGTTGATCTGATGGCCAATGCTTTTCCTCACCAAGGTAAATGAGCTTTAATTATTTGAAATGGTTAGAACTTTAGAAAATCTATTAAAAATAGCTAAGTCAGAAAATTAATCCCCCAAAAATATTCTTGGACTAAAAAAATGTCCTCTTTCTTATGAAACCTCTAGATCATACTTTTAAGACATGTTTTTTGGTAATATTTAGTTTTGTATATAATACTCCTTTATGGGCTTCATATAATTAGAATAAATACTATCTTGCTGATAAAATCCCAGAAAATTCCTATTGATCCCCAATATCATAAAGAGAGTATATATAGACTCATATCTTAGTATTATTGATGCATATCATACTTTTCCTCATTAATCCATAATTAAATGTTGCAAACCTCATTTTAATTCTAGAAAATAGATCAAGCATTAGAAAATTATAAAAACTGTACCGGATCCTTGTTATGACCTCTTGATCAGCAAAAAAAACCACACACAAATTTAGGTCAATTTGAACCTAGGTTTGGCCTAAACCCTAATATGGACCTAAATACCATTAATTATGGTGAACCTTCTATTGATGATAATTAATTGTTACTATTTGGGTGATGAACAGAGTAGTAGATGAACTTTGATGTATAAGGAATCTCTAAACTTAAATATGTGGGTTTTATTAAGTGTAAGAATAGTTTTCATGGATGCATAATGATATGATGTACTTTGGATGCTTTTATTTTCATATAAATTCTTGGATGCATATTAGTAGTATATGCTTTACCAAACATGAAAAACATAAAAGATAAAGGTAAGTTGTAGCTAATGAAGTGAGATAATATTTCCCTTTCTCTTCTAAATACTAATGTTGAACAAAACCCCATATCCCAGGGGCGGGGATCCCCATAGCCCTAGGGGTGGGGAAGGGCCCAACATGTATGTAAAATGAGGTGCTGACACACTTAGTAGTACAACTGCATATGAAGATATGTATAAAAGACATGTTTACCTAATTCTCCACCCTAATATAATGTTTTCCTTTTCTTTCTTTCTCAAATCTTTCATTATGTAAGTTACTATACAAGTATTTTACCCATGTACACAACTTTTGTTGATTCATCTATTTCACATATTTTCTAGGTTCAAAGATAGTATGAAAGAAAATGACAAGAAGTGGGTAAGTCGTACATGTTTTACCTATTGTGTATGATCTTAGATAGCATACATTTTCAGACATTATAGATTTCTCTTTTAAATATATAAATGTAACTTATAGTAAAACACTTTGTAATATACATGTTAAATGTTGAGATTGTTTATGGTGTATGCACTATAGTGTTTGTTCATGTATGCATATGTCACTTCCACATCGCTCACTGATACGATTAGCTCATGTTTTTAGATTTGTCCTATCATGCCTTCTAAGTCTCGAGATGGCAGAATTCAGGGGCGTTACAATGTTTGTGGCACACCAAGTTAATCATACAAACAATGTGTTTACAACATTCAACTTACTATCCAATTACTAGTGAACATATTCATTTTGGTAAAGAACAACATTATATTACAAGTTGTCAAGTTCTCTCCCTTTTTTGTCCAATTTTATTGTTTAGAAAATGAAAGTGCTACTCCATGTAGAAACTTATAATTTTTTCTTAAAATATATAATAACATAGTTTTTTTTTAATATAATGATACCTCGATCTATGCCACTTATGGGATCAGAGGAAATTATCTTCTCCATTGTCCTATAATTTAGGTTCTTCTATGAAAAGGGTCCTACACTCGATGTGTGTTGTTGATGGGGTAAATGTAATTCTCCACCCTCAGACTAAGTTAATGGTTTTTCTGGAAAGGGTGATAATTCTAATGTCCACTTCTTTGGGCTAAAAGGAAATCTTCTCCATCCATGCCCCATAAACCTGATGTGGATGTTTACAACTTCTTATCCAAAAATATATTATAATATAGATTTTTTGTGAAAACCTAAAACTGGTTGTGTAGTGTTTATGGGATAAAATGTAACTTTCCTCACCCTTATCCTATAGTTAAGGTTTTATTTGTGAAAAAGGTGATAAACCTAATGTGTACATCTTATGAGTGAAAATGCAATTTCTTCACCCTTGAACTACATATAGGTGTTTTATGAAAAGCCATACTAATTCTTTTGTGCAACTCAAAATAAGTTGATGTGCATATAAATTTGTGATCTCTTTGTTACAAGCGACATTTATTTATTTTTATCTTAAAATATTTGATAATATTATTTTTAAAATCTTAAAATATAATGTGGCAGTGTACATGTTTTCTCTTTTTTTTGACAACTAGAAATCAAATTTTATTCAGTCCGCTCTCTAGTGTGGAGAAAACAATGTTTACATTGACACCATAAATACTAAGTAACCCGTTAGGGAAGATTGGATGAAAGGTATATGGGGCACGAGAGGCAAGGGTATACTTGGCTGTTAGATCTGCTGATGCATTTAGTATGTGAGGGATGTAATGGAGCTTGTGCACAATGTCACTTCCAGCAAGAGCCCTTGCTCTTTGGGCATGCAACTTGAATTTAGGTGGGGTGTTATGCATTTTGCTGAGAATGCAGATTGCTTGTTGGGAGTCTGAGAGAACATAGAAGGAGGACCATTGCATCTCGTTACTAATTTTAAGGGCATTTAGGATCACTTGGACCTCCACCTCTAGAGCAGAGCTAGCAATTACGAGAACACCATTCCCAAAAAAGATAGTACCAACATCATTGAGAATATGGGTACCGATTGTTGCTTTGTATGTCGCCTTATAGAAGGTGACATCGGGGAAGATGTATTGCTCCTGACGCATCACCCTTTGGGCATAGGGCATCGCATGCTTATGATTTTGGTTGGGGCATTCTTGTAGGATCAAGATCATCATTGTATGACACTTAGTAAAGTTTTCTTGGGTAGACATAGAGGTCAGTATGTGTTGATGGATGAAAGCATTGGGACACTGCCATATATACCAGCAGGAAACACCACATAAGGTTTGTGTAGATGGACTATCGATCTACACTACAATACAGTGTGATATCCAATCATCCTCAGCTAGAATAAGGTGGTTGTTGGTGATTGGCAGTAGAGTCCAAATGACTTTGCTTTGAGGGCAGTCACACAATGCATGTAGGGTATCACATTCATTATTGAAGACCCCAATGGTATCATAGATGTTAATGTGGTGACACTATTTTTCAATATTTGTTAGAAGAACTTTATGCTAGAGTAACCAAAGGAAGACCTTTAGTTGTTCTGGTAGATTTGAGGTCAATATTCCTTTCCAATTGCCAGGAATCATGACTTCTTTGTCGTGCCACATCCATCTGTATGCTGAGTGCAAAGAGAAATGACCCTTGGGTTCAAGAGTCCATGACCAAGAGTTGTTAACTGAGGAGGCCACCAGAACAAGTGTAACAACAATCCCACTCCAACATTCCTAGAAAAGGTATCTATGAATGAATTCCCAGTCCCATTCATCATCAAGACAAGCCATGAAACTGACTACCAGGTCTTGTAGATCATCAGGGATGTGCCAATTGGGCACAAACTCGATAACCAATTTCCCCCCAATCTAGCGATCACTCCATACATTTGTGTTCAATATGTTGTTAATGACTTTATGGTTGAGCATCTTAATATCACCAATATGCCTCGTAATGAAGCTCCATGCATAGGAAGATGACTGTGCTACAAAAGAGTTCCCCAACACATATTTGTCTTTCATGACTTGGACCCAATGTTTAGAGGGTTTGTTAATAAAGACCCATATATTTTTTAGCATTAGTGCATGGTTCTGGTCTCTGGCATCCTTGATGCCCAAACTTCGATTATCTTTATGGGTCGACACTTTCCTCCAAGCAACCTGGGAGAGCTTCCTGTTATCTCCACAGCCCGACCAGATAAAATTTCTTATATGTTTATTGATGTCACCACAGAGTTGTGGTGACAATTTGATAGATTGTATTGTATAAGTAGGGATAGCCTGAAGGTTTGATTTAGCCAACTTTATGCGGCCAAATAGGGATAGGTGCCTCATATTCCAACTATTGAGACACTTCTGTATGTTTGCAATGAGTTGGTCATGCCTACATTTGTTTATACGATGGTGGAGAATTGACACTCTAAGATGTCATCCTAGATCAGTGGTCCAATTGAACCCTATCTTCTTGCTAATGAGGCCTATCTCTAGGGATGGTGTGTTGTAGGAAAAGTAGCAGCATGACTTCACCTTGGAGATGAGCTGACCTGAAGGTTTGGTCAATTCTTTCAGTATCTGTGATATAACCTTCACCTATATTGCTGAGGCCTCACCCTTGAGGAGGATATCATCGGCAAAGAAGATGTGGGAAAGCTTAACTCCTCCCCTCCTGAAGGTCAAAGGTTTCCATTCACCACACATAACTGTAGAATACACATAATGAAAACATACATGCTAATTGGGTCGCCTTTCCGCATACCCTGAGAATCTTTGGAGGCTGGTAATGGTGTACCCTCCCAAAGGATGGAGGTGGATCCCAAATTAATGATTTGCATATAAGATTGTAGAGTATATCTGACATACCCATTCTTTTAAGGGTGTCATGGATGAAGGTTGTATTCATTCTGTCAAAGGCTTTTTCCAAGTGAAGCTTGATGCACATGGTGTGCTTCCTGGTTGTCTGGCTCCTCATTGTATGGATCACCTCCTGAACAAGGAGTATGTTATCACTGATATGTCTTCCATGAATGAAGCTAGATTGAGGTGGAGCGATCCATGCATCAAGATAAGGTTTAATCCTTTCAACTATCACCTTTGAGATAAGCTTCAGCTTCTATTATTCAGCGAGATGGGACAAAAGTCATTGCACATCTGTGGAGCCTTGACCTTCAGTACGAGAACCATATAGCCATCTGCAATGGAAACATCTATCCTCTCATGAGTGAAGAATTCTCTGATAGTGCAGGTGACAGATGGGGCAACGTTGGTCCAATTCTTCAGGTGTACATGTTTTTCTCTTAAACTTTATAACAATATATGTTTATGTATCAAATCATAGAAATACAATGTATGACATCTATGGGATAATATGTATTTTTCTTGACTATAGGACTATAATATAGGTTTTTTTTATAAAAATACCATAAACCCATAGTGCACTAATTATGGGATAAAATGAAAATTTTCAAACCCTTTCCTATAGATATGTAATATTTACCAAAATGGATTTTATGTGAAACAAAGTGGTAATCTATGTGGATGTTTACAATCACTTTCTTAAAATATGTGACAAAATATGATTGACAAAACTTAAAAACCCAATTTGCACTAAGTTTGGGATAAACACCATCTTCGCAACACTTGGCCTACAATATAGGTTTTTATTTTCTTATGAAAATGGTGATACTCTTGAGGTGCATTACTCATGGGATAAATGTTTTTTTCTTCACCCTTTGCCTATAAATAATAAATCTCACTATTTCACGATAATATAGAGATACGTGTAAACACCAGCTGGTTTATATCATATAAAAAATTACTTGGGCTATGAGTTCCATCAAAATCTTTGCATATTTATATAAGTTGTGAAATAGAGAGATATACATCCCAAATCTCCCACTCTCTAAACATCTGGTATCTTGAAAAAGAGAATGATAAACTATTTACTCACTTCCACATGTGGTTAGTCCATAAAGAATAAATCTATTATAATAGTACACAAATAATATGTTGTGTTTGGCCACATCTCTCTCTCTCTCTCTCTATATATATATATATATATATAATGAAAAAAGACATGTTGTTGATGACTAGTACTTCACTTTTTTGGGAACTCAACATGAATGAATCAATCTTGTAGAAAATATCATGAGACAATAACATCTATATTTTCTTAGTTACTCTAGTTAAGGCAAGTCTTGAGATATATATTTGTAATTGTTTTCTTCTAATGATCCAATTCTTGAGAATTTGTACCCTTTTCAACATTTGTACCACAATGAATAAGGAGTTTCCACAATTTTTCCTCCCCAACTATACTTATAATGTATTAGAACAAAAAGCATCGATCCAAGTATTCATGAACCTTAGCATTTTTTGCATGCACGTTTACTGAATATGAGGGTGAGAAATTGGAATGGTTCAATAGTTGAATAATTCTCAACCAAAAAGTTGTGAATCATGTCAATATAAAAAAGTTATATAATACATAGTTAGTTTTACTTCTTGTGCTAGCCTTAGCTTCCTACTAATATTGGCATTTTAAAAAGTACCCTTTCATATGCACATGCATGATATAACCATAGAAAATTGCATCATTACATTGCTACTTAATAACTTTTGATGGTGGAGATTGACTAAGGAGTTCACCTTCATCCTTATTGTGATGAAGACACCATAAGTAACTCATAGGTGTATCATCATCATAATAATGTCAATTCATTGATTCTATAAGCATTGTGATCTTTGTTTGTATTTACATTACTGATGTAGTCATTTGAACTATATTTTTCTAGTTGAGATAAGTATATGTACAATTTATCATATTGGTGAAGCTATCATACTAGGATTATTGAGGGATTCTGACTATTATAATGACCCTAGTGTGTTTCTTATCCACTGCATTAATGATCCACATCGCTTAAGAAAGTGGTATATTGATTAATCGTTTAAAGAATGAAGGCAAAGACATTTACCTACTAAATTTTCTCACAAACAATGGTGCTGCTCCCATTTTTTCTCTAAACATTACTGGATAGCATACCTAATACTTTCTATTATCTTAAAAATATGGATATCTTGAAGCCTTAGCATATATTCTCTGACATTCCTAAGTGATAAATTCCAACACTTTTAACAAATTTGTTGAAGTTGAACTGGACACATTCATGTGAAAGACTTCAATCTATGTGTGAAACCCAACTTTAAGAGTGAGATTACTCATAATAAAGCTCAAACTATACAACTTAAATGCAACATCGTCCACATAAGCCACATAGAGATTTTGAGACAAAACAATGTGTCCATCATTATAAATAACTTTACACAAAACATTGAGTCCAGAGGAGGGTGCTTAGCTAAAACACCAATCATATTTTACAATTCTTTAATCAACAAAAAGGCTAAGGGCCACATGATTACTTATGAGGGTGTACTAGATAAAAAACCACTATCATATTTGACAAGCCTTTATTGAACAAAAAGGCCAAGATCAATGGTCTAAATACTGCAACAAAAAGGAACTAATTGAGATTTATCACATGGAATTACTATAGATTATGCACACAAAACACTACAACAATCATAACCACAACCTTAAAGGTCGCACACTCATGTTAGCATACAAGGTGGACAAAGGACACTACCAAATATCCCTTCCTAAACTAGAGAGTACTGGGATAGCTATGAATCTATCCCAATGTGCTTTATCTCTGGAGGAGGTCACACAAATATCACCTACCATATGATATCATTTCACGCAAACATCACCCGTGTCTTGATCTTAAAGCCTTCTACCTCCTCATTGATCTTCTCCACCACTACTGTGATAGTTGGTCCCCTCACCTAAAAAGTGAGAAAAACCACAGGGATGAGACCCAAGACCCATCAATATGGTATAATGCCTAAAAGGTTTACTACTTACCATGGAAACTATTATAAATGATATATTTAAAGAGATAATTATGCGATTTTCTTGTATATTAAAAGGCATACTCTTTCACATCCATTCTAGTATCTAGGCTTCCTGTAAAGTTTTTAGATATTAAAAATAAAAAAGATGGAAGTAAAGGGCAATTTCACCCAATGCACAACCATGTTTAGCATCATGTAGACATGAAACATTATGCTACCTATATGTTGTATGTTCTAGATTCCCAGGGTAGATAAGGGTGTACCACCCAACCAGCTAACTGAATTCTACTAAGCTATCCCAATCATCGGTACAAGATCTACTGACATACAAAGCCCTTAGATCTCTCCTCACAACCTCAGAGCAAAGTAAGATATAAATTACAAAATGAGTACTCTGATTTGCACACCATGGATGTGTGCTTAAATGTAGATCCATAAAAACATGCCCTTCTTTGGCACACAAGTCACAGTTCCACATGAATAGGGTAACCACCATCCATAATGGGTCGCATCATTAATGCACTTCCACCAATTTTTTGTCCTATACCAGGTCTAAAATTATTTAGAGGCGATGGAATATTTGCTCCTATATTTGAGTATCTCCTCACATATCTAGGCTTATACACAATAAACTCATTTCACCATTCCCCCTAATGACTTAGAGGAATGGATCGATAGACTTAGGAATCTACTAATTATATTTTTCTTGATAGTTAAGTATGTTGTCCTAAATTACTTCAGCCACAATTCTAAGGAATCTTTTGGAAAATAATAGATAATAAAGTATAAAAAAACTCCAAAAGATATAAATAATCAAAATGACATGACCTAAGTGAAAGATCTCACAATTATGTTACATATGTAGGGTTATGGAGGAGGCAGAGAAGCAGCGGAAACAATTTTTTTTTCTCCCCAAACCCGTAACAAAAGGAATCACGTCAACATCTATATAATAGGAAAGATGGTTTGTGAATCATACCTTGTCCCGAGGCTTGCTCGGCGACAATACCACGCGCCTTGCGCGGTCTTCACCTCCGGTCTTTGACGGTGTCTGTGCAGCTCCTGGTCGCACCGGGACTGAAGACTCCTCCTCCTACTGGACTATCGGATGACAGTTGTCCTCCTGAGCGGCAGTGACCTCCCGCCTCTGAAGTAGTCCACACGGACCACCTGGAACTCCACTCTCCTTGTCCCACAAGGAAGTGGAAGGAGTCACACCCTCCTGTTGACGTACTAGTCACCAACACACTCTCCTGCTGTCAATTGCAACTGCAGTTGTCCTTCCCTTGCTGCACCTCCCTTTGTGGGAAGCACTTGCTTGGGCTCTCTCTCGGTTACCAAAACCAGAGAGAACGACAACTTTGCAGAACAATCAACTTGCACTGAGTTGTACTCTGAGAAGCCCCCAATACCCCTATATATATAGGCGGGTCATGGGACAGGGTTCTCTATGCCCGGCAATACGGGACTAAAGCAGGAGTAGAAGGGTTCGGGATTTTCCACAAAAAGCAACCATCTCGCAACCTGAACCGATCGGTTCACAAGTGAACCGGTCGGTTGGGGACCTGAACCGATCGGTTCACCACTGAACCGATCGTTTGGGACCCTTGAACCGATCGGTTCACTCATGAACCGGTCGGTTGGGGTTCCAGGTTGGTTCCCGATTGACTTTCCTTCTTTTGTTTCCAATCGATATCGAATACCAATCCTATTTCCAATCAAATTGGAAAATTGAAATGAAAGGAAAATTCTCACCAATCCTCCTTTCCCAAGTTGCTCGATTGCACCAGTTGAACCGATCGGTTCAACACTTGAACCGGTCATTTCATTCTGTGCATGAGCCGATCGGTTCAACAATTGAGCCGACTGGTTCAGCAACCTCAGCCGATCGGTTCATCACATGAACCGATCGGTTGGGAATGCAAATTTTGCAGAATCAGTCAAATGTGATTTCAATCAATCTGATACTCCAATCAATGCGTTCAACACCTTGAACATTATGATATTGAGCTATCGATTAATTGAGTGTTTAATTGAACTACTAAACTCCTTTAGTAATCAATCTAAACATTGCTTGTGGACAAAACTCCTCTTCCAGGTTGAATCCTATGTGTGTGACCCTGCATGTCCATTTCACGTTGGCAGTGAAAGTCCATAACACTTATGACTTCACAAGCAAAGAGCGGTGCCTAGTCACACATCATTGATACCCAAGTGAAAGTAGAAAGTTGGAGAACAACTTTCATCCTACAATCCGTGAATGGTGTTATAGTGAATGTATAATTCCTTTGTCACTAATATCCAGAATGAACTCGAGGCATGGAACAGTCATCCTGTCAATGTTCATTCATTTCCTTGATCTCAGAGTAGACCAAGTGAGATGTGTATGACATCAATATCACATATTGATTCATACGTGCATGTGCATGCCTTTCTCAATCCTACTCATAAAGTGGCCAAGGATATCAAACTCCCTCAGGAGGGACAAATCCCATATCTATCACTAACCCCTCAAAATCCCCATGTGTCAAAGCCACCCAATCATCACCTTTATAACAACCCATGTTTCAGGATTGCGTTTGATGATGTCAAAGTGTACCCAACGACATGTGTTGAGTGTAGTGATTTCAGGTCTAAGAATCACACTCACCACCATCACTGTGAGAGCTGACTGTGACTACCAAGTCATGGTTCCATGTGTCACTCTCACGGTGGGTCTGTCCGGTACCTTGTTCTCTAACAAGTACCTATGTGCTTGGTTTGATATCAACATATCATGACTAATGAGATTCTGTCATCAACCAACACACAATCTAGTCTTTAGTGTTATTGATGTCTCTGGTTATTTCCAAAATAACAACCGACTAGGGACTAAACAAGAAAGAATACTCTTAGCATCCGTATGATCTCATCATTTAGGTCCTCAACTCAAAAGCATACGTCATTGAGTAAAACAATCTTTAGACATCTATCATGTTACACCATCATCTCAGAAACAGTTTAAACATATAGATTGGAAATTGCCTTTATCATTATTCAAATCATTTACAAAGTATCCCATTACAATCATCATATGACTTGCTCTATGGGCATACATACTAACAGACTCCCACTTGCAGTTAGAGCCAGTCACCAAGGAAACACAGTCCTTGTGACCTAGCATGACCATCATGCTTCTGCTGAGAAAGGGCCTTAGTCAGTGGATCAGCTATGTTATCTTCAGTTGGTACTTTGCAAATCTTCACATCTCCTCACTGTATGATCTCTCGTATGAGATGGAAGCGCCGCAGTATGTGCTTGGACCGCTGATGTGATCTGGGCTCCTTAGCTTGTGCAATAGCTCCATTATTGTCACAATAAAGCTCAATTGCATCACAAATACTGGGAACTACACCAAGTTCTGAAATGAACTTCCTAATCCACACAACCTCCTTTGTTGCATGCGAAGCAGCAATATACTCGGCCTTTGTAGTAGAATCGGCAACTGTTTCTTGCTTGGAACTCTTCCAGCTCACAGCTCCATTATTAAGGAAAAACACAAATCCTGACTGCAATCTATAATCATCTTTATCGGTTTGGAAGCTTGCATCGGTGTAACCCTTTACAACCAGCTCTTCCTCGCCGCCGTACACAAGAAACTGATCCTTAGTCCTTCGCAAGTACTTGAGGATGTTCTTCACAGCTGTCCAGTGAGCATCCCCGGGATCTAACTGGTACCTGCTCGTCATGCTTAGAGCATACGAGACATCTGGGCGTGTGCACAACATAGCGTACATGATGGATCCGATGGCTGATGCATATGGGATCCCATTCATACACTCCCTCTCTTCACAAGATTGGGGACATTGAGCTCTAGAGACGGTAACTCCATGTAGCATAGGGACGTTGCCTCTCTTTGAGTTCTCCATGCTGAACCGCTTTAGCACCTTGTCAATGTATGTGCTCTGACTTAGTCCGAGAAGCTTTCTAGATCTATCTCTATAGCTCTTAATTCCTAGAATGTAGGATGCTTCTCCTAAGTCCTTCATTGAGAAAGTTTTCCCAAGCCAAGTCTTTACCTTCTCTAAGGCTAAGACATCATTCCCCATCAAAAGTATGTCATCCACATACAATATGAGGAATGTGGTCGAGCTCCCACTAACCTTCTTGTACACACAAGGTTCATCTTCATTTTGAATAAAGCCAAACACTTTGACTTCTTCATCAAATCGAAGATTCCAACTCCGAGACGCTTGCTTCAATCCATAGATTGACCTTTGCAGTTTACAGACTTTATTGGCATTCTTTGGATCTACAAAACCTTCACGTTGTGTCATGTACACATCCTCATGTATATTCCCATTAAGGAATGCGGTTTTAACATCCATCTGCCAAATCTCATAGTCATAATAAGCTGCAATAGCAAGCATGATCCTGACGGACTTAATCATGGCAACTGGAGAAAAGGTTTCATCATAGTCAACACCTTGAATTTGTCGATACCCTTTGCAACCAATCTGCCTTTATAAGTTTGCACATTGCCATCCATGTCGGTCTTTTTCTTAAAAACCCACTTAAACCCTATGGGTTTTACCCCTTCGGGTGGTTCCACCAAAGTCCATACTTTGTTGGAGTACAAGGATTCCATCTCGGATCTCATGGCTTCTAGCCATTTCTCAGAATCTGGTCCCTCCATAGCCTCTACGTAGGTAGTTGGATCATCATCTATGATCAACTCTCCACCTTCCTGAGTTACAAGGTATCCAAACCTCTCAGGCTCAAGGCGGGTCCTACTAGATCTACGAGGTCCTTGTGTTACCTGAGGAGACTGAGATTCCACAAAACCTTGTGAATCTCTATTTTCCTCTGGTACATCTACCGGTTCATTGTTTTCTTGTTGGGCTTGAACCTCTTCAAGCTCTATCTTCCTCCCACTGCTTCTTTTGGAAATAAATTCCTTCTCTAGGAACACAGCTGTCCTGGCAACAAACACTTTGTTGTCAGTAGGGTGGTATAAATAATATCCCCTCGTTTCCTTGGGGTATCCAACAAAATAACATTTATAAGATTTGGGTCCAAGCTTATCAGGAAACATTTTCCTAACGTAAGCCTCACAACCCCAAATCTTCAGAAAAGACAAATCGGGACGCTTCCCAGTCCATATCTCATATGGTGTCTTTTGAACCGATTTAGATGGCACACGATTAAGTGTAAACGCGGCAGTTTCAAGAGCATAACCCCAGAAAG
Source organism: Alisma plantago-aquatica (assembly GCA_963693085.1). Classification (NCBI taxonomy): domain Eukaryota; kingdom Viridiplantae; phylum Streptophyta; class Magnoliopsida; order Alismatales; family Alismataceae; genus Alisma; species Alisma plantago-aquatica. The sequence continues at coordinate 143,976,236 of OY856410.1, read as the reverse complement.
AAATTGGAAGATCAGCAAAACTCATCATAGATCGCACCATATCTAACAATGTGTGATTCCTTCTTTCAGACACACCATTATGCTGTGGTGTTCCAGGCGGAGTCCATTGTGATATAATACCACGGGCTCGCAGAAGGTCCTCAAACTCCTGGCTCAAGTATTCTCCACCTCGATCGGAACGAAGTGCCTTAATACTTTTACCAAGCTGGTTCTGTACTTCATTCATGAAATCCTTGAACCTTTCAAGGGTTTCTGACTTATGTTTCATCAGGTACACATAGCCATACCTATTGAAGTCATCAGTAAAGGTAATGAAGTACTGATACCCACCTCTGGCATTAGTTCTAAAAGGCCCACATACATCAGTATGTATGAGTCCTAATAGATCACTAGCTCTCTCACCTTTACCTGAAAAGGGAGTCTTGGTCATCTTGCCCAACAAACAAGATTCACATGTCTCTATTGATTCATAATCAAAAGAGTCTAGATATCCATCTTTATGGAGTCTAGAAATGCGCTTCTCATTTATGTGCCCTAGACGACAATGCCAGAGATATGTTTCGTTTGAGTCGTTGAGTTTTTGCTTTTTGGTGTTTACGTTGTATACAGTTGTCTCCAAGTCTATCAAGTATAGACCATAAGACATAGGGGCACTGCCATAAAAGATCCCATCTTTAGAAATGGAACACTTTCCATTCTTAATAAGAAATTCAAATCCATCTTTGTCCAAACAAGAGACGGAAATGATATTCCTATTTATGGTAGGTACATAATAGCAGTTCTTTAACTCTATTATTAGCCCACTAGGTAGAGTTAACTCATAGGTTCCTACGGCACTGGCGGCAACTCTTGCCCCATTAGCAACACGTAGTTCAACCTCGCCTTTCCCTAAAGGCCTACTTCTCTTAAGATCCTTCACATTTGAACAAATGTGAGATCCGCATCCGGTATCAAGTACCCATGACGAAGAAGTAGTAAAGTTAATTTCTATCATGTATACACCAGAAGTGGAGATCTCTATCTCCGACTTCTTCTTCCATTGTTCCTTCCATCCTCTCCATGTAGAAGAAATTGGTTTGGCGAGAGAACACTTCTCTCCCTTACCTATTTTCTTCTTCACCAACGCATTAAGCGTACATAGAGTGGATTCTAAGGCTCCTAGTATATCTGGATTGTGCGGAACACTTCCCACAGTCCTCAACCAGTTATGGAATTTTTTTTCAATTAATTTGCCCGTTTTAAAAGATGATTCTTTTGCCATTCTACTAGAAAAATTTGCATTTGTCAAAACCCTTTTGATTTGATTTGAATAAAATTTGACGATAGTTAATTAGGCCTTTAATTAATTACTGCTCCCACTATTTTGACTCAAATTGATAGCCCTCACCATCAATTCGGAAGATTGCAACGTACAATCTTCTAGTGGGTCAAGATCCTGAAATCCTCTGAGCCATGGACCAGCTTGGGCTGTCACCCACAACTCAGATCTTCCAGGTAGGCAACTCTTGCCAATTGCATCATATGCAACTCTTGAAAGATGTCATATGCAACTCCTTGCAATGATCATCTCCATGCCTGAAGGCGCTAGATCCTATCTAGGTCACCTTGTTAAGTCCAACCCAAAGCCAACACGATGAACATGCACCCTGCTTGGGCAGACCCACATATTCATCCTTCACGCTTCCACGAGATAGACGGTGCACCACGCTTGGGCGTGCCCACACTTAGTCGATCAAGCTTTTCACGTGTGTCGCATTTGGAAGGCATCTAAAACTTAATATTTAATGAGGGATTTGGTTTTATATACATATACATATCCAATCACCACAATATATAGTACATATCATATACATGCTATATCCAATAGAAAACATGCATAAACGATAAAAAGCAATGATTATGGCCATCCTATTTGTGATTCCTCGAGCCAAGAGGAATCACGGTCATCTAGGTCTACATCACATGCAACCTGTACAAGATGAAATTTGTGCCTGCCTTTATGGGTTTGATCAGCTCATCTCCATGACTGATCGGCTCGCCATCAGGTAGGTTGTTCGGGTGTCACCATCCGATCGACTGGAGCCTCCAGTCGATCGGTTCACCGGTCATCATGCATCTCCTCAGGTCGCCACCCGATCATCTCGTTCCTCGAACCGGCCATCTAGATCACCAACCGATCGATTCACTCCTTGAACCGATCGTCTTCAGGTTGTCCGCCGTTCTTTGACATAACAGGAAATAAAATCTATCCTATTTTATAATTGAATTGTGAAACCCTGAGTTACATTCAGGGGGGGGGCAAAGGTAGGAAAAGAATTCTCGAATTATTTCGAGTTACATCAGGAATATGAGAAAGGGAATCGGTGCGCAGACTGAGATGCAAGCAACCACACAAACAACCACACAAAGATATAGGGGTTTATAGGCCATAATCATGCTACACATCCACCACAAAACTCGTTTAAGGGCGACGCGTATCGAGTGCATTAATATTACATATCATATATGTATATTAGGGATTTGTGGATTGGACATGTATAAAGCTGATATTATTCGCATCGCATGCAATAAATAAAGGCGATAAACCAAAATCAGTCATATCGATAATCCTAAAATATAGAGAGGTTGACGTGGCTCTGATACCACTGTAGGGTTATGGAGGAGGCATAGAAGCAGCGGAAACAAATTTTTTTTTTCTCCCCAAACCCGTAACAAAAGGAATCGCGTCAACATCTATATAATAGGAAAGATGGTTTGTGAATCATACCTTGTCCCGAGGCTTGCTCGGCGACAATACCACGCGCCTTGCGCGGTCTTCACCTCCGGTCTTGGACGGTGTCTGTGCAGCTCCTGGTCGCACCGGGACTGAAGACTCCTCCTCCTACCGGACTGTCGGATGACAGTTGTCCTCCTGAGGGGCAGTGACCTCCCGCCTCTGAAGTAGTCCACACGGACCACCTGGAACTCCACTCTCCTTGTCCCACAAGGAAGTGGAAGGAGTCGCACCCTCCTATTGACGTACTAGTCGCCAACACACTCTCCTGCTGTCAATTGAAACTGCAGTTGTCCTTCCCTTGTTGCACCTCCCTTTGCGGGAAGCACTTGCTCGGGCTCTCTCTCGGTTACCAAAACCAGAGAGAACGATAACTTTGCAGAGCAATCAACTTGCACTGAGTTGTACTCTGAGAAGCCCCCAATACCCCTATATATAGGCGGGTCATGGGATAGGGTTCTCTGTGCCCGGCAATACGGGACTAAAGCAGGAGTATAAGGGTTCAGGATTTTCCACAAAAAGCAACCATCTCGCAACCTGAACCGATCGGTTCACAAGTGAACCGGTCGGTTGGGGACCTAAACCGATCGGTTCACCACTGAACCGATCGTTTGGGACCCTTGAACCGATCGGTTCACTCATGAACCGGTCAGTTGGGGTTCCAGGTTGGTTCCCGATTGACTTTCCTTCTTTTGTTTCCAATCGGTATCGAATACCAATCCTATTTCCAATCAAATTGGAAAATTGAAACGAAAGGAAAATTCTCACCAATCCTACTTTCCCAAGTTGCTCGATTGCACCAGTTGAACCGATCGGTTCAAAACTTGAACCGGTCATTTCATTCTGTGCATGAGCCGATCGGTTCAACAATTGAGCCGACCGGTTCAGCAACCTCAGCCGATCGGTTCATCACATGAACCGATTGGTTGGGAATGCAGATTTTGCAGAATCAGTCAAATGCGATTTCAATCAATCCGATACTCCAATCAATGCGTTCAACACCTTGAACATTATGATATTGAGCTATCGATTAATTGAGTGTTTAATTGAACTACTAAACTCCTTTAGTAATCAATCTAAACATTGCTTGTGGACAAAACTCCTCTTCCAGGTTGAATCCTATGTGTGTGACCCTACAGGTCCATTTCACGTTGGCAGTGAAAGTCCATAACACTTATGACTTCACAAGCAAAGAGCGGTGCCTAGTCACACATCATTGCTAGCCAAGTGAAAGTAGAAAGTTGGAGAACAACTTTCATCCTACAATCCATGAATGGTGTTACAGTGAATGTATAATTCCTTTGTCACTGATATCCAGAATGAACTCGAGGCATGGAACAGTCATCCTGTCAATGTTCATTCATTTCCTTGATCTCAGAGTAGACCGAGTGAGATGTGTATGACATCAATATCACATATTGATTCACACGTGCATGCGCATGCCTTTCTCAATCCTACTCATCAAGTGGCCAAGGATATCAAACTCCCTCAGGAGGGACAAATCCCATATCTATCACTCACCCCTCAAAATCCCCATGTGTCAAAGCCACCCAATCATCACCTTTATAACAACCCATGTTTCAGGATTGCGTTTGATGATGTCAAAGTGTACCCAACGACATGTGTTGAGTGTAGTGATTTCAGGTCTAAGAATCACACTCACCACCATCACTGTGAGAGCTGACTGTGACTACCAAGTCATGGTTCCATGTGTCACTCTCACGGTGGGTCTGTCCGGTACCTTGTTCTCTAAAAAGTACCTATGTGCTTGGTTTGATATCACCATATCATGACTAATGAGATTCTATCATCAACCAACACACAATCTAGTCTTTAGTGTTATTGATGTCTATGGTTATTTCCACAATAACAACCGACTAGGGACTAAACAAGAAAGAATACTCTTAGCATCCGTATGATCTCATCGTTTAGGTCCTCAACCCAAAAGCATACGTCATTGAGTAAAACAATCTTTAGACATCTATCATGTTACATCATCATCTCAGAAACAGTTTAAACATATAGATTGGAAATTGCCTTTATTCAAATCATTTACAAAGTATCCCATTACAATCATCATATGACTTGCTCTATGGGCATACATACCAACAACATAAACTATAATTGCATTCCCACACCCTTGAAGTAGCCTCAATCTCCCTAGAAACAACCTTCTAAAGTAACTCCAAGGTCACCCTTGAAGTAGCCTTCACCTGAAGTAGCTTCACCTTGAGGCAACCTTTTGAAGTAATTCCAAGTCACCGGGAGCAACCTTCACCACCTGAAGTAGCTCCATGAACCTCCTTTCAATAGCCTCCAACCTAGGAGTAGTGACGGAGAACAAAATACAATAGAAGGAACAAGATTGGAAGAAAGAAATAATGTTACCAATAAGTACAACACTTTGATCCTATAACAAGTGTATTGATCTCCTATCCAGTATAGATGAACATTATAGTGTGGTGGATAGGAGATGCTAGGCTATAGGACACTAATGTAGAGCTCAAGGAAATGATTGAAAATTGGGCTTTCTTATTGCTCACTAAGAATGAATCTCAAGTGTAATTGTATGCACAAGTCATACTTTGGGTGTCCTAAGGCATGCCCTATTTATAGGAAAGACCTACTAGTGCTTATGGACATTCTAGACACTTTCTAGGGTATTCTTAGTGCTCAACTAGACATTAGGTGTCCACTAATTTCATTGCAACGACTAGTTGTTTATTGCTGAAAAGTGTAGTCCAGAACTTCTCTCGGTTGAGAAGTTTGTCGACCGAGAATGTCTCAGTCGAGAGTTTTGTCGACCGAGTGGGAGATTGAGATCAATGTGTTGTAACGTTTGATTCCAACTCCCAACTACTTCGCTAACTCAGTCTAACAGCTAGGAGGGTGTATTCTCAGTCGAGAACTTTGTCAACCGAGAGTGTCTCGGACGAAGATTTTGTCGACTGAGAAAGTCCCTGATTCAATGTATTAAGTCATGTACTAAGTGTGTGTATCAATGTGTAATTGTACTTATATCTTAGGGGAGGATCTATCTAAGTGTTGTGAGTGGATAGGGAAGATCTAACGCTTGATTTACATGATATCTAAGTACTTGTACATTATATATTTGTACGAGTTTACATTTGATTACAATCATGAAAAAATAAGGCAATTTGAGCATATAGATCTTCCAAGCTTAGCTATCCACCACCTTGAATTCTTGTTCCTGAAATACTCAAGTAGCATGTTAGATCCACAAGAATGAAATGTTTGTCATTTTCAAAACAAAGGGATTTTGATGATGTCCATTTAGCCAACAATCTCCCCCTTTTTGGAGATGACAAACATTTCTAAATATAAATCAAATAAGCTTAAATCATATTGAGTTTCATCCTTGAAGTTTACCTTGTGTATACCTTCTCTTATTTATGGAATATGTGCTTATTATTCCCAAAGAATTCCTTTTGCATAATATCACTAAATTGTTTACATAAGAATTCATTTGATGCACCAAAGATAATATCATCAACATAAATTTGAACAACTAGAAAGTCAGATTCATATGTTTTGAAAAATAAGGTCAAATCTGAATTTCCAATTGAAAAACTATTATCAAAGAGATAATTTTTTAGCCTTTCATACCAATTTCTAGGTGCTTGTTTTAACCCATAAAGTGCTTTCTTAAGTTTATATACATGATCATCTTTACCCGAAATTTCAAAACTAGGTGGTTGGGCAACATATACTTCCTCTTGTATTATTCCATTTAGAAATAAACTTTTTACATCCATTTGGAATAGTTTGATGTCTTTGTGGGCAGTTATAGCTAGTAGCATTATAATAGCTTCAAGTCTTGCCATGGGTGTATAAGTTTCATCAAAGTCTATTCCTTCTTGTTGATTGTATACCCTTGTGCTACCAACCTAGCTTTATTTATTACTACTTCCCCAGCTTCGTTCAAATTATTATGAAAAACCCACTTAGTTCCAATAATGGTTTTATCTTGAGGTTTAGGAACTAAGTCCCATACATCATTCTTAGTAAATTTATTTAATTCTTCTTGCATGGCCATCATCCAATAATCATCTTTTAGAGCTTCAGTTACCTTCTTTGGGTTCAATTATAGATACAAATGCCATATTTGCAACATCTCTAAAATAGGAACGGGTTTTTACTTTATCATTAGGATTCCCAATGATTTGTTCTTGAGGATGATCTTTAATTAGTCTAGGAATGGGTTGTTGTGTCTCAATTTGTTGATCATTTTCAGCATTTTGATCTCTTTAGTTGATATGGTAAGATCTTCAATTTGATGAGTAATATTAACTATGTCAATATTTTCGGCATTTTGTTTTAGTTCTTCATGAAAAGTAATGTGAATGGATTCTTCAACTTTTCTATAGATGGTGTTGTAAATTCTAAATGCTTTGCTAGAAGATGAATATCCCAAGAAAAAGGCTTTTTGTGATTTAGAGTCAAATTTGTCTCTATCATCTTTTGTGTTTAAGATATAGCAAGTTGAGCCAAAAGTGTGAAAATAATCAACCCTTGGTTTCTTATTAAAAATGAGTTCATATGGTGTTTTCTTCAAATGAGAGTGTATGGTTACTCTATTTAGCACATAACAAGCTATGTTTACGGCTTCAGCCCAAAAAAAATTAGATGTATTATGTTCAAGCATCATAGTCCTAGCCATAATTCAGAAATCATGATTTATTTCTTAATCATTTGCAAGGGATGTTAAGCCCTGAAATGACGTGAGAATCCTTTAGACTCATGAATATATTTTAATAGTTTCTCAACCATTTACAAGGGATGTTAAGCCCTGAAATGATATGAGATTCCGTTTAGGCTCATAGTAGGATCAATGACTTTATTTCTCAACCATTTACAAGGGATGTTAAGCCCTGAAATGATATGAGATTCTTTTAAGCTCATAGTGGAATCAATAAATATATCTCTAACCAAATACAAGGGATGTTAAGCCCTAATTTTTTTAGGGAATTCAATTAAGAGTAAGATATACATCAAATTCAAGAATGTTGTAGGTTCCAAGATTACTTTAAGGATACTAAGGTCATAACCAACTTTGAAGTTCAATTGAATAATTAAAGTAATGAATCAATTTGTTTTTAACATGATGAGAAAATATACTAACATTAAGTGCAAATGAATGATTTACAAATAAGCATTTTTTAGGCTTATTTTAGGTCGACCTTGACTTCGACCTTGGCGCCCCTCGGTTTAATTCTTTCTCAACCAAGAGGCATTTGTGTGTGCATTTTCATAGGCTGTCCAAAGGGCCACTTGATCTTGTTGTGTATGATCATTATTAATTCTTAATTTTGCTCATATGTAATTGTATGAATGTTGAATAGTCTAAGATAAGACCTCTTTATGACTTAAGTTTGCCTTTTTTAGAACTTGATTCATTGAAGCAAGATTTTTGAGAATATATTTTTTCATAAATTGTTAGAGACCTTAAATTTTCTAAAATACTTTCTAATAGATTTTCCATTAATACTTGTCTTGAACCAATCTTTTCTTATAATCATGCAAAGTATAAAGTTTTGATGCCCATATACTCTTTCCTTTTGATTAGGATCATTCAAATATTTAGATAAATGTAATATATAAGGTTCATTACATACTTAAATTAATTGCAATTTGAATATCTTGTTTTTATTGAACAATTATGTCAGAGTTTTCCTCGGTCGACAAAGTTCTCGACCGAGTTAGATTCGGTCAAAGTATTTCTCACCCGGATGTTTCTCAGGTTTTTGTAGGTTTAAGATAGTAACCCTCTCGGTCGACTATTTCCTCGATCGAAATGTTATCGAACAACAACATTCTGGACCGATAATGTTACTGTTTCTCCAGAAAATGCTGATTTGTGATAGAAACTTCTTTGGTCGACAACTTTCTCGACCGAAGAGTGTCTTGGTCAAAGTTGTTGTCGACCGAAATTGTTTCTGTTTTGTTTTCAGTAGTTATTTTCAATAAAAAATAGGTTACTTCCAATACAATTTTGTAGAAATATGCAAATTAAAACTCAATTTAGTTGAGATAAGACATTTTGAGTATCAAAGTAAAGTTTTAGGCCAAATCTCAACTAATCATGTTCAATATTTCTAAGTTTGAGGTTTTGGAACCCAAACTAGATCAACATCCATTTTCTTGTATGGGCAAGAGAATGAATAATGTCCAAGATGTAAATAGTAATGACAACATATAGAATCAATTTCATTTCTCTTCTTAGCTAGATTGTCTTTAGGCACATACATAACTTTAGTCTTGGGTACTTGTTTCCTTCTCAGTCTAGGTTTTTGATAGGATTTACCTTTGGTTTTATAACCTAGTCCTCTCCTTCCAATCTGACCAAAAGAATCTTTTAGGATCTTATCAAGAATACCATTGTTTTTCAAGCTACTAATTTCCTTTTGTAACTTAGAAATTTCATCCATTCTTTGTTTAACATCTAACTTTGCTTTCTCTAGATTAGATAACAAACTATCTCTTTCTTTGATAAAAACATCATAATCTATATTAGTACACTAAATAGGTTGAGTTTGAAGATCATTCAATTTTGCAAGTAGTTCAACCTTTTCTTGAGAAAGAAAATCATAGTTTGTTTCTAGAGTAAGCAACTTCATATTGCAATCATTAAGAGATGATTTCAAGGTAGAATTTTTAGAAATAATACTTTCTTTTTTAGAATAAAGATCATTTAATTGAGCATACAACTCCTCATTAGTTTTAGTAACTCTTTTTAGTTTCTTTTTACAATCAATATATTTATCATACAATTCATTAATGCTATCAACTAACTCTTCTTTAGATAAATAAAAAAGACTTACCTCATCTTCTTCTTCATTTATTGTAGCAATAAGGCACTCCACCTCTTGTTTTCCATCCTCACTATCATCACTTGAGTCATCCCATGCAGCTTTGTAGGCTTTTTCCTTTTTCTTGTGAGATTATTTCTTTCCTTTCTTGAGTTTGGGACAATCACTTTTTAAATGTCCCCTTTTACCGCATTCAAAGCACCTAGAGGAAGAAGAAACACTAGACGTTTTGTCAGTTTTAAATCTTCTATACTGCTTACCATTTACAATGAGAGTTTCTTCTTCACTATCTTCTTCACTTGTGTCATGACTAATTTTGGTTGATGCCTTGAATACAATTTCCTTTCTTTTCTCCTTTTTGTGTTCATCTGCCAATCTTTCTTCTTCTTCAAGAGTGACCTCATGAGTCTCCAAGTTGCCAATGAGTTGTTCTATCCTCAATCTTGTGAGATCATTGGCTTCTTCAATAGCCGTCACCTTTGGTTTGTACTTTGGTGGCAAACACCTAAGAATCTTGGATACTTGATCTTATTCATTGATGAATTTTCCTAATGCACTCAAACCATTAATGATAGTAGAAAATCTTGCATACATTTCACTAATGGACTCATTTGGTTCCATACAAAATTGTTCAAACTTTTGTTTAAGCATACTAATCTTAGAATTTTTAACTTGTACGGTTCCTTCATCTGTAATAGAAAGTCTATGCCATATGTCATATGTAGTTTTACATGAAGAAATTCTATTGAATTCACTTACCGATATAGAACAATATAAAATGCTTACAACCTTAGCATCAAGTTGAGCTTGTTTTACCGTATTAGCATCCCATGTAACATACTCAGTTTCTAGAAGCATGTATGGAGTAAAAACCATCCTCCAAAGTTCCCAACGGATGCCTTGAAAATAAAATTGCATCCTTCTCTTCCAATAGTTGTAGTTGCTTCCATCGAACGGTGATGGATGAGCTATGTAGGTTCCCTCTAAGTTCAGGTTGTTTAGCACACCATCCCCCATACTTCAAGACATGTTAGGACTCCTTAAAGACCTGCTCTGATACCAATTGAAATATCTCGCAAGGATGTTACATAAAATACAATTGCTTTCCCACACCCTTGAAGTTGCCTTCACCTGAAGTAGCCTCAATCCCCCTAGAAGCAGCCTTCTGAAGTAACTCCAAGCTCACCCTTGAAGTAGCCTTCACCTGAAGTAGCTTCACCTTGAGGAAGCCTTCCAAAGTAACTCCAAGTCACCAGGAGTAGCCTTCACCACCTAAAGTAGCTCCACGAACCTTCTTTCAACAACCTCCAACCTAGGAGTAGTCAAGGAGAACAAAATACAATAGAAGGAACAATATTGGAAGAAAGAAATAATGTTACCAATAATTATAACGCTTTGATCCTATATCAAGCGTATTGATCTCCTATCCACTATAGATGAATGTGGTAGTGTGGTTTCTAGGAGATGATAGGCTATAGGACACTAATGTATAGCTCAAGGAAACAAATTGCAAATGTTACTTGCTTGTTTCTCACTAAGAATGAATCTCAAGTGTAATTGTATGCACAAGTCATACTTTGGGTGTCCTAAGGCATGCCCTATTTATAGGAATGGCCTACTAGTGCTTAGGGACGTTCTAGACACTTTCTAGGGTATTCTTAGTTCTCAACTAGCCATTAGGTGTCCACTAATTTCATTGCAATGACTAGTTGTTTATTGTTGAAAAGTGCAGTCCGAAACTTCTCTCAGTTGAGAAGTTTGTCGACCGAGAATGTCTCGGTCAAGATTTTTGTCGATCGAGTGGGAGATAGAGATTAATGTGTTGTAACGTTTGATTCAAACTCCCAACTACTTTTCAAACTTAGTCTAACGGCTAGGAGGGTCTATTCTCGATCGAGAACTTTGTCGACTGAGAGTGTCTCGATCGAAGATTTTGTCGACTGAGAAAGTCACTGATTCAATGTATTGAGTCATATATTAAGTGTGTGTATCAACATGTAATTGTGCTTATATCTTGGGGGGGATTTATGTAAGTGTTGTGAGTGGATAGGGAAGATCTAACGCTTCATTTACATGATATCTAAGTACTTGTACATTATATATTTGTACAAGTTTACATTTGATTACAATCATGAAAAAATAAGGAAATTTGAGCATATAGATCTTCCAAGCTTAGATATACACCACCTTGAATTCTTGTTCCTGAAATACTCAAGTAGCATGTTAGATCCACAAGAATGAAATGTTTGTCATTTTCAAACCAAGGGATTTTCATGATGTTCATTTACCCAACACTAAGTTCTCACAACAAGGGTCACATGCTTCACCCCATAAACATAGAGTAACTTCATATAAATTAGTTTCACATGAAGTAAGCATACATAAGTTTCCCAAAAACCATCAATTTTTCTTCCTTAGGCGTTCATGGACGAATAGGAGGAAATATACAAAATGTTTCATTTTTTCCTTCAAAAGAGCCACCTTTCCATGTTTCAGTAACATAGAGTTAAGGTGATAGTTTAAAGCATGCACCATGAATGTACAACAGTCATAAAGAGTTCACAATATAACATCTTTCAAATAAAAATGTCATATTTTAGTGCCAAGAAAGAAAACCTAAGCTTCTATTACTGTCTTAAATAAAATTGTTACTAAAGAACACTAGAAAATCAACTTGTATGCAACAAAAGGGTACTCATGGTACACAACACTAGCATGTAGCCACATAACCCATTAAGGCCCAGGTACATGTTATATTATCTTTTAAATAGTTCAAGGGAATATAACAATAATATCCACAACATGTAAGTTCCAAGTAGGTAACATATGACTCCAAAGGTTATTTGAGTTACCAGAAAAGTAAGAAATAGATCTATGCATGAACAACTACTATGAAACTTATAGCTTCATGACAACATGTTGAAGGAAAATTTATCTAAGTTCCTCTCCTTTAATGTTTCTCTAATGTCATTGTTCCATGACTAAAGATAACTAATCAGGAAAGAGAAATGTGGAAATAGGGTGTACGAATCACAATTAAAACCCTAGGAAAACCACGTACAAAATGACAAAGAAGGACAAGAAGCTAGAAGATCACTAGTGATTGCTATATTTAGGTTTGACTTACCCTGATCAGTACTCATAAGACACCAATTGGCTTGTCTTGCATTAGTAGAGAAGAGACTGAGGATGGACCTCATCAAAATCACAAAATAGTGAGCCAAAAATGCCTTCAGATATCATCAACCAATGGCCTTTCACTCTACACCAACACTTCATTACTCAGGTACACATGTGAGACAATAAGGATAGATAAGGGTGTTGTTCTCTCTAGAAGAGAGAGGAAAGAAGTTAGACTATCACATAATCGATCAGAAATTGTACCCTCTTAGTCAGTGGCACCATTGGTATCTAGGCCCTGATTTCTATCGGTAGACGCTAACTGGTAACTTGTCAGTAGGTGTAAGCAAAACTCTCAGTTTGACTCGTTAGGTAAACCGTTAGAAGATACACCACCAAGAAATTTTGGTAGAGAGCCCACATAGAAACTTTGATAGCCATGGTGAAATCCACCACCCAACCATATAACTATATTGTTAGTAGTCAACTAATGGAAATAGTGAAGGACATACATCCAACCCCCTCTATTGGTCATCTACTAATGGAAAAGAAGAACCACACTATCAATATTCAACCAATTAAAATAGAGCATATAACAAACCAACAAAAAGTTAGAAGAGCTTCATCTGTCATTATCCAATCAATGTTTAGGCATACTTCCATTAATCCTCTACCATTGGAAGGTTAGACTGCTTCCATTGGTCCTTAATTGATGGAAAATCAGCTAGGTTAGGTTAGACCACCTGAGTGTATCTACCTACATCCAAGCAAGGGAAAGGAGAAGACAACCATCATGCTACACACAAATGGCTCAAAAACTCTAACCAAGGGAAATTTGCACATCAGCCCACAAAAAAACTCATCAACTAAGCACACGCTAGAGCAAGCATTAAAATAAGTGATAAGGGTAGAAAAATATGATTAAGGGGACTAACTGCATTTGTAGGAATGTTCCCCCAAAATTCTAGGAAAAAAGGGATGGCTACTTCATATGGATCTCCTCCTAGAGTTCCCATGTTGCCTCCTCACACCATGGTGGTGCCACAACATTTTTACTAGAACTTTGTTCTTCTTCCTAAATTTTCGTATTCTCTTGTCTAGAATTATCATTGGACCCTCCACATAGAATATATCATCATTGAATTGCAATTCTGTCAAATGTATGTTACATTTTATCTGAAAATGGATGGTATTTTCCCAACCGAAACACATTGAACACATTGTTCTATATTTGGAGTTTAAGTGGAAGATTCAACTTATACATCACATATCCTACCCATGCAATAATTGGGTGGTGTCTCATGAATCTGGGTGGCAAATGATTTTGTTTACCAAATTTGAGAACCCCTTTCTAAGGTGACACCTTGAGATAAGCCATGTCACTCACTTGGTATTATAGGTGTGTGTGTCAATTTTCTACATATAACTTATTCCTATCTTATAATGCCTTGAGTTGTTTCCTAATCATATTGATCTTGTTGGTGGTTTCTGATACCAATTCTAGTCCCATTAGTTAATACTCATCATTTTCATATCAACACATGGGTGGTCTACTTTTTATTCCATACAAAGCCTCCTATGGCGCCATATATAGGGTCATTTGATATATATGGTTGCATGCAAACTCTATTAAGCTAAGATGATCCTCCCTAATTCTCTAGTATTGCAAACACAAGACCTCAACAAGTCTTCAAAGGTCTGTATTGTCCTTTCTATCTTGCCATTTTTCTATGGATGGTAGGTTGTACTGGACTTTAGTTGTATCTAAGGTTACATTTAATCAGTCCCAAAGCCAGCTAGTGAACTAGAGTCATCTATCATATATTATTGTCATAGGCACTTTTTGTAGCCACACAATTTCATCTATGCAAATCTCTTAGTTGTGAAGTTAGTCTTGACTGGTGAAAAAAGTGACACCTTGGTAAACCAGTCTATTATTACTCATATGGAATCACCCCCCTTAGAACTCATGGGTAGACAAACCACAAAGTCCACAATCACATGGTCCCATTTGCATTCTTGAATAGGTAGAGGTTACAAAGTACCTGCAGGCTTGTGACATTTTATCCTTCACCTATTGTCAAACTAGACACTTGAGTACCAATTCTACAACTTCTTTCTTCAAGCCGGGTCACTAGTACATGTCTTTGAGATTATGACACATATTAGTACTATATGGATCTATCACATATATGGAACTGGGTGATTCTTCTAGCACTATTTCTCTCAAGTCATCCACATCAAGCAACACCATCCTATTAAGGTAACAAAGAACCCCTTGATGCATCTCATAAAACCCCATGGGTTTGTTACTACCAAATCCTGCCCTGATGTTCTGTATCATGATATCATTTCATTGTGCATCATTGACCTAATGTATTATGATATGCAACTAAGCTAAATGTCCTCCCAACATGGAGACCTCCACCTACACATTCATGTATCATAGAGATACCATCATATCCCTCTTTGCACAGGCTATCAAGTACAACTTTGTTTTCCCCATTGTAGACGACGATAAGGTCCTTCTACTAGAAGCATCTACCACCAAGTTGACCTACCATGGGTGGTATTCTATAAGGTAATCCTAGTCCTTTATAAGCTCCAGACATATGCACTACCTGTAAAGCCCAGGCCCACTGCCCGAGGCTCTAGTAGAGTTTCAGAAATGATGACTGGTCCCACAGACCACCACTAGTCTTAACTGCGTGCTTTATCCACACTTATGCGCAAGGCGGGGTCAACTTCTCGATTGGTCACCCAACCTAGTACTACTCCAAGTTGAGCATGCTTAACTATGGAGTTCTTTGGTAATGGGCTCCCAGAAAAGGAGGTGCACCTTGGTGATATGGGTAGTCCAATCATTCCTTATAAGATCATTTTATCTGAGGCCTCAAATCCTAGGATGTTACAATCTCCCCCACTTAGACTCTTGACATCCTTGTCAAGGCTCAACTATATGGCCTCATGATACTTCCTCATTTCAGTGCAGACCCAGAATGACCCATGGACACCCAGCTCCCGATCACAGAATACCAGCGCAAGGGTGGCTATGCCACCATGGACAACCCTTTCCTACATGCCTAAACCGTACGGCTCAAGACTGGCATGCCACATGCCCATTTGGGCCCCACCTACTGGAGGGGTTTTGGCTCTGAAACCATTTGTAAAGCCCGATCCCACTGCCCAAGGCTCTAGTAGAGTTTCAGAAATGATGACTGGCCCCACAGACCACCACTAGCCTTAACTGTGTGCTTTATCCACACTTATGCGCAAGTCAGGATCAAATTCCCAACTGGTCACCCATCCTAGTACTACTCCAAGTTGAGCACACTTAACTATGGAGTTCTTTAGTAATGGGGTCCTGGAAAAGGAGGTGCACCTTGATGATATGGGTAGTCCAATCATTCCTTTTAAGATCATTTTATCAGAGGCCTCAAATCCTAGGATGTTACACTACCACATGTTTTGTTCTTGCTTAGAGAAGAGACATTGAATGTTCCTATGGTTGGTGAAAATTTGACATATATCCCCATATAGATAATGTCATCAAATATTTAGTGCAAACACAACTTCCACCAACTATAGATTGTGGGTTGCATAGTTATCCTCATTCTTCTTCAACTTTCTTGAAGAAAATGAGATCATGTGTTTGTCCTACATTAGTAAATACCTAAAACCTTTCTTAGAAGCATCACAAAAGACTATGCAGCCCTTTCTAGGCTCTAGAAACACCAATGTTGTTGTGGATGTCAATTTCTTCATAGAATTTCAAATCTCCTTTTGCACTTCTTGTCCACACAAAAGACACATCTTTATTTGTCAACCTAGTCAAAGGCAGGGCTATGCTGCCAAAATCCTTGATGAACTACATGTAGTATTCTTCCACTCCTAGGAAACTTCACACTTCTATTGGCATCTTCATATGTTTAAAAGATAAGACTGAATCTACCTTATTGGGATGTACACAAATCCCTCGATTGGAGATAACATGGCCCAGAAAAGACAATTATGTCAACTAAAATTCATACTTTCTAGACCTAGAGTATAGTTGATTCTTCCACAAAATTCTCAAAGTTGGAAGAAGGTGTTTCTTGTTCTGTTCATGATCGTTAGAGTAGATCAAGATGTCATCAATAAAGATGATAATAAACTGGTCTAAGTATTGATTGAACACCCCATTCTTTAGGTCAATGAAAGTTGCAGGTGCACTGGTTCACCTGAAGAAAATAACCATGAATTCATAGTGCTCATATCTAGTTATGATTGATGTCTTCAGCCTTAATCCTCAACTTTTGATACCATGATCACAAATCTATCTTAGAAGGCATTTCTTGTTCCATTCATGATCATTAGAGTAGATCAAGATGTCATCAATAAATATGAAAACAAACTGGTCTAAGTATTGATTGAACACCCCATTCATCAAGTCCATGAAAATTGCAGGTGCATTTGTTCCCCGCACAAAATAACCACGAATTCATAGTGCTCATATCTAGTTATGTTTGCTATCTTCAGCCTTAGTCTGCAACTATTGATAATATGATCATAGATCTATCTTACAAGGTTTTGTTTGTTATGTTCATGATCTCTAGAGTAGATCAAGATGTCATCAATAAAGATGACAACAAACTGGTCTATGGATTGATTGAACACCCCATTCATTGGGTCCATGAAAGGTGTAGATGCATTGGTTTGCCTGAACAAAATAACCATGAATTCATAGTTCTCATATCTAGTTATGATTTCTGTCTTCAGCCTTAGTCCGCAACTACTGATACCATGATCACAGATCTATTTTAGAAAACAATGTATCCCCTTCCAACCATTCAAACAATTCATCAATAGTAAAAAACATGTATTTGTTTTTCATGGTGACTTTGTTCAATTGTTAGTAGTCTATGCATAACCTCATCAAGCCATCCTTCTTCTTAACAAAAGAAATTGGAGCACCCATGGGGACATGCTAGGCTATATGAAACCTTTGTCTAGTGAATCTTTCAAATCTTTCTTCAACTCCTTCATTTTATCTAGTGCTAATCTATATGGTGTGTGTGATACAAGATGTGTGGTAGGAAGAAGATTGATCAAGAATTTACTCTTTGGAGAAGGAGGGATTCCTAGAGACTCATCCGAAAAGACATCGACAAACTTGTAATCTACAAGTACATCACTTATACTAGGATTCTTTAACTTAGTATTGACCACATCCACTAAGAAAGTCTCACAAACCAACCTCTTCAGCTTCACATCTATGAATACATACACTAAACACGTTAGAAGGATCCTGTGGTCACTGTAGTAAGTTAAAGAGATATCTCTTTGGATTTGTGGGATAGAACAAGCCACAGAAACAAAATTTTTATCTAACCAGAACTCCATAACCAACAGATCGCATCAACAACTATGCAATAGGAAAGATGGTTTAGCAATATATACCTGGTCCTGAGGCTTGCTCATCGACAATGCCTCACAGCTAGTGCAACCTTCAACCATCTAGTCTTCGATGGTGTCTGTGCAGCTCCTGGTATAGACTCGGACTGCGGTTGACGACTGTCCTCCTGAGCAACATAAATCTGCTACCTCTATAAATAGTCCACACAGACCACCGGGAACTCTAGTCATCCTAATGGATAGACTGGAAGGAGTCTTCCCCTACTGTCGGCGTACTAGTCACCGACACACTGTCCCACTATCAGTCACTTTTCTGTAGTTATCTTTCCCGCACTGTTCCTTCCTGGATGGGCATAACTTGCTTGGGCTCTCTCGGTTACCACAACCTGAGAGGACAACAACTTTGTATAGCAACTGATGTTCTGAGTTGTGTGTGTTGAGAAGCCCCATGTACCCCTCTATTTATAGTAGAGGGAAGGGTTAGGGTTCCCAGTCTGTGTGGGAGTAGAAGGGTCTAGATTTTCCATGAATTGATTATATTGCGGAAGATGAACCGGTCATTTCACAACTCAACCGGTCATTTCACAACTCAACCGGTCATTTGGGCAGGTGAGCCGATCGATTCACTTTTGAATCAGTCAGTTGGGAGTGTGAACTGGTTTGTTCACTCAGTGCACTAGTCATTTCACTTCTCAGACTTTCCCAAAATAGACTTTCCTTATTCATTTCTAAGTAATGGAAACATTAATTCTTGTCCCAATCAAATTGAACACGTGAAATGAAAATCTTTTCTCACAAACTGAAATACCCAACACCGGCTCAGTTGATCCATGTGAACCGATCGATTTAGTGGAGTGAACTGGTCGTCTCAATGACCATGAGCCGATCGGTTCACCCAGTGAACCAGTCAGTTGGTGGTCCAAGTTGTGTAGAACTCAGTTAATGCAGTTCTCAATCAATCTGACACTCTAATCAATTGGTTCAACACTTGAACTTGATGATTCTGAGTCAAGTCTATTGATTGAATGATTAATTGAGTACCTAAACACTTTAGTAATCAATCTAAACATCATTCATGGATAAACTCCTCTTCTAGGTTAATCCTATGTGTGTGACCCTATATGTTCCATTTCACATTGGTAGTGAATGTCTATAACTAACTTATGACTGAAAACTACTAGAGGGGGGGTGAATAGAGTTTTATAGATATTTTAACAATAATTGAACTCAAACAACCACAATGAAAATATTGGACAAGGAGACACAAGGTTTAGAGTGGTTCCAACTATAGCAAATACTATAGCCGTCAATCCACTACCCGGTTGCTTACCCAACCGGGATTTGAAAAGAAATTTATTTTATTACCTCTTCAAGGAATTTACATAAAATACAATCTCTTTTCCTAAACCCTTCAAGCAGCCTTCACCTAGAAGTAATCGCCAACCTTGAAGCAGCCTTCCCTTGAAGTAGATGCACCAACTCCCGTTGCACCAGCCTTCTGAAGTAGCTTCCCTTGCGATAGCCTTCTTGAAGTAGCTTGAAGTCCCCTTCTCCACCTGAGAAGTCAACCCTCTCCGATCCGCAGCCTCCAACCCTAGGAGTAGCAAGGAGAGTAGAAAAGATACAAAGGAACAAGAAAGAAAAAGGAAATAACAACTTATCCTTTAAGCCCAAGGCTTGATTTGCCTATATCAAGCGTGTAGATCTCCTAACCAATATGTATGACAATGTGATTGTAGTGGATAAGAGATACTAGCCTATAGGACACGAAATGGGAGCAATAGGAATGAATGGCAAGTGTAGGAATTGCTCTATTGCTCTAAAAACAGATTGCAAGTGTGTATTCAAGCTCAAGTATAGCACAAGTATAGCTTAGGTATCTTTGGTGTCCTAAGGCATATCCTATTTATAGGAATGGCCTATGAATACTTAAGGACGTTCTAGAAAACTTCTAGGAGCTTCTAAGTGCTTAACTAGCTGTTAGGTATAAGTTAGGTGTGTTAGTAACGGCTAGTTGCTTTATTCTGTAGTTGCTGTCAGAGACCATCTCGGTCGACAATTTGTCGACCGAGATACCTACTCGGTCGAAGTTTTGTCGACCGACAGGCTCTCTGGATTAACGTTTATTTGCAACTGTCCACTGCTGTGTCTAACGGCTACTTTTGGTCAATCTCGGTCGAGAAGTTTGTCGACCGAGAGTGTCTCGGTCGAGGAGTGTGGTCGACCGAGATTGACTCTGTTTTCAATCTTTTAATTAACCACTAAGCATGTGTATGAGTGTGCATATGTGATCCTATTTGAAGGGGATGACCTATCTAAGTGTGGTGTTTAGCTAGGAAGATCCAACGCTTGATTTACATGCAATCTAAGTACTTGTACATTATATATTTGTACAAGTTTTTACAACAGTGATTACATTGCATGGAAATATAAATATGTACGCTCTTTGGATTTTCCCTAGTTGCTTTGTCATCCACCTTAATCCTGCACACTCAAGTAGCTCGTTAGATCAACAAGAATGAAATGTTTGTCATCATCGAAACAAAGGGATTTATCATAATGTCCAATTTATCCAACAATCTCCCCCTTTTTGAAGATGACAAACATTTCCTAAAATATGAAATAAGGAAATATAAAGCATGTGAGTTTCATACCTGAAGATTATCTTTTGTAGCCATTCTTGTTTGACAAGTGAGTGATGGCCATCAAGATGAAACTCATTTATATTTATATTTTTGATTTTATATTCTTTCTCCCCCTTTGTCATTTCAAAAAGATATCCAGGTTAAACATTTTATTTCTTCTCCCCCTTAATTTTATATTAAGCTCCCCCTTAAATAGATATCCTATTAGGAACATGGTTTTATGTCTAATTTAACCACAATTTGTTTCTCAATCATTTGCAAAGGATGTTAAGCCTTGAAATGATATGAGATTCCCTTAAGCTTATGAATGTATATTTATTTCTCATCTATCAAGGGATGTTAAGCCCTAATTTAAATGAGAGTTCCTTTAAGAGCAAGATATATCATTTTGATGAAATTCTTTTTCATACAAATTACTTTTAAGAATCTGAAGGTCATAACAAACTCCAAATGATGTTAATAATGTAAGCTTCATAATCATATAATCAAATTTGTTTTTATAATCTCCCCCTTAATCTTACAATTTAAGCAATTTAAGGCTTTTAAGGTCACAAATGATAAATTTTTGATTTTGACCTTTATCAAAAGTATACTAAGATTAAGTTCAATAAATTGATGTCCAAATAAGCATTTTGTCAAAGCTTATTTTAGGTCGCCCTTGACTACGACCATAGCACCCCTTGGCTAAATTTTGTTTTAACCAGGAGGCAGAAATTGCTGATTTTTAATTAAGCATTTAAATCAATTTTGATGCGTATTTAAATGATACTAATCATGAAAGCACAATGAATATTTCAAATCTTTTAAATATATCAATTGAAAACATTATATTCTTTGCAAGCATTTCTAAGAGATATACCATCAATAGATTCTTTTGCTTGCCTATGTAATGATAGAACAATAAAGGCATGTTATGATAAAACAGAAATTTTCTTTAAGCTAAGCATAATTTTGGTTTTTGACCAAATTAATTTCACATAATCTTTCAAGGATGATTTCCATAATTTATACTTTATTGTACAGTCATTTACCACAAATAGATAGCAATTTTGATCAATTTCAAAAGAATTCAGCAATTGTACAGTATTCTGAAGAATAGTGATATGCTCGGTCGACAATTTCTCGACCGAGGTTCACTCGGTCGACAAATTCTCGACCGACCAAATTTCTGGAAAGTGTTCAGAATTCTATTTCAAGTACAATATAGACTGTATCTAATTCAATTATTTCAAAGATCAGTTTGAGATAAACATATGAATATCAAAGTAACATTTAGATTATATCTCAACTAATCATATTCAAATATTTTAAGTTTTGATTAACCTTAATTGATATAAATTTGTTATCCCTATATGTTAAGTTGAGATAGACATAAAGATATGCAAATTAAAGTCTTTGGTCATATCTCAACTTAGTCTAACCAATTCAATTTGGGGGTTTTGGAACCCATACTAACTCAACATTCCTTTTCTTGTATGGGCATGAAAAAGAGTAATGTCCAAGACGTGAGAAATAATGGCAACATATAGAATCAACCTCAAGTCTTTTTCTATAGTTTTGTTTTAGGTTGTTCTTTGGTACAAATGTGACTTGATGTTCTCGTGTCTTTTTCCAACTAGGTTGTTGATGAGTTTTCCCTTTGGGCTTATAACCTAGTCCTCTTCTCCCTATTTGATGATAGGAATCATCCAATATTCTATCAAGGATTCCATTGTCGCTTAACCTACTAACTTCTTGTTGCAACTTAGCGATCTCATCCATTCTATTCTTAATATCGAGTTTTGCTTGATCTAGATTAGATGATAAAGAATTCCTTTCTTTTACTATATTATCATAATCTAGATGTGTACACAAGATAGGTTGTTTTTGAAAATCATTTAACTTTGCAAGAAATTCAACCTTTTCTTGATATAGAAGATCATAATTTGTCTCTAAAGTAAAAATCTTCACTTCACTACTACTTAGAGATGATTTCAAAGTACGATTATCAGAAACAATACTATCTTTTTCAAAACCAAGAGTATTCAATTTAGCATATAAATCGTCATTTTCGGATGTAAGAGCAAGAAGTCTAGCATTTAACTCATCGTTTGTTTTATTAGAGTTCTTTAATTTCTTCTTGCACTCAATATACTTATTGTGAGTTTCTTCAAGGCTAGAAATTAGCTCTTCTTTAGATAAATCAAGAAGGCTTACCTCTTCTTCTTCTTCCTCATTGGTTGTAGCAATGAAACAGTTCTTATGGACCTCTTTCTTGTTTTCTTTCCATGGACAGCCGATTGTTGTATGGTTCGTTCCTAAACACCAATTGCAGCTTGTTGAAATTTGGTCCAAGTTGCTCCTTTGCCTGCGGTTGTAGTCACCTCCACCCTTCATTCTTCAAGACCTGGTTAGGGTTCCTTGAAGCCTGCTCTGATACCAATTGAAAACTACTAGAGGGGGGGGGGTGAATAGAGTTTTATAGATATTTTAACAATAATTGAACTCAAACAACCACAATGAAAATATTGGACAAGGAGACACAAGGTTTAGAGTGGTTCCAACTATAGCAAATACTATAGCCGTCAATCCACTACCCGGTTGCTTACCCAACCGGGATTTGAAAAGAAATTTATTTTATTACCTCTTCAAGGAATTTACATAAAATACAATCTCTTTTCCTAAACCCTTCAAGCAGCCTTCACCTAGAAGTAATCGCCAACCTTGAAGCAGCCTTCCCTTGAAGTAGATGCACCAACTCCCGTTGCACCAGCCTTCTGAAGTAGCTTCCCTTGTGATAGCCTTCTTGAAGTAGCTTGAAGTCCCCTTCTCCACCTGAGAAGTCAACCCTCTCCGATCCGCAGCCTCCAACCCTAGGAGTAGTAAGGAGAGTAGAAAAGATACAAAGGAACAAGAAAGAAAAAGGAAATAACAACTTATCCTTTAAGCCCAAGGCTTGATTTGCCTATATCAAGCGTGTAGATCTCCTAACCAATGTGTATGACAATGTGATTGTAGTGGATAGGAGATACTAGCCTATAGGACACGAAATGGGAGCAATAGGAATGAATGGCAAGTGTAGGAATTGCTCTATTGCTCTAAAAACAGATTGCAAGTGTGTATTCAAGCTCAAGTATAGCACAAGTATAGCTTAGGTATCTTTGGTGTCCTAAGGCATATCCTATTTATAGGAATGGCCTATGAATACATAAGGACGTTCTAGACAACTTCTAGGAGCTTCTAAGTGCTTAACTAGCCGTTAGGTATAAGTTAGGTGCGTTAGTAACGGCTAGTTGCTTTATTCTGCAGTTGCTGTCAGAGACCATCTCGGTCGACAATTTGTCGACCGAGATACCTACTCGGTCGAAGTTTTGTCGACCGACAGGCTCTCTGGATTAACGTTTATTTGCAACTGTCCACTGCTGTGTCTAACGGCTACTTTTGGTCAATCTCGGTCGAGAAGTTTGTCGACCGAGAGTGTCTCGGTCGAGGAGTGTGGTCGACCGAGATTGACTCTGTTTTCAATCTTTTAATTAACCACTAAGCATGTGTATGAGTGTGCATATGTGATCCTATTTGAAGGGGATGTCCTATCTAAGTGTGGTGTTTAGCTAGGAAGATCCAACGCTTGATTTACATGCAATCTAAGTACTTGTACATTATATATTTGTACAAGTTTTTACAACAGTGATTACATTGCATGGAAATATAAATATGTACGCTCTTTGGATTTTCCCTAGTTGCTTTGTCGTCCACCTTAATCCTGCACACTCAAGTAGCTCGTTAGATCAACAAGAATGAAATGTTTGTCATCATCGAAACAAAGGGATTTATCATAATGTCCAATTTATCCAACAATCTCCCCCTTTTTGAAGATGACAAACATTTCCTAAAATATGAAATAAGGAAATATAAAGCATGTGAGTTTCATACCTGAAGATTATCTTTTGTAGCCATTCTTGTTTGACAAGTGAGTGCTGGCCATCAAGATGAAACTCATTTATATTTATATTTTTGATTTTATATTCTTTCTCCCCCTTTGTCATTTCAAAAAGATATCCAGGTTAAACATTTTATTTCTTCTCCCCCTTAATTTTATATTAAGCTCCCCCTTAAATAGATATCCTATTAGGAACATGGTTTTATGTCTAATTTATCCACAATTTGTTTCTCAATCATTTGCAAAGGATGTTAAGCCTTGAAATGATATGAGATTCCCTTAAGCTTATGAATGTATATTTATTTCTCATCTATCAAGGGATGTTAAGCCCTAATTTAAATGAGAGTTCCTTTAAGAGCAAGATATATCATTTTGATGAAATTCTTTTTCATACAAATTACTTTTAAGAATCTGAAGGTCATAACAAACTCCAAATGATGTTAATAATGTAAGCTTCATAATCATATAATCAAATTTGTTTTTATAATCTCCCCCTTAATCTTACAATTTAAGCAATTTAAGGCTTTTAAGGTCACAAATGATAAATTTTTGATTTTGACCTTTATCAAAAGTATACTAAGATTAAGTTCAATAAATTGATGTCCAAATAAGCATTTTGTCAAAGCTTATTTTAGGTCGCCCTTGACTACGACCATAGCGCCCCTTGGCTAAATTTTGTTTTAACCAGGAGGCAGAAATTACAGATTTCCAATTAAGCATTTAAATCAATTTTGATGCGTATTTAAATGATACTAATCATGAAAGCACAATGAATATTTCAAATCTTTTAAATATATCAATTGAAAACATTATATTCTTTGCAAGCATTTCTAAGAGATATACCATCAATAGATTCTTTTGCTTGCCTATGTAATGATAGAACAATAAAGGCATGTTATGATAAAACAGAAATTTTCTTTAAGATAAGCATAATTTTGGTTTTTGACCAAATTAATTTCACATAATCTTTCAAGGATGATTTCCATAATTTATACTTTATTGTACAGTCATTTACCACAAATAGATAGCAATTTTGATCAATTTCAAAAGAATTCAGCAATTGTACAGTATTATGAAGAATAGTGATATGCTCGGTCGACAATTTCTCGACCGAGGTTCACTCGGTCGACAAATTCTCGACCGACCAAATTTCTGGAAAGTGTTCAGAATTCTATTTCAAGTACAATATAGACTGTATCTAATTCAATTATTTCAAAGATCAGTTTGAGATAAACATATGAATATCAAAGTAACATTTAGATTATATCTCAACTAATCATATTCAAATATTTTAAGTTTTGATTAACCTTAATTGATATAAATTTGTTATCCCTATATGTTAAGTTGAGATAGACATAAAGATATGCAAATTAAAGTCTTTGGTCATATCTCAACTTAGTCTAACCAATTCAATTTGGGGGTTTTGGAACCCATACTAACTCAACATTCCTTTTCTTGTATGGGCATGAAAAAGAGTAATGTCCAAGACGTGAGCAATAATGGCAACATATAGAATCAACCTCAAGTCTTTTTCTATAGTTTTGTTTTAGGTTGTTCTTTGGTACAAATGTGACTTGATGTTCTCGTGTCTTTTTCCAACTAGGTTGTTGATGAGTTTTCCCTTTGGGCTTATAACCTAGTCCTCTTCTCCCTATTTGATGATAGGAATCATCCAATATTCTATCAAGGATTCCATTGTCGCTTAACCTACTAACTTCTTGTTGCAACTTAGCGATCTCATCCATTCTATTCTTAATATCGAGTTTTGCTTGATCTAGATTAGATGATAAAGAATTCCTTTCTTTTACTATATTATCATAATCTAGATGTGTACACAAGATAGGTTGTTTTTGAAAATCATTTAACTTTGCAAGAAATTCAACCTTTTCTTGATATAGAAGATCATAATTTGTCTCTAAAGTAAAAATCTTCACTTCACTACTACTTAGAGATGATTTCAAAGTACGATTATCAAAAACAATACTATCTTTTTCAAAACCAAGAGTATTCAATTTAGCATATAAATCGTCATTTTTGGATGTAAGAGCAAGAAGTCTAGCATTTAACTCATCGTTTGTTTTATTAGACTTCTTTAATTTCTTCTTGCACTCAATATACTTATTGTGAGTTTCTTCAAGGCTAGAAATTAGCTCTTCTTTAGATAAATCAAGAAGGCTTACCTCTTCTTCTTCTTCCTCATTGGTTGTAGCAATGAAACAGTTCTTATGGACCTCTTTCTTGTTTTCTTTCCATGGACAGCCGATTGTTGTATGGTTCGTTCCTAAACACCAATTGCAGCTTGTTGAAATTTGGTCCAAGTTGCTCCTTTGCCTGCGGTTGTAGTCACCTCCACCCTTCATTCTTCAAGACCTGGTTAGGGTTCCTTGAAGCCTGCTCTGATACCAATTGAAAACTACTAGAGGGGGGGGTGAATAGAGTTTTATAGATATTTTAACAATAATTGAACTCAAACAACCACAATGAAAATATTGGACAAGGAGACACAAGGTTTAGAGTGGTTCCAACTATAGCAAATACTATAGCCGTCAATCCACTACCCGGTTGCTTACCCAACCGGGATTTGAAAAGAAATTTATTTTATTACCTCTTCAAGGAATTTACATAAAATACAATCTCTTTTCCTAAACCCTTCAAGCAGCCTTCACCTAGAAGTAATCGCCAACCTTGAAGCAGCCTTCCCTTGAAGTAGATGCATCAACTCCCGTTGCACCAGCCTTCTGAAGTAGCTTCCCTTGCGATAGCCTTCTTGAAGTAGCTTGAAGTCCCCTTCTGCACCTGAGAAGTCAACCCTCTCTGATCCGCAGCCTCCAACCCTAGGAGTAGCAAGGAGAGTAGAAAAGATACAAAGGAACAAGAAAGAAAAAGGAAATAACAACTTATCCTTTAAGCCCAAGGCTTGATTTGCCTATATCAAGCGTGTAGATCTCCTAACCAATATGTATGACAATGTGATTGTAGTGGATAAGAGATACTAGCCTATAGGACACGAAATGGGAGCAATAGGAATGAATGGCAAGTGTAGGAATTGCTCTATTGCTCTAAAAATAGATTGCAAGTGTGTATTCAAGCTCAAGTATAACACAAGTATAGCTTAGGTATCTTTGGTGTCCTAAGGCATATCCTATTTATAGGAATGGCCTATGAATACTTAAGGACGTTCTAGACAACTTCTAGGAGCTTCTAAGTGCTTAACTAGCTGTTAGGTATAAGTTAGGTGTGTTAGTAACGGCTAGTTGCTTTATTCTGTAGTTGCTGTCAGAGACCATCTCGGTCGACAATTTGTCGACCGAGATACCTACTCGGTCGAAGTTTTGTCGACCGACAGGCTCTCTGGATTAACGTTTATTTGCAACTGTCCACTGCTGTGTCTAACGGCTACTTTTGGTCAAAATCTCGGTCGAGAAGTTTGTCGACCGAGAGTGTCTCGGTCGAGGAGTGTGGTCGACCGAGATTGACTCTGTTTTCAATCTTTTAATTAACCACTAAGCATGTGTATGAGTGTGCATATGTGATCCTATTTGAAGGGGATGACCTATCTAAGTGTGGTGTTTAGCTAGGAAGATCCAACGCTTGATTTACATGCAATCTAAGTACTTGTACATTATATATTTGTACAAGTTTTTACAACAGTGATTACATTGCATGGAAATATAAATATGTACGCTCTTTGGATTTTCCCTAGTTGCTTTGTCATCCACCTTAATCCTGCACACTCAAGTAGCTCGTTAGATCAACAAGAATGAAATGTTTGTCATCATCGAAACAAAGGGATTTATCATAATGTCCAATTTATCCAACAATCTCCCCCTTTTTGAAGATGACAAACATTTCCTAAAATATGAAATAAGGAAATATAAAGCATGTGAGTTTCATACCTGAAGATTATCTTTTGTAGCCATTCTTGTTTGACAAGTGAGTGATGGCCATCAAGATGAAACTCATTTATATTTATATTTTTGATTTTATATTCTTTCTCCCCCTTTGTCATTTCAAAAAGATATCCAGGTTAAACATTTTATTTCTTCTCCCCCTTAATTTTATATTAAGCTCCCCCTTAAATAGATATCCTATTAGGAACATGGTTTTATGTCTAATTTATCCACAATTTGTTTCTCAATCATTTGCAAAGGATGTTAATCCTTGAAATGATATGAGATTCCCTTAAGCTTATGAATGTATATTTATTTCTCATCTATCAAGGGATGTTAAGCCCTAATTTAAATGAGAGTTCCTTTAAGAGCAAGATATATCATTTTGATGAAATTCTTTTTCATACAAATTACTTTTAAGAATCTGAAGGTCATAACAAACTCCAAATGATGTTAATAATGTAAGCTTCATAATCATATAATCAAATTTGTTTTTATAATCTCCCCCTTAATCTTACAATTTAAGCAATTTAAGGCTTTTAAGGTCACAAATGATAAATTTTTGATTTTGACCTTTATCAAAAGTATACTAAGATTAAGTTCAATAAATTGATGTCCAAATAAGCATTTTGTCAAAGCTTATTTTAGGTCGCCCTTGGCTACGACCATAGCACCCCTTGGCTAAATTTTGTTTTAACCAGGAGGCAGAAATTGCTGATTTTTAATTAAGCATTTAAATCAATTTTGATGCGTATTTAAATGATACTAATCATGAAAGCACAATGAATATTTCAAATCTTTTAAATATATCAATTGAAAACATTATATTCTTTGCAAGCATTTCTAAGAGATATACCATCAATAGATTCTTTTGCTTGCCTATGTAATGATAGAACAATAAAGGCATGTTATGATAAAACAGAAATTTTCTTTAAGCTAAGCATAATTTTGGTTTTTGACCAAATTAATTTCACATAATCTTTCAAGGATGATTTCCATAATTTATACTTTATTGTACAGTCATTTACCACAAATAGATAGCAATTTTGATCAATTTCAAAAGAATTCAGCAATTGTACAGTATTCTGAAGAATAGTGATATGCTCGGTCGACAATTTCTCGACCGAGGTTCACTCGGTCGACAAATTCTCGACCGACCAAATTTCTGGAAAGTGTTCAGAATTCTATTTCAAGTACAATATAGACTGTATCTAATTCAATTATTTCAAAGATCAGTTTGAGATAAACATATGAATATCAAAGTAACATTTAGATTATATCTCAACTAATCATATTCAAATATTTTAAGTTTTGATTAACCTTAATTGATATAAATTTGTTATCCCTATATGTTAAGTTGAGATAGACATAAAGATATGCAAATTAAAGTCTTTGGTCATATCTCAACTTAGTCTAACCAATTCAATTTGGGGGTTTTGGAACCCATACTAACTCAACATTCCTTTTCTTGTATGGGCATGAAAAAGAGTAATGTCCAAGACGTGAGCAATAATGGCAACATATAGAATCAACCTCAAGTCTTTTTCTATAGTTTTGTTTTAGGTTGTTCTTTGGTACAAATGTGACTTGATGTTCTCGTGTCTTTTTCCAACTAGGTTGTTGATGAGTTTTCCCTTTGGGCTTATAACCTAGTCCTCTTCTCCCTATTTGATGATAGGAATCATCCAATATTCTATCAAGGATTCCATTGTCGCTTAACCTACTAACTTCTTGTTGCAACTTAGCGATCTCATCCATTCTATTCTTAATATCGAGTTTTGCTTGATCTAGATTAGATGATAAAGAATTCCTTTCTTTTACTATATTATCATAATCTAGATGTGTACACAAGATAGGTTGTTTTTGAAAATCATTTAACTTTGCAAGAAATTCAACCTTTTCTTGATATAGAAGATCATAATTTGTCTCTAAAGTAAAAATCTTCACTTCACTACTACTTAGAGATGATTTCAAAGTACGATTATCAGAAACAATACTATCTTTTTCAAAACCAAGAGTATTCAATTTAGCATATAAATCGTCATTTTCGGATGTAAGAGCAAGAAGTCTAGCATTTAACTCATCGTTTGTTTTATTAGACTTCTTTAATTTCTTCTTGCACTCAATATACTTATTGTGAGTTTCTTCAAGGCTAGAAATTAGCTCTTCTTTAGATAAATCAAGAAGGCTTACCTCTTCTTCTTCTTCCTCATTGGTTGTAGCAATGAAACAGTTCTTATGGACCTCTTTCTTGTTTTCTTTCCATGGACAGCCGATTGTTGTATGGTTCGTTCCTAAACACCAATTGCAGCTTGTTGAAATTTGGTCCAAGTTGCTCCTTTGCCTGCGGTTGTAGTCACCTCCACCCTTCATTCTTCAAGACCTGGTTAGGGTTCCTTGAAGCCTGCTCTGATACCAATTGAAAACTACTAGAGGGGGGGGGTGAATAGAGTTTTATAGATATTTTAACAATAATTGAACTCAAACAACCACAATGAAAATATTGGACAAGGAGACACAAGGTTTAGAGTGGTTCCAACTATAGCAAATACTATAGCCGTCAATCCACTACCCGGTTGCTTACCCAACCGGGATTTGAAAAGAAATTTATTTTATTACCTCTTCAAGGAATTTACATAAAATACAATCTCTTTTCCTAAACCCTTCAAGCAGCCTTCACCTAGAAGTAATCGCCAACCTTGAAGCAGCCTTCCCTTGAAGTAGATGCACCAACTCCCGTTGCACCAGCCTTCTAAAGTAGCTTCCCTTGCGATAGCCTTCTTGAAGTAGCTTGAAGTCCCCTTCTCCACCTGAGAAGTCAACCCTCTCCGATCCGCAGCCTCCAACCCTAGGAGTAGTAAGGAGAGTAGAAAAGATACAAAGGAACAAGAAAGAAAAAGGAAATAACAACTTATCCTTTAAGCCCAAGGCTTGATTTGCCTATATCAAGTGTGTAGATCTCCTAACCAATGTGTATGACAATGTGATTGTAGTGGATAGGAGATACTAGCCTATAGGACACGAAATGGGAGCAATAGGAATGAATGGCAAGTGTAGGAATTGCTCTATTGCTCTAAAAACAGATTGCAAGTGTGTATTCAAGCTCAAGTATAGCACAAGTATAGCTTAGGTATCTTTGGTGTCCTAAGGCATATCCTATTTATAGGAATGGCCTATGAATACTTAAGGACGTTCTAGACAACTTCTAGGAGCTTCTAAGTGCTTAACTAGCCGTTAGGTATAAGTTAGGTGCGTTAGTAACGGCTAGTTGCTTTATTCTGCAGTTGCTGTCAGAGACCATCTCGGTCGACAATTTGTCGACCGAGATACCTACTCGGTCGAAGTTTTGTCGACCGACAGGCTCTCTGGATTAACGTTTATTTGCAACTGTCCACTGCTGTGTCTAACGGCTACTTTTGGTCAATCTCGGTCGAGAAGTTTGTCGACCGAGAGTGTCTCGGTCGAGGAGTGTGGTCGACCGAGATTGACTCTGTTTTCAATCTTTTAATTAACCACTAAGCATGTGTATGAGTGTGCATATGTGATCCTATTTGAAGGGGATGTCCTATCTAAGTGTGGTGTTTAGCTAGGAAGATCCAACGCTTGATTTACATGCAATCTAAGTACTTGTACATTATATATTTGTAAAAGTTTTTACAACAGTGATTACATTGCATGGAAATATAAATATGTACGCTCTTTGGATTTTCCCTAGTTGCTTTGTCGTCCACCTTAATCCTGCACACTCAAGTAGCTCGTTAGATCAACAAGAATGAAATGTTTGTCATCATCGAAACAAAGGGATTTATCATAATGTCCAATTTATCCAACAATCTCCCCCTTTTTGAAGATGACAAACATTTCCTAAAATATGAAATAAGGAAATATAAAGCATGTGAGTTTCATACCTGAAGATTATCTTTTGTAGCCATTCTTGTTTGACAAGTGAGTGCTGGCCATCAAGATGAAACTCATTTATATTTATATTTTTGATTTTATATTCTTTCTCCCCCTTTGTCATTTCAAAAAGATATCCAGGTTAAACATTTTATTTCTTCTCCCCCTTAATTTTATATTAAGCTCCCCCTTAAATAGATATCCTATTAGGAACATGGTTTTATGTCTAATTTATCCACAATTTGTTTCTCAATCATTTGCAAAGGATGTTAAGCCTTGAAATGATATGAGATTCCCTTAAGCTTATGAATGTATATTTATTTCTCATCTATCAAGGGATGTTAAGCCCTAATTTAAATGAGAGTTCCTTTAAGAGCAAGATATATCATTTTGATGAAATTCTTTTTCATACAAATTACTTTTAAGAATCTGAAGGTCATAACAAACTCCAAATGATGTTAATAATGTAAGCTTCATAATCATATAATCAAATTTGTTTTTATAATCTCCCCCTTAATCTTACAATTTAAGCAATTTAAGGCTTTTAAGGTCACAAATGATAAATTTTTGATTTTGACCTTTATCAAAAGTATACTAAGATTAAGTTCAATAAATTGATGTCCAAATAAGCATTTTGTCAAAGCTTATTTTAGGTCGCCCTTGACTACGACCATAGCGCCCCTTGGCTAAATTTTGTTTTAACCAGGAGGCAGAAATTGCAGATTTCCAATTAAGCATTTAAATCAATTTTGATGCGTATTTAAATGATACTAATCATGAAAGCACAATGAATATTTCAAATCTTTTAAATATATCAATTGAAAACATTATATTCTTTGCAAGCATTTCTAAGAGATATACCATCAATAGATTCTTTTGCTTGCCTATGTAATGATAGAACAATAAAGGCATGTTATGATAAAACAGAAATTTTCTTTAAGATAAGCATAATTTTGGTTTT
This sequence comes from Alisma plantago-aquatica, assembly GCA_963693085.1. Lineage (NCBI taxonomy): Eukaryota > Viridiplantae > Streptophyta > Magnoliopsida > Alismatales > Alismataceae > Alisma > Alisma plantago-aquatica. Next base: position 143,942,807 of record OY856410.1, on the reverse strand, counting down.
TGACCAAATTAATTTCACATAATCTTTCAAGGATGATTTCCATAATTTATACTTTATTGTACAATCATTTACCACAAATAGATAGCAATTTTGATCAATTTCAAAAGAATTCAGCAATTGTACAGTATTATGAAGAATAGTGATATGCTCGGTCGACAATTTCTCGACCGAGGTTCACTCGGTCGACAAATTCTCGACCGACCAAATTTCTGGAAAGTGTTCAGAATTCTATTTCAAGTACAATATAGACTGTATCTAATTCAATTATTTCAAAGATCAGTTTGAGATAAACATATGAATATCAAAGTAACATTTAGATTATATCTCAACTAATCATATTCAAATATTTTAAGTTTTGATTAACCTTAATTGATATAAATTTGTTATCCCTATATGTTAAGTTGAGATAGACATAAAGATATGCAAATTAAAGTCTTTGGTCATATCTCAACTTAGTCTAACCAATTCAATTTGGGGGTTTTGGAACCCATACTAACTCAACATTCCTTTTCTTGTATGGGCATGAAAAAGAGTAATGTCCAAGACGTGAGCAATAATGGCAACATATAGAATCAACCTCAAGTCTTTTTCTATAGTTTTGTTTTAGGTTGTTCTTTGGTACAAATGTGACTTGATGTTCTCGTGTCTTTTTCCAACTAGGTTGTTGATGAGTTTTCCCTTTGGGCTTATAACCTAGTCCTCTTCTCCCTATTTGATGATAGGAATCATCCAATATTCTATCAAGGATTCCATTGTCGCTTAACCTACTAACTTCTTGTTGCAACTTAGCGATCTCATCCATTCTATTCTTAATATCGAGTTTTGCTTGATCTAGATTAGATGATAAAGAATTCCTTTCTTTTACTATATTATCATAATCTAGATGTGTACACAAGATAGGTTGTTTTTGAAAATCATTTAACTTTGCAAGCAATTCAACCTTTTCTTGATATAGAAGATCATAATTTGTCTCTAAAGTAAAAATCTTCACTTCACTACTACTTAGAGATGATTTCAAAGTACGATTATCAGAAACAATACTATCTTTTTCAAAACCAAGAGTATTCAATTTAGCATATAAATCATCATTTTCGGATGTAAGAGCAAGAAGTCTAGCATTTAACTCATCGTTTGTTTTATTAGACTTCTTTAATTTCTTCTTGCACTCAATATACTTATTGTGAGTTTCTTCAAGGCTAGAAATTAGCTCTTCTTTAGATAAATCAAGAAGGCTTACCTCTTCTTCTTCTTCCTCATTGGTTGTAGCAATGAAACAGTTCTTATGGACCTCTTTCTTGTTTTCTTTCCATGGACAGCCGATTGTTGTATGGTTCGTTCCTAAACACCAATTGCAGCTTGTTGAAATTTGGTCCAAGTTGCTCCTTTGCCTGCGGTTGTAGTCACCTCCACCCTTCATTCTTCAAGACCTGGTTAGGGTTCCTTGAAGCCAGCTCTGATACCAATTGAAAACTACTAGAGGGGGGGGGGGTGAATAGAGTTTTATAGATATTTTAAAAATAATTGAACTCAAACAACCACAATGAAAATATTGGACAAGGAGACACAAGGTTTAGAGTGGTTCCAACTATAGAAAATACTATAGCCGTCAATCCACTACCCGGTTGCTTACCCAACCGGGATTTGAAAAGAAATTTATTTTATTACCTCTTCAAGGAATTTACATAAAATACAATCTCTTTTCCTAAACCCTTCAAGCAGCCTTCACCTAGAAGTAATCGCCAACCTTGAAGCAGCCTTCCCTTGAAGTAGATGCACCAACTCCCGTTGCACCAGCCTTCTGAAGTAGCTTCCCTTGCGATAGCCTTCTTGAAGTAGCTTGAAGTCCCCTTCTCCACCTGAGAAGTCAACCCTCTCCGATCCGCTGCCTCCAACCCTAGGAGTAGCAAGGAGAGTAGAAAAGATACAAAGGAACAAGAAAGAAAAAGGAAATAACAACTTATCCTTTAAGCCCAAGGCTTGATTTGCCTATATCAAGCGTGTAGATCTCCTAACCAATGTGTATGACAATGTGATTGTAGTGGATAGGAGATACTAGCCTATAGGACACGAAATGGGAGCAATAGGAATGAATGGCAAGTGTAGGAATTGCTCTATTGCTCTAAAAACAGATTGCAAGTGTGTATTCAAGCTCAAGTATAGCACAAGTATAGCTTAGGTATATTTGGTGTCCTAAGGCATATCCTATTTATAGGAATGGCCTATGAATACTTAAGGACGTTCTAGACAACTTCTAGGAGCTTCTAAGTGCTTAACTAGCCGTTAGGTATAAGTTAGGTGCGTTAGTAACGGCTAGTTGCTTTATTCTGCAGTTGCTGTCAGAGACCATCTCGGTCGACAATTTGTCGACCGAGATACCTACTCGGTCGAAGTTTTGTCGACCGACAGGCTCTCTGGATTAACGTTTATTTGCAACTGTCCACTGCTGTGTCTAACGGCTACTTTTGGTCAATCTCGGTCGAGAAGTTTGTCGACCGAGAGTGTCTCGGTCGAGGAGTGTGGTCGACCGAGATTGACTCTGTTTTCAATCTTTTAATTAACCACTAAGCATGTGTATGAGTGTGCATATGTGATCCTATTTGAAGGGGATGACCTATCTAAGTGTGGTGTTTAGCTAGGAAGATCCAACGCTTGATTTACATGCAATCTAAGTACTTGTACATTATATATTTGTACAAGTTTTTACAACAGTGATTACATTGCATGGAAATATAAATATGTACTCTCTTTGGATTTTCCCTAGTTGCTTTGTCATCCACCTTAATCCTGCACACTCAAGTAGCTCGTTAGATCAACAAGAATGAAATGTTTGTCATCATCGAAACAAAGGGATTTATCATAATGTCCAATTTATCCAACAATCTCCCCCTTTTTGAAGATGACAAACATTTCCTAAAATATGAAATAAGGAAATATAAAGCATGTGAGTTTCATACCTGAAGATTATCTTTTGTAGCCATTCTTGTTTGACAAGTGAGTGCTGGCCATCAAGATGAAACTCATTTATATTTATATTTTTGATTTTATATTCTTTCTCCCCCTTTGTCATTTCAAAAAGATATCCAGGTTAAACATTTTATTTCTTCTCCCCCTTAATTTTATATTAAGCTCCCCCTTAAATAGATATCCTATTAGGAACATGGTTTTATGTCTAATTTATCCACAATTTGTTTCTCAATCATTTGCAAAGGATGTTAAGCCTTGAAATGATATGAGATTCCCTTAAGCTTATGAATGTATATTTATTTCTCATCTATCAAGGGATGTTAAGCCCTAATTTAAATGAGAGTTCCTTTAAGAGCAAGATATATCATTTTGATGAAATTCTTTTTCATACAAATTACTTTTAAGAATCTGAAGGTCATAACAAACTCCAAATGATGTTAATAATGTAAGCTTCATAATCATATAATCAAATTTGTTTTTATAATCTCCCCCTTAATCTTACAATTTAAGCAATTTAAGGCTTTTAAGGTCACAAATGATAAATTTTTGATTTTGACCTTTATCAAAAGTATACTAAGATTAAGTTCAATAAATTGATGTCCAAATAAGCATTTTGTCAAAGCTTATTTTAGGTCGCCCTTGACTACGACCATAGCGCCCCTTGGCTAAATTTTGTTTTAACCAGGAGGCAGAAATTGCAGATTTCCAATTAAGCATTTAAATCAATTTTGATGCGTATTTAAATGATACTAATCATGAAAGCACAATGAATATTTCAAATCTTTTAAATATATCAATTGAAAACATTATATTCTTTGCAAGCATTTCTAAGAGATATACCATCAATAGATTCTTTTGCTTGCCTATGTAATGATAGAACAATAAAGGCATGTTATGATAAAACAGAAATTTTCTTTAAGCTAAGCATAATTTTGGTTTTTGACCAAATTAATTTCACATAATCTTTCAAGGATGATTTCCATAATTTATACTTTATTGTACAGTCATTTACCACAAATAGATAGCAATTTTGATCAATTTCAAAAGAATTCAGCAATTGTACAGTATTCTGAAGAATAGTGATATGCTCGGTCGACAATTTCTCGATCGAGGTTCACTCGGTCTTCAAATTCTCGACCGACCAAATTTCTGGAAAGTGTTCAGAATTCTATTTCAAGTACAATATAGACTGTATCTAATTCAATTATTTCAAAGATCAGTTTGAGATAAACATATGAATATCAAAGTAACATTTAGATTATATCTCAACTAATCATATTCAAATATTTTAAGTTTTGATTAACCTTAATTGATATAAATTTGTTATCCCTATATGTTAAGTTGAGATAGACATAAAGATATGCAAATTAAAGTCTTTGGTCATATCTCAACTTAGTCTAACCAATTCAATTTGGGGGTTTTGGAACCCATACTAACTCAACATTCCTTTTCTTGTATGGGAATGAAAAAGAGTAATGTCCAAGACGTGAGCAATAATGGCAACATATAGAATCAACCTCAAGTCTTTTTCTATAGTTTTGTTTTAGGTTGTTCTTTGGTACAAATGTGACTTGATGTTCTCGTGTCTTTTTCCAACTAGGTTGTTGATGAGTTTTCCCTTTGGGCTTATAACCTAGTCCTCTTCTCCCTATTTGATGATAGGAATCATCCAATATTCTATCAAGGATTCCATTGTCACTTAACCTACTAACTTCTTGTTGCAACTTAGCGATCTCATCCATTCTATTCTTAATATCGAGTTTTGCTTGATCTAGATTAGATGATAAAGAATTCCTTTCTTTTACTATATTATCATAATCTAGATGTGTACACAAGATAGGTTGTTTTTGAAAATCATTTAACTTTGCAAGCAATTCAACCTTTTCTTGATATAGAAGATCATAATTTGTCTCTAAAGTAAAAATCTTCACTTCACTACTACTTAGAGATGATTTCAAAGTACGATTATCAGAAACAATACTATCTTTTTCAAAACCAAGAGTATTCAATTTAGCATATAAATCGTCATTTTCGGATGTAAGAGCAAGAAGTCTAGCATTTAACTCATCGTTTGTTTTATTAGACTTCTTTAATTTCTTCTTGCACTCAATATACTTATTGTGAGTTTCTTCAAGGCTAGAAATTAGCTCTTCTTTAGATAAATCAAGAAGGCTTACCTCGTCTTCTTCTTCCTCATTGGTTGTAGCAATGAAACAGTTCTTATGGACCTCTTTCTTCTTTTCTTTCCATGGACAGCCGATTGTTGTATCGTTCGTTCCTAAACACCAATTGCAGCTTGTTGAAATTTGGTCCAAGTTGCTCCTTTGCCTGCGGTTGTAGTCACCTCCACCCTTCATTCTTCAAGACCTGGTTAGGGTTCCTTGAAGCCTGCTCTGATACCAATTGAAAACTACTAGAGGGGGGGTGAATAGAGTTTTATAGATATTTTAACAATAATTGAACTCAAACAACCACAATGAAAATATTGGACAAGGAGACACAAGGTTTAGAGTGGTTCCAACTATAGCAAATACTATAGCCGTCAATCCACTACCCGGTTGCTTACCCAACCGGGATTTGAAAAGAAATTTATTTTATTACCTCTTCAAGGAATTTACATAAAATACAATCTCTTTTCCTAAACCCTTCAAGCAGCCTTCACCTAGAAGTAATCGCCAACCTTGAAGCAGCCTTCCCTTGAAGTAGATGCACCAACTCCCGTTGCACCAGCCTTCTGAAGTAGCTTCCCTTGCGATAGCCTTCTTGAAGTAGCTTGAAGTCCCCTTCTCCACCTGAGAAGTCAACCCTCTCCGATCCATAGCCTCCAACCCTAGGAGTAGCAAGGAGAGTAGAAAAGATACAAAGGAACAAGAAAGAAAAAGGAAATAACAACTTATCCTTTAAGCCCAAGGCTTGATTTGCCTATATCAAGCGTGTAGATCTCCTAACCAATGTGTATGACAATGTGATTGTAGTGGATAGGAGATACTAGCCTATAGGACACGAAATGGGAGCAATAGGAATGAATGGAAAGTGTAGGAATTGCTCTATTGCTCTAAAAACAGATTGCAAGTGTGTATTCAAGCTCAAGTATAGCACAAGTATAGCTTAGGTATCTTTGGTGTCCTAAGGCATATCCTATTTATAGGAATGGCCTATGAATACTTAAGGACGTTCTAGACAACTTCTAGGAGCTTCTAAGTGCTTAACTAGCCGTTAGGTATAAGTTAGGTGCGTTAGTAACAACTAGTTGCTTTATTCTGCAGTTGCTGTCAGAGACCATCTCGATCGACAATTTGTCGACCGAGATACCTACTCGGTCGAAGTTTTGTCGACCGACAGGCTCTCTGGATTAACGTTTATTTGCAACTGTCCACTGCTGTGTCTAACGGCTACTTTTGGTCAATCTCGGTCGAGAAGTTTGTCGACCGAGAGTGTCTCGGTCGAGGAGTGTGGTCGACTGAGATTGACTCTGTTTTCAATCTTTTAATTAACCACTAAGCATGTGTATGAGTGTGCATATGTGATCATATTTGAAGGGGATGACCTATCTAAGTGTGGTGTTTAGCTAGGAAGATCCAACGCTTGATTTACATGAAATCTAAGTACTTGTACATTATATATTTGTACAAGTTTTTACAACAGTGATTACATTGCATGGAAATATAAATATGTACGCTCTTTGGATTTTCCCTAGTTGCTTTGTCATCCACCTTAATCCTGCACACTCAAGTAGCTCGTTAGATCAACAAGAATGAAATGTTTGTCATCATCGAAACAAAGGGATTTATCATAATGTCCAATTTATCCAACAATGACATCACAAGCAAAGAGTGGTGCCTAGTCTCACATTAGTGCTACTCTAGTGAAGAGGAAATTCAGAAAACAACATTCAACCTACAATATGTTATAGGTGTTATAGGGAATGTATAGTCTCTTTATCACTAATATCTAGATTGAACTCGAGGCATGGACTTGTCATCCTCTACAAACATTCAATCCATGTTTCTTGACTCATAGTAGACTATTTGAGATATATGTGAGCTCAATTTCATACATTGACTCACATGTGCATGGCCATGCATTTCTCAGTCTCACTCCTCAAGTGGCTCGGATATCACACTCCCTTAGGAGGGACAAATTCCATATCTATCACTCACAGTCAAGTCCCCATGTATCAAAGTCACCCAATCATCATCATTATAACAACCCATGTTTCAGGACTATGTTTGATAATGTCAAAGTGTACCCAGTCACATGTGATGAGTGCAGTGATTTCAGGTCTAAGAGCCACAGTCACCACCAATACTATAAGATATGATACTCACTAACCAAGTGTGGTTTCCATGCATCACTCTTATGGTGGGTCTGTCTGATACACTGTTCTCTAACTTGTATTTGTGTGCTTGGTTTGATATCATATATCATGACTAATGAGATTTTGTTATCAACCAACACACACTCTAGTCTTTCAAGTTATTGATGTCTATGGTTATTTCCACAATAACAACTAACTAGGGACAGTAGTGAGAATGTACACACTTTTAACATTTGTATGATCTCATTGTTCAAGTCATGTACTTGAAGACATACGTCAATGAGTTTTGTCATTCTCTAGACATCTATCATGTGATACTATTATCTCAAAATAGTTAAAACATATAGACGGAAATTGCCTTTATTATTATTATTCAGATCATTTAAAAATATTCCATTACAATCATCACATGACTAGATCTATGGGCACACATACCAACAGACTCCCACTTGTACTTAGAGCCGATCACCCATGAACCTCAGTCCTTGTAATCTAGCATGACCATCATGCTTCTGTTGTAAAAGTGCCTTAGTCAAGGGATCAACAATATTGTCTTCAGTTGGTACTCTAAAATCTTCACATCTCCTTGTTGTACAATCTCTCGATGATATGGAAGCACCGATGTGTGTGATTGGACTGCTGATTTGATCTGGGTTCTTTAGCTTGTGTAATAGCTCCATTATTGTCTCAATAAAGCTCAATTACATCACAGATGCTAGGAACCACTCCAAGTTTAGAGATGAACTTCTTGATCCACACAACCTCCTTTGTCGCATGCGATGCAACAATATACTCAGCCTCTGTCATAGAGTCCACAACTATCTCTTATTTGGAACTCTTCCAGCTCACAACTCTACTGTTGAGGCAAAACACAAATCCTGACTGCAATATGTAGTCATATTTATCGGTTTGGAGGCTTGCATCGGTGTAACCTTTACCACCAACTCTTCCTCACCACCATAAATGAGAAAATTATCCTTAGTCCTTCTCAATTACTTTAGGATGTTCTTCACAGCTATCTAGTGAGCATCTCAGGGATCTTACTGGTATCTGCTCGTCATGTTGAGTGCATGCGAGACATCGGGACGTGTGCACAACATTGCATACATGATGGATCCAATTGCTGATGCATATGGAATCCCATTCATGCGTTCCCTATCTTCAAAAGATTTAGGACATTGAGCTCTAGAGATGGGAACTCCATTCCTCATGGGTATGCTTCCTCTCTTTGAGCTCTCCATGATGAACCTATTCAACACTTTGTCAACATATGTGTTTTGACTTATTCCAAGAAGCCTTCTAGATCTATCTCTATAGATCTTGATTCCTAAGATATAGGATGCTTCTCCTAAGTCTTTCATTGAGAATGTATTTCCAAGTAATGTCTTTACCTTTTGTAAAGTAGGGATGTCATTCCCCATCAACAGTATGTCATCTACATACAATATGAGGAATTTAGTCATGCTCCCACTAACATTCTTGTACACACAAGGTTCATCTTATTTTTAACTAAAGCCAAACTCTTTGATTGCTTCATCAAATCAAAGATTCCAATTCTGAGATGCTTTCTCCAATCCATTGATTGACCTTTGTAGCTTACAAACTTTATTTGCATCCTTTGGATTTATAAAACCTTTAGGTTGTGTCATGTACACATCCTCAAAAAGATTCCCGCTAAGGAATGTGGTTTTAACAACCATCTACCAAATCTCATAGTCATAGTAGGCTGCAATAGCAAGCATGATCCTGATGGACTTAATTATGGCAACTAGAGAAAAGGTTTCATCATAATCAACACCTTCAACTTGTCTGAAACCCTTTGCAACCAATCTACCCTCATAAGTTTGCACATTGCCATCTGTGTCTGTCATCTTCTTGAAGACCCACTTGCACCCTATGGGGTTTACCCCTTCAGGTGGATCCACCAAGGTCCATACCCTATTGGTATACATGGATTCCATCTCAGATCTCATGGCCTCAAGCCATTTCTCAAAATCTGGTCCCTGTAGCTTCTATATAGGTAGTTAGATCATCATCTATGACCAACTCACTATCTTCTTGAGTCACAAGATATCTGAATCTTTTAAACTCAAGGCATATCCTACTAGATCTATGAGGTTCCTGTGTTACTTGAGGAATTTGAGATTTCATAATAGTTTGTGATTCTCTATGTTCTTCTTGTACATCTATTGGTTCAATGTTTTCCTTTTGGTCTTGAACCTCTTTAAGTTCCACTTTCCTCCCACTACTTCCTTTGGAAATAAATTCCTTTTCTAGGAATACAACATTCCTAGCAACAAACACTTTGTTGTCAGTTAGGTGGTATAAGTAGTATCCCCTTGTTTGGGATATCCAACAAAATAACACTTATCTGATTTGGGCCAAGTTTGTCAGGAAACATTTTCTTGACATAAGCTTCACATCCACAAACCTTCACAAAAGACACATTGGGATGCTTCCCGTACCATATCTCATATGGTGTCTTTTGAACTGATTTAGATGGTACGTGGTTAAGTGTAACCGTAGAGGTTTCATGAGCATAACCCCATAAGGGAGTTGGAAGATCGACAAAACTCATCATAGATCGCACCATATCTAGTAATGTGCGATTCCTTCTTTTTGACACACCATTATGTTGTGGTGTCCTAGGTGGAGTCCATTGTGATACAATACCATGTGCTCTCAAAAGGTCCTCAAACTCTAGGCTTAAGTATTCTCCACCTCGATCGAATTGAAGTGCCTTAATACTTTTGCCAAGTTGGTTTTGTACTTCATTCATGAAATCCTTGAACCTTTCAAGGGTTTTTGATTTATGTTACATCAAGTAAACATAACCATACCTATTGAAGTCATTAGTAAAGGTAATGAAGTACTAACACCCACCTCTAGCATTTGTTCTAAAAGGCCCACATACGTCAGTACGTATGAGTCCTAATAGATCACTCACTCTCTCACCATTTTCTAAAAAGGGAGCCTTGGTCATCTTTCCCAATAAACAATATTCACATGTATCTAATGATTCAAAATCAAAAGAGTCTAGATATCCATCTTTATGGACTCTAGATATGCAATTCTCATTTATGTACCCTAGACGACAATGCCAATGGTATGTTTTGTTTGAGTCATTGAGTTTTTGTCTTTTGGTGTTTATTTTGTATACACTTGTCTATAGATCTATCAAATATAGACCATAAGACGTCGAGGAACTGCCATAAAATATCCCATCTTTAGAAATGGAACATTTTCCATTCTCAATAAGAAATTTAAATCCATCCTTGTCCAAACAAGATATAGAAATGATATTCCTATCAATGGAATGTATATAATAGCAATTTTGTAACTCTATTATCAACCCACTTGGTAGAGATAACTCATAGGTTCCTACAGCACTGGCAGCAACTCTTGCTCCATTAGCAACACGTAGTTTAATCTCACCTTTCGCTAAAGGCCTACTTCTTTTCAGATCCTTCACATTTGAACAAATGTGTGATCCACATCTGGTATCAAGTATCCATGATGAAGAAGTAGTAAAGTTAATCTCAATGACGTATACACCGGAAGTAGGGATCTCTATCTCTTGCTTCATCTTCCTTGATTCCCTTAATCCTTTCCATATTTTGAGCACAAAAGACTTGGACTTCAACTTGGCGAGAGAACACTTCTCTACCTTGCATGTCTCCTTGGACTCCATTACACTGATCACTATCATGGAACTATCCTTCTTCTTTTGTGCCTCAAACAATGCCTTAAGCATACATAGAGTGGGTTCTACGACCAATGGTATCTTAGGAATATGCAGAACACTTCTCATAGTCCTTAATGAGTTATGGAAATTTATCTTAATTAAATTTCATGATTTCAATGATCATTTCTTTGCCATTTGATTCTACAAGAGAAAACATTTTCATTTTATCAAAAATCCTTTTGATTTGATTTGAATAAAGTTGATGATATGTAATTAGGCCTTTAATTAATTATCACTCCCATTATTTTGATCAAATTGATAGCCCTCACCATCAATTTGGAAGATTGTAGCGTACAACCTTCTAGTGAGCAAGATCCTGATTTCCTCTAAGTCATGGACCAACTAGGGCTTTCACCCACAACTAGATTCTTTCAGGTAGGCAACTTTTGCCAATTGCATCTTATTCAACTCTTGATAGATGTCATGCACACTCTTTGTCATGTAAATCTCCATGCCTCAAGGTGCTTTATCTGATCAAGGTCACCTTGTTAAGTCCAACCCAAATGCCAACAAAATGAATATACACCCTACTAGGGAAGACCCACATATTCACCATCACACTTCTATGAGATAGACAGTGCACCATGCTAGGGTGTGCCCACACTTAGTCGATCAAGCTTTTCATGTGTGCTACTTATGGAAGGCATCTCCAACTTAATATTTATATTGAGGGGTTTGGTATTTATATACATAATACATATCCAATCACCACATATACAATATGTATCATATACATGCCATATCCCACAAGAAAACATGCAAAATGATAAAATGATGATTATGGCCATCCTATATGTAATTCCTTGAGCCACAAGGAATTACGGTCATCTAGGTCTACATCACATGTAGCAACCTGTTGATGAAGAACTATGCTTGTGCCATTTTGGGTTGATCATCTCATCCTATGAATGATCGTCTTGCCTCCTTGCCGGTCAGTTGGTTGTCAACAACCGATTGCCTGGCTCCTTCAGACGGTCGGTTCGTCAGGTCGTCGTGCTCCTCATCAGGCCACCAGATGCTCGTCTCATGCCATCAGCTGGTCATCTCAGTCCTCCAATTACTCATCTGGGCACCCATCTTTCTTTGACATAATAGGAAATAAAACTATCCTACTTTTACATATCTCTTTGGGAAACCCCGAGTTCCATTCGAGGGGAGCAAAGATAGAAGAGAAGGCTTGAGTTATCTTGAGTTACATTTGGAATGGAAGAAAGGACTAGATACACAGACCGAGATGCAAACAAACACAACCTACCATGCACACACAAAGGGGTTTATAGGCCATAACTGCACTACACATACACCATCAAAACCATTTTAGGGCGATGCATATCAATTGCATATATATACCATATCATATATGTATATAGGTATTTGTGATGTTTAATCGGATATGCACATTATCTTGTTAAAGTATTCACATCAAATGCAATAAATAAATGGCAAAAAAACAAAATCCAATCATATCAATTAATCCTAAAACATAGTATGTTGACGTGGCTCTGATACCACTGTTGGGTTTTGTGGGACAGAATAGGAAACAGAAACAAAATTTTTATCTAACCACAAACCCATAACCAGCAGATCACATCAACAACTATGCAATAGGAAAGATGGTTTAGTGATATATACTTAGTCTTGAGGCTTGCTCAGTGACAATACCTCACAGCTAGTGCAGCCTTCAACCACCTAGTCTTCGATGACGTCTGTGCAGCTCCTGGTGTAGACCCAGACTGTGGTTGACGATCGTCCTCCTAAGAAGTAGAAATCTCCTGACTCTATAGATAGTCCACACAGACCACCAGGAATTCTAGTCATCCTGATGGATAGACTAGAAGGACTGTCAGTGTACTAATCACTGACACACTCTCCCACCACCATTCACTTTTCTGTAGTAGTCTTTCCCTCGTTGTTCCTCCCTGGCTTGGTAGAACTTGCTTGGGATCTCTCAGTTACCACAACCAGAGAGGACAACAACTTTGTAGAGCAACTGATGTTTGGATTTGTGTGTTCTGATAAGCCCCATGTACCCCTCTATTTATAGTAGAGGGTAGAATTAGGGTTCCCAATCTGTGCATGAGTAGAAGGGTATGGATTTTTCATGAACTGATTGTACTGCGGCAGGAAAACCAGTTGTTTCACAACTCAACCTATCATTTGGGCAGGTGAGATGACCTGGTCACTTTTGAACCGGTCAGTTGGGAATGTGAATCGGTTGGTTCACTTAGTAAACTGGTCGTTTCTCTTCCCAGACTTGCCTACAATAGACTTTCCTTATTTGTTTCTAATTAATGTAAAGATTAATTCTTGTCCCAATCAAATTGAACAAGTGAAACTAAAATCTTTTCTCAAAAACTGGGAAACCCAACTCCTGCTTGGTTGGTCCATGTGAACCAATCGGTTTACTAGAGTGAAGTGGTCGTCTCACTGACCTTGAGCTGATCGGTTCACCCAATGAACCAGTCGATTGTTGGTCCAAATTGTGCAGAACTCAGTCAATGCAGTTCTCATTGAATCTGACGCTCTAATCAATTGGTTCAAGAATTGAACTTGATGATTCTGAATCAAGTCTATTGATTGAATGTTTAATTGAGTACCGAAACACTTTAGTAATCAATCTAAACATCATTCATGGATAAACTCCTCCTCCAAGTTAATCCTATGTGTGTGACCCTATAGGTTCCATTTCACGTTGACAGTGGATGTCCATAACTAACTTATGACATCACAAGCAAAGAGTTGTTCCTAGTCACAAATCTGTGCTACCCAAGTGAAGAGGAAAGTTGGAAAACAACTTTCAACCTATAATCTATTATTGGTGTTACAATGAATGTATAGTCCCTTTGTCACTAATATCCTGATTGAACTTGAGGCATGGACTTGTCATCCTCTACAAACGTTCAATCCATGTTTATTGACTCATAGTAGACTGTCTAAGATATATGTAGGCTCAATGTCATACATTGACTCACATGTGCATGTCCATGCATTTCTCAGTCTCACTCCTCAAGTGGCCAGGATATCACACTCCCTTAGTAGGGACAAATTCCATATCTATCACTCACAATCAAGTCCCCATGTGTCAAAGTCATCCAATCATTACCGTTATAACAACCTATGTTTCAGGACTATATTTGATGATGTCAAAGAGTACCCAATCACATGTGATGAGTGCAGTGATTTCAGGTCTAAGAACCACAATCACCACCAATACTATAAGAGATGATCCTGACTAACCAAGTGTCGATCGTTTCCATGCAACACTCTTATGGTGGGTCTATCTGATACACTATTCTCTAACATGTATCTGTGTGCTTGGTTTGATATCATATATCATGACTAATGATATTATGTCATCAACCAACACACACTCTAGTCTTCTGTGTTATTGATGTCTATGGTTATTTCTACAATAATAACCGACTAGGGACATTAGTGAGAATGTACACACTCTTAACATCCGTATGATCTCATTGTTCAAGTCACGTACTTGAAGACATATGTCATTGAGTTTTGTCATTCTCTAGACATCTATCATGTAATACTATTATCTCAAAATAGTTAAAACATATAGATGGAAATTTCCTTTATTATTATTATTCAATTCATTTACAAAGTATGCCATTATAATCATCACATGACTGGCTCTATGGGCATACATACCAACAACATCTTACTCCCAAAACTCAACAACCTTTTAGACCTATAGTCCAACACCATTCTATACTTTTTTAATGTTTCCATTCCAAGGATCACATCGAGTCCAAGAATATCAAGTGGCATTAGGTAAAATTGAATGCTTCATTTAGAGAAAAAGAGAACACAATATGGACACACCTCATGCACAAGTACCAGGTCCAACAAGTGGGGTGCCAAGGAAAATAGGTCGGGTTGATGATGAATGGGTAGGTTACATCATTCAATTACATTTTAAGTAATAAAAAATGTATTGCACCTAGATCTACTAGTATGAATAAGTATATAAAAGAAGACAAGTCATAATGAAAAATTTCCATCTGACATGTAACAAATTGAGGGTTGATGATACCTTATGGTGCATCATTGATGCGATGATTTTGAGTCGCATTTATAGACATATTTTACTTGTGTTTTATGCATTTATTGGTCATTTTGGTGGTTAATATTGCATGATTCATTTATTTTGGTCTATGATCCTTCTCAGTGTCAAATATCCTTTATATTAGTGTTTTGAGCATAAATGAGTACAATAATATGTTTTATTTCAGCTTATGTGGTTTTGTGTTGCAATTTCAGGAAAAATGAATATCTGCTGCTGTCGATACCATCGACAGTGGTCGATACCATCAACACAACCACAGGTTGCCAGCCGCAAGGGGCATCGCAGAGTCGATACTATCGACATGGGTGTCGATGGTATTGAGATACCATCAGGTTGCTGGAAAGAAGAGAGTCGATACTATCAACGCATATGTCGATACTATCGACAAGTGGAGCTACAATGACACAAAAGGATAAAACCGATGCCTAAGAGAGTCGATACCATCGACCCTCACTACTACAGAAACATCATTCAAAGTCACTTTTCTGGGCGTCGGTTATTTACAAAAACCACCGCCTATAACATTATACGTCGGCTATTTAGTAAATCTGATGTTTATATTCAAAGACCAGCCAGACACGAGTACTTCTTTGTATTCAGCATCGGCTGCATAACAAACAACTGACGCCTAAAATTGCCTGTGAAATCCAATTTTCGAGCAAAAAAAATTTGGCACATACAACGTCGGTTTTTTACCAACAAACCGACGCCTATATAAGATGAAAAATTGCATGAAAAGTTCCAGCTTAGGTGTCAGTTATCCGTTGATAACCGACGCCGATAATGGTTCCCGCCATACTATTTAGGGCAAAATTTGTCTAATTGGATGTCGGTTATTTAAGTAGAACCGACGCCGAAGACGTTAGGTGTCAGTTGTACTTTATAACCGACGCCTTTTGCCAACTTAATAGACCCTCGAACGGCCACTGTCCTCTTTCTTCTGTTTCATCGTCTTCTGAATTTCATCGCCCGCTGCTGCTCGCCTTTTGGTGCCTGCTGCTTCCTCGCTATCGACGGCGCTGCTGCTGCTCTGCGTCGCCGCCGCCTTCCTCCTTGCGTCGCCTCCGCGCCACCTTCCTCCTTGCCGCCGCTCGCCGACGCCGCTGCTCCTTGCCGCCGACGCCGCTGCTCCTTGGTATGCCTGCCCTACCGCCTGGAGCATGCCGCCGTGCCGCCTTCCTCCTTTCCGCCGCCCGCCGATGCTGCTGCTCCTTGCCGCCGACGCCGCTGCTCCTTGGTCTGTCTGCCCTGCCGCCTGGAGCTCGCCGGCCACCGCTGCACCTGCCTGCCCTGCCACCTGGAGCTCGCCGGTCACCGCCACCACTGCTGGGAGGTCAGTTGCTGTTGCTCGCCTACTTTTCTTCCGCCGCTACCGAAAGGTATGCTTCCTCCAGTACTGCTCCACCACAGTTGTGTAGTTGTGCATACCTGTGAGTTATCAGGAACACCTAAATGAATGTCTAACACCTAAATGAATATCTAGTTGTGTATTTAATTTGGATGTATATGCTGAACCTAGATTTAGAGAGGACATGCTATAGTATTTTCCTAGTATGGTGAAAGATTCTCAATCGTGTGTATCACATGGGATTCTTATCTCAACACAATGGACTGCAATATATGCATCTAATGCCTTAAATGGAAGACTCGAATGTTATAAAATCCCATCAAAGTAGGTAGAAACAACTTATATATATTCAGATATTAATAATTCCATGAAGTGCACATTATCTTACTCAGGAAAAGTATGTGTATAATGTAGGATTAGTTCCATATAATGGTTTGTTGCTTGCATATATTTGTCATATATTTGTGCTTCTAATCGTAATGTTTGGCCTAATTCAGTAAATTTTGATGCATGTTGAAATAAGATTTAAACTTGTCAATTGTAGCATCCTAATTTGATTTGATTAAACCCTAACATCAATTGTGATGAAACCCTAACATTAATCGTGATGAAACCCTAACATGTACATATCTATTATTGTGTTTGTTGGCCTAGAAACCCATCCAAGATTTACTCATTAGGAGTAAATCTTGGATAGTCCCCGGTTTGGGACTGTTCTTGAACACCTAATCTCACTTAGGATGTAAGTGTATAATGTGTATTGGGTTTTCAAGAAAATTTCAGTAGCATTTCCCCGTTTGTTCTCTAAGTACATATGTACTTAGAGAACAGTGGGGAAATGCTGCCAAAATTTTCTTGAAAACCCAATACACATTATACACTTACTAGTGAGATTAGGTGTTCAAGGATGGGATAGGTGGTACACATTTATTATATATAAGAATGACATCACTTGTGTTTGTTGGCCTAGAAACCCGTCCAAGATTTACTCATTAGGAGTAAATCTTGGATAGTCCCTAGTTTGGGACTGTTCTTGAACACCTAATCTCACTTAGGATGTAAGTGTATAATGTGTATTGGGTTTTTGAGAAAATTTCGGTAGCATTTCTCCATTTGTTCTCTAAGTAAATATGTACTTATAGAACAGTGGGGAAATGCTGCCGAAATTTTCTCGAAAACCCAATACACGTTATACACTTACTAGTGAGATTAGGTGTTCAAGGATGGGATAGGTGGTACACATTTATTATATATAAGAATGACATCACATGTGTTTGTCGGCCTAGACATGTATGTTTATATTTTTTTATTGATAAAAGATCACAATTTTAGAGGCATGTATGTTTATATTTTTATATTGAAGCTAAATGTTTGCTTTTTTAATATCAATATCATTTTCAGATTTGATTTTTCATTATCTTCTAGTTAATACAAATGCTAAATGTTTGCCTTTTTTTCTAGTTAATACAAATGCTAAATGTTTGCCTTTTTAATGACATTTTCAGATGGCTAACCATGATGAGCATGATGTCCATGATGAGCATGAAGTCCATGATGAGCATGCTGTCCATGACGAGCATGGCGAGGATACCAATGTAAGTTCTAAAAATCATATCCTGTATTTCTATAAAATTCATTATCTTCTAGTTATGTCATATATCCCATATTTCTATATTGTGCTAATTAAGTGTGTTTATTTTTGTCAAATTTTAGGTTGATGATGCACATGTACCCACTGAAGCACTGGAGCAACTTAATGCGCAGCAGCAAACACTTAACAAGAAAAGGGGCATCACTCTATTGAAGAAGTTAATAGCGCTGAGTGGCAGTGGATCCAAATTGGTTGTTGAGTTTGATAATGGAGGAAATGCAATTGGAGTGAACCGCAATAATTTTGTAAACTATCTTGGGTGTGTCACTCGAAGCCATTGTGGTGTTAAGTATGATAATTGGCATAAAGTTCCTCAGGCGAAGAAAGACTTGATATGGAAGGATTTATGTGTGAGTTATTATTATTTGCAATTCTATTTTGTAGATTACAAATTATATTATTTGCAATTCTATTTTTGGATACTAGTTAATAAGAATTATATTTTACAGAATCTGTTTGCATTGGATGAGAAGCTGCATCGTAAAAGCGTGATGCAACACGCTGGAAAGATGCTTAGGAACTATAGGACAAATCTGAACAGAGAATACATAAAAGATGGTGATAAGAATAAGAAGTCAGACCTTGAGCAGTGGAACTTCTTGGACAAAGAAGATTGGGACAATTTTGTTGCTTCAAGAAAATCTGAAGAAGTCAAGGTATTAGGCGTCACTCCCAATTTAATTAATATACGTTGTATTCACCTATTCAAGATTAACATTTAGTGCTACTAACCAAATCATTAATGTGGATACTAACTAGGCCCTCAGTGACGCGCAAAAAGCAAGGAATGCACTGAATGTGCATGACCACACTATGGGTCCAAAGGGCTATGCAAGCGTTCACCAAAGACTACATGCAGAGTCTGTGGCTACTCAAGAGTCTACTGCTACTCAGGAGTCTGCCACACCCATGCCTCGCCATGATATCTAGATAGCTGGGAGGCAAAACAAGAAGGGTGAAATAAAGAAGCCCGTAACTGCTGAGGCGGCTGCGAAAATGGTAAAATACAATCTTAGAGCAATCGTTTGAATATTGATTATTTGTGGTGTTAACTAATCATGTGTGTTGATGGTGATTAGCGGGAGATGCACGAGCAGAGGAAACAAGGCACATTCATCCCTCAGGGCACAAGGGATGAATTGACAGTTGCTCTGTGTAACCCAGAGCATCCTGGATGTCTTAGGGGTGCAGGTGCTGGTGTGGGCATCAAAGCATTCTTTGGGCCATCCCAGCGCAAACCCAGAGCGGGACTTTCACAAGAAGAGGTAACATATTCTTTTTTTAGAATGTTACTGCAAAAGGGAATTCAATAATAAGAAGCTAATATTTCTTTTATCCATGTATAGGAGAATAAGAGAGTCGAGGATATAGTTGCTAAGAAGGTCAATGATATAGTTGCTGAGAAGGTCAAGGAAGAAATCGTGCGGTGGTAGGCATCTCAGGCTTCCAATCAGCCTATGGCGACCCACTCTTCTCCTGATGCACAGACTGTGAGTAATCCTGGAGACCCATCACCTAGCACGTCTCTTGTAAGTATTATTTATGACATTGTAGTTAGTCTTTTCAAGATGATATGTATATATGTATAACATTCTATACGTAAATTTGTAGGCATTGAAGCCATGCCGCTTAAGAATGCAAGACTATGTTGTTGTAGAGGCACGGGCTTACCCGTCCCTTCCTGGGGCAACGTTTCATGGGACTCCAATGTCGTAGGGATACGTTCGTGTGAGCTCGATATGTGTATTACTCGATTGGAGGGAAGCTGCATTGCCATATGCCCACCCAGATATTGATACACTTGGTGAGGCAGAAGGCAGGGTGATATTGTGGCCCAAAGCAGATGTCGTCTACACTACTGAAATTGTAAGATAAATTTACATTACTTTAGATTGTTAATGTGTATATATGAGGTCAACTGATCTGAAATTATATATACAGGTTAAAAAGAAGACACCCGGAGCACCTAGGCCTCCACCTCCACTTCCTACATTACCAAGTTGGGTTCCAACTGACCTAAAATACCCGTTAGGTTGTGCTTGTAGGGGAATGGCATGTTGACTACAGGCACATAATATACATTGCCCTATAGTTGTTTCTTTAGAAGCAGATTATGTAGGTTAACCATACGATAGCTCTTTATTTATACAAGATATTATTGAGCTGTTTATGTATGATTGGCTGAATACATCAATGATAGAGACATGGATAAGGTGAGATCTTGTTTATACATCCATATACCTTGTGTAAGACCCGGTGATCTGGTTTCTTATATATTAATGCATACATAATACATGTTTTGCAACTACTTAGTCAAAGATCAATGCAAACAATTTGCATTTGATCATGTGGGATTTTTGATTCCATCATTGATTAGTATGGTAGCTAAAGACCGTGATAGTGTTCAACAATACTGTATAGATACTTTTAAAATTTTCGGTCAGCAAAACAAGACGATAATAATAGCTCCATTCAATGTCAAGTAAGTTTACTTTATTTATAATTTGGACTTAAGAAAATTCCATTTTTATTGTGCATTTTGAGTTATTAATTTTTAACTTTCTTACCTATAGCGCTAGACATTGGGAGTTACTAGTTATTGTCCCCGGGACGTTCACTGTTTATTATCTAGATCCTGCGGGAAGTACATTGAACACTAAAATTGAACACATATTGAGAATGCCATTATTCTGGTGAGAAATATTTCATTTTTATATCCGTTAACATATGTTATTACATTATTATTTAATTATGCAATTTACTGTGTTACATTAACATGTAGGGGTTTAGATGCATTCAAAAATGCTGGAGGAAATGTCCCAAAGAGAAAGAACCAGCCAATAATTTGGGAGAACGTAAAAGTAAGTTCCCAACTCCAATGTATATATTATTTATGTGAACTGTGCTTAGTTGTATTTTTTAATATTTTGTATGTTTCAATTTATAGTGCGCTACACAAGACAACGGATGGGCATGCACATACTATGTGATGCGATTTATGCAGATGATTATCCGACATGCCGCATTGAATATTAATACCATACATGAGGTATTATATATAGTGTCATTAGTTATTATGAAATATATCAATCTTATTTTTATATTATTACGTATATATATACATCATTATCTTTGCAGGTGTTTAAAACTGACCACACTATAGGTAAACGCTTAAAAAATGTAAATGCTCCATATACGATGGAAGCATTAAATGAAGTAAGAGAAGAATGGGCAAAAGGCATACAAGCAGTGGCGATTGTAAGATATAATTGGGATGCTGATAGCGATCCTGAATGATATTTTGTAAATGAATATTTCTGAATGTTTATACATGTATTTAAATGTTTCTAAATGTGTGAATGTGAAATTGAATTGATGTCTGAATGTATCTACTTGTGTGAATTTTTTTTTTTAATTTTGTAGGTTTGTGGCCTGTTTGTAGGCTGATATCAATGGATGTCCTAAACTGCAGGTTCTCATCCTGCTGACCAGCGACAGCAGGCCTACAAATTGATAAGAAAAAAAATTAAAGTATAGGCGTTGGTTATTTATAGAACACTGACGCCGAATGCGAAAAACAACCCGACCGTGCAGGAAAGCACGGCCGTGGTGGAAAAGGCGTCGCTTATTAGTATAAAACCGATGCTTATAGTACTAAACACGGCCGTGCAGCGAAGCACGGCCGTGTCATCTGGGAGTATGGCGTTGGGTGTTCAATTGTTAACCGACGCCGAAAGTGTCCTAGGTGGTGCCCTTTTTTGTGGCACGAACCCTATAGACGTCGACCAACTATATATAACCGATAGATCATATAGGCATAAGTTATAAAACCGACGCCAAAGAGTTTGACCTTTAGCGGCGCCCACATAGGCGTCGCTTGAAAACCATCGCCAAAGGGGGTTAAAAAATCGACGCCAAAGGCTATTTTTGTAGTAGTGCCTCGTCGATGGTATCGAGTTAGCATCAGCCGCAACAATGAAGAGAAAGAAAACCAGCTGATACCGTGCAAGGTCGATACCATCGACCCGCGTCGATGGTATCAACACCGTCAGATACAAGTTTGCTTTAGATCGTTCTAAATCCGACGCCTGTGATATTTTGGCAACCTAACTCGATGATTATACCTAATGACGGCGGCCAAGAACAATCTATCAGGTCATTAGCCACTGCACACGTCCCGAGAAGGTGTGGAGAGAAGGACGAAGCCCAAAAGCACACCCCAACCGTTCTGGACACCGAAGAAGACGTTTTCCACCATCGAAAGGCGGGATAATGCATATTCTACACCAAGGAGTGCCTGGATCTCCTCGGTTTAGGGGTTTCAATTCTTATTTCACATTTTTCCCTATGTGTCCCTTTGTCTCTACCATGTTTTGCTCTGAGATGAACATACGGGGCTAATCCCCTTTATCTTTGGGACCGGGAGTAGCCTGGGGAATCATTGTATGACAATTTTATCATAGTAATTCATCATTTATCTCTTAAATCCGTGGTATGATTTCATTTTCTCAATTATATTGTTATGCTTGATCACCATAATAATAATCTAATGCCTTTAATTACTTTGAAAGAAGAATTAACGGTTGAAAATAGACAAAATTCACATTAATTGACAAATCCCTTGAACAATGTAGTGTAAGGTTAATGGTGGATACCTAGAAATCGATTCTAATGCACTTAGTTTAGGGTATAGGTTACTACGACGGTGGAACCGACCTTGACATAAGTAGTGAATTGTACCACGACAATGGGTAATTCTGATTACAGGCCACTACCCGAATAGAGAGATGAATCTGAGTGACTATATAGAAATTCATATAATGAAAACCCGCGGTGAAACCACAATCCTAAAGATTTCCACTTGAATTGATTAAACTAAACCTTTAATCAATTACTTTGTTTTGTTTTATTTTATTTCATTTTCTTTTAATTTTACAACAACTTCTAACTTTTTAACCAGTCTAGCTGATTGCGAGTAGTTAATAGTAGTCTCCGATAATTTAGTGTCCCTGAGTTCTACTCGGGGCCTCACAAAGGCCTATATTACATTGACGCGTACACTTGCGTTCTACGCACAGTAAAATCGTGTCAAGTTTTTGGCGCCATTGCCAGGGACACGAAAATTGTCGGCACTAGGAGTGCTGCAAGCGACCACTCTAGGCCATTTTCTTTTTATTTTTATTAGTTTGAAATCATTTCTAAAATTCAAAGTCTATCTTCTAATTTTTGTAATCGTCAAGCATGATACTGAACTCAAATTTTCACTTTGCAGGTACTGTGTATGGTGCAAACGCATAGCACCGACTACTCACAACAAAGACAAGAGGTTCCACTATCGGGACCTGATGACGAAGAGTACTACAATCAAGACCACTTGGAAGAAACAGATTCTGAATACAAACAAAAAGAAATGGCAGAGGAACAGACGATATGGGAGAAGATTAAGGCTTCTTCTTCATCTGCTTCAAAGGGGACAATCAAGAAGCAGGCGATCAACATTCCAACTTACAAGATTGATCCTGCGTTAATCAACTTGGTCAAGTCGAATGCTTTCCATGGGCTCAAAAACGAAGACCCAGTCACTCATATAAGCCAATTCGTGGAAAACTGTGACATGATAAAAATTGACAAATTTCCACAAGAGACGCTCTACTTGAAGCTATTCCTGAGTTCTCTGGCAGGGAATGCATGAGAGTGGTTGCACAATTTGGACGATGAATATGTGGAATCATGGAACCACATGGTGGAGGTATTCTTTGAAAGGTTCTTTCTGCCTGAGAAGACCAATGACATGATCAGGAAAATCCACAATTTCACTCAGAAGGCAGGAGAGACCTACCCTGAGACCTGGGAAAGGTTTCAGATCATGCTTAGGCAGTGCCCGCATCATGGGTTTGACAAAGAAACACATGTCAAAATCTTCTATTTTGCTCTCTCCGAGCATGATAGAAGTAACCTAGACTCCGTAGGCTCAGGATTCTTTTTTAACAACACAGATACGAGATGTTGGGTCCTAAAAAATATGATTAAGAAGCAATCCTGGGGCGATAGGGATGCCGTAGAGCACGTTCGAGTAGCAGGGGAGTCAAAGGCAATCAAAGAGCTAAATGAAAAGATGGACCTTCTAGCAAAGAAACTACTTGCAAAAGAAGATACTGAATCCAAGGATGAAGCTCAAGTCAAATTCATGCGGTAGGAGCAGGGTTATAGAAATAATGAATACTCATGGAGGAAGGACAAGAAATTCTAATGGAAGGATCTAAACAACTTTTTGCAGGACCCCGATGAAAAACCCCAGCCGGTGGCGGAGGATAAGAACACGGAGTTGCTCAACCAAGTGATAAAGCAGAACCAAGAACTTATGAACACTTTTGGTCAGCAGATCAAGCAACAAGGGGAATTTATGAATTAGTTTGGACAGACATTGTAGAGCCATGGGGCTTAGATGAGGACGATAGAGATGTCCATGGTGCAAATGGCAGCTGAGATGGCCAATCTGAAGAAGCCAGCGCAGTAAGGTTTTCTGGGTAACACGAACATTCCAGGAGGGAACCAACAGGCGAAGGCCATCTTACTAAGGAGTGGCAAGAAGCTTTTAAACCCCAGAGCCGATGAACCAACCAAACCCCAAGTAGAAACCGAAGGTGAGGCCACTGAGGAGCTTCCAATCCCAGTCACCGAACCAGTGGAGGATATAGCAGCGGATGCTACTGAAAATCCTATTGTAGTTGAGGAGGAGACGCAGAAAAGGACATCATATGTGTCGCTGCATCAAAGGGCACAGGCCGTCCCGGTCCCATATCCGAATAGTGCAAAAGAAAGGAAAGTGGATGCCCAGTTTAAGAAGTTTTTAGACAGTTTCAGAAAGCTCTCAGTCAACATTCTGTTAATAGAGGCATTAGAGAAAATCCCTTCTTATGACAAGTTTTTGAAAGACATCATTACTAAAAAGAGGAAAATCACTGACACGGAGGTTGTAGTTCTTAAGGAGCAAGTGAGTGCCTTCATTATGGTCACATTTCCACCGAAGAGGCAGGATCCGGGCTGCTTCAATATCTCATGTTACATTGGAAAGGTGAAGTTTGGTGAAGCGCTATGTGACTCTGGGGCAAGCATAAACTTGATGCCCCTCTCGACATTCAAGAAACTGGGATTAAAAGAGTCAAGGCCGAGCAACATGATAATACAACTAGTGGATAATTCTGTGGTGAAGCCATACGGTATTTGTGAAGATGTGTTGGTGAAAGTAGATCGGTTTGTGTTTCCAGTAGATTTTGTCATAATGGAGATGCAAGATGAACAAGGCAATGAGTTACTACTCGGACGACCCTTCCAAGCTACAACTGACATGATACTTGAGATGGGGAGAGGTCATTTGACCTTGGGCATCGCTGATGATCGCTTCGAGATGATCATGCCTTCCAGCACCACGTCATCTAAAGCTACGGAGCAGTGCCGCATGGCAAAGAATTTTGATCACAATATCTCACTTTTTCTAGGGAAGCCATTTTTAGATATGGCTCATGTAATGACTAAGGTGGAGAGAGGGACATTGGCTGTAGACATCGTGGAGCAGACCAAGGTTGTGTCCCTTAGCAAAGCTGTAGGTTTTCCTAATGATGAAGAGGAGGACATTCCCCCCTCTACTGAAGATGAGGCCATAGCGAGTTCGGTTTTCAATGCATATCCAGAACTACCACTTGAAGCCTGCTTGGTCAATATAACACATGATTGGATGAGAAGCAAATCACTGCAGGAGTGTGCCAAGATGCTTCAGTTGTTTCCATGCTTTTAAGCTAGGTACTATGAAGACCTTGGCGAACTCCCACCACCAATTTAGTCATCCTTAATCAGCCCGCCAAATTTGGAATTGAAGCCTTTGCCACCGCACTTGAAGTACACATTTCTAGCTGAGGAAGAAAAGCTACCTGTGATTATATCAGCTTATCTGAGTGCCGAGGAGGAGGACCAACTGCTGATTGTGTTAAAGAACCACCGAGGAGCATTTGGGTGGTCGGTCGCAGACATCAAGGGGATCTCCCCTACATTGTGCCAGAACAAGATTCAGCTCGAGGAGGGAGCCAAGCCGGTGATTCAGCCACAATGTCGACTAAATCCTAGCATGATGGAGGTTGTCAAGAAGGAGGTGATTAAGCTCCTTTCTACAGGTATCATCTATGCTATTTTCGAATCGATGTGGGTGAGTCCTACGCAGGTAGTCCCTAAAAAGAGGGGATCACTGTTACTCATAATCTACTAAATGAACCTGTCACGACTCGCTTGGTAACCGGATGGCGTGTCTGTATAGATTACCGTCGATTGAATGCTGCTACACTTAAGGATCATTTTCCCCTCCCATTTATTGACCAGATTTTAGAGCGTTTAGCCGGCCGATCGCATTTTTTTTACTTGATGGTTATTCGGGGTACAATCAGATTTCAATTGATCCTAAGGACCAAGAGTTTATGGACGATTTCTCCATTTATGGTGCATCCTTTGACGAGTGCTTATACAATTTGGACAAGGTGCTGCAACGTTGTGAGGACACACATTTGGTCCTCAATTGGGAGAAATGCCACATGATGGTGAGCGAAGGGATAGTGCTAGGCCATAAAGTGTCTAGCAAAGGGTTGGAAGTAGACCCGGTAAAAATCGAAGTGATTTCCAAATTGCCCCCACCGAATTCGGTTAAAGGGGTACGGAGTTTCCTGGGTCACGCCGGTTTTTACCGCCGCTTTATAAAATATTTTTCTAAAATCGCCAAACCTTTATCTGAGCTGTTAGAAAAGGATGTTGTTATTGACTTTAACGAAAAATGTCTACATGCATTCAACGTGCTTAAGGACAAACTGATTTCTGCACCGGGTGTGCAAACACCGGATTTGACCAAGCCATTTGAATTAATGTGTGATGCATCCGACTTCGCAGTTGGGCTGTTTTGGGACAACGTGTGGACAATAAACCCGCTATGATTTTTTATGCATCCAAAACTTTGAATGATGCCCAACTTAATTACATGACAACTAAGAAAGAACTGCTGGCTGTTGTTTTTGCTTTTGAAAAATTTTGGCAATATGTTGTTGGATCTAAAGTCGTGGTATGGACAGACCACGTCGCCATTAAGTATTTGATGGACAAAAAAGGATGTCAAACCTAGATTGATTAGGTGGATCTTACTTTTACAGGAATTTGATATTGAAATCAAAGATAAGGCAGACATTGAAAATGTGGTCACAGATCATTTGTCT
The DNA here is from genome assembly GCA_963693085.1 of Alisma plantago-aquatica. Classification (NCBI taxonomy): domain Eukaryota; kingdom Viridiplantae; phylum Streptophyta; class Magnoliopsida; order Alismatales; family Alismataceae; genus Alisma; species Alisma plantago-aquatica. Next base: position 143,915,452 of record OY856410.1, on the reverse strand, counting down.
AGGTTGGAGAGGGTAGATGAAAAGGATTTGCACATACCCATTACCGAGACATTTCCGGATGAACAACTTTTAAAAGTGGAATCGAAAGACCCTTGTTTTTCTTACATTGTTAACTATCTTGCCTGCAAAATTATCCCGGATGATTGAACATACCCAGAGAAGAAGAAATTTTTCCATTCTTTATGTTATTATTTCTGGGATGACCCTATTCTTTTGAAGAAGTGCAGGGATGGTGTCTTACGCATGTGTGTACCGGAGGTGGAATACGAAAGTGTTCTTCATCATTGTCATACACTACGGACCGAGGGGCACCATTCTAGTTCTCACACTGCAGCCAAAGTACTTGAAAGTGGCCTATACTAGCCTACTTTGTTCAGGGATGCTTACGATTTTGTGCGGCAATGTGATTCCTGCCAAAGGGTGGGTAACATCTCGAAAAGACAAGAGATGCCCCTCGATGTATTTCAAGAGGTTGAGGTGTTCGACTTGTGCGGTATAGATTTTATGGGACCCTTCGTGTCCTCAAATTCTAATTTGTACATTCTTTTAGCTGTTGATTATGTGTCGAAGTGGGTAGAGGCAATACCCACAAGGACTAATGATGCCGCTGTGGTGTGCAGGTTTGTCAAAGAATATATTTTCTGCAGGTTTGGTGTACCTAGAATGATCATTAGTGATGGGGGTACACATTTCTGGAATCAAAAGTTCACGGAACTATTGAGAAAGTATGGGGTAAAACACAACATTGGTACCCCGTACCACCCGCAAACTCAAGGGCAAGTGGAGGTCTCCAATCAGGAGATTAAGAAGATCTTGGAGCGTACTGTGGCTGCCACGAGGAAGAATTGGAGTACCCTACTACCGGATGCTTTGTGGGCATACAGGACGACATATAAGACACCTATAGGCACTACGCCTTTTAGGTTGGCTTATGGTCGGGCTTGCCATTTGCCGGTGGAATTGGAACATAAAGTGCATTGGGCGCTGAGGAAATTAAATTTGAGCTATGATGAAGCGGGAAAGAAAAGATTGCTTGAACTCAACGAACTATATGAGCTGAGGATGAATGCATATGAAATCTCGCTGATCTACAAGGAGCGAACAAAGTTGATTCATGATCGCCATATTCAGATGCACGTCTTCAAGAGAGGAGATCGTGTACTTTTGTTCAACTCCAGGCTGAAGATGCATCCTGGGAAATTGAAATCCCGATGGAGTGGACCATTCACCATAGAGGAGGTCAGGCCACATGGCGCAATCATGGTGCGTGACGACGAAACAACCTTCCTAGTCAATGGCCAGCGTTTGAAGTTGTATTCCGGTGAAGATTACACAAGGAAAGTGAATGAGGTCAAACTCATTGCACTTCCAGATGTATGAGGAGCTTAATGTCATCTAGCCTAAGACGTTAAATAAGGGCGCTTGTTGGGAGGCAACCCAGCCATCGCTAGTGTAGTTAGTTCTTTCACATTTTGTACTTTGATTCGTTTTGACTTTGTTTTTAATGTAAAAAAGATACCGTGATCATTTGCTCAATGTGCAGGATCGAGGCAGAGTCGATACCATCGACCATTGTGTCGATGGTATCGAGTTGGGTACAGGTTGGCGACTGCAGAAATCGCTCTGCGTCGATACCATCGACAGCCTCGTCAATGGTATCGACACAGCAACAGGTTGATCACAAGAATGAGGTCGATACTATCGACATGGGTGTCGATACTCGTGAGATCTCTGGAGATATTCAGAAGAAATCGTCTCAGTGAAGTCGATACCATCGACAGGCATGTCGATGGTATCGACCAAGTGACAGGCAGAACGCGGCGGCCGGGCCTCGTGAGGGTGTTTCCCTAACCAGAAGTCAATACTATCAACTAGCGTCGATGGTATCGACGTGACAAGTCACCAATCCGTGAGAGGAGATCAACGACGATCGCTGCATCGAGAGAGTCAATCCGTGGGACATGTCGATACCATCGACACGCGTCGATAGTATTGACACGTAATCGATCCGGGCCCCCACATCAAGCCATCGACGACCGTCCATACCAGCAATGGACGGATTGTGCTACCCGAGTCGATACCATCGACTCGTGTCAATAGTATCGACGGACATACAGCAGCGCCAACCACGGTTATATAAGAGATGTACTGTCATCATATGACGTCACAACTTCAGAGCAATCCTTCTCCACTTATGCTGAGAATCTTTGTGAGCAATCAGAGCCCGGCTACAAGCATCCACGACGAGTGTTCTTCACCGAGTCTTCATCGAGCGGAGATAATCTTCTCCGACCTTCTCCGAGCTCCATCTTTTGATCCTTCTTCTTCGTCGACAATGGTGCACACCGCCGACACATCTTCTTCACACACGACACCGATGGAGATCCCGATGTTCATTCCTCCACCAACTGCTTCTATTCTGTGCCTGCAGATTGTTCATCCTTCTGTGGAGGTTCGAAAGACTTACAAGGAGATAATGAAAAGAAAGATCGAGCCGACCCGTTACGTCAACCACAATATGATACGTAATCTGGGGTTCGACGCTAATCTGGCCTACGTGCTTAAGGGACAAGTACGACATACGGGAAAGAGGCCCGATGAGATGGAATCCCATGTCGATGGCCAGCCGTTCTTCGGTGAATGGCCGACATACAAGGAGTTGGTGGCAGAATTCATGGCGTCGCTGGATATATGCGTCGCGCCAAACGACATCATCGCCACGGATCGGGAATGGATCAACGGCCGTGTTTCTTTCCGGCTATATAACAATGATTACACTCTCACCCTCAAGCAATTCAACTCCATCTATAACTAGAATCATGGGCGAGAGCATTACCGGCAGCCAGACAACCAGACTGATTATGATGCTATCTTCGCCGAGCTAGTGACTGTGCCACCGGGCAAATCTGTGAGCTACAACAACGCGGCGGTAGCAGATTTCGAGCATCCTTTCGTGCAGATTCTTCACCGCATGTTGTGCACCACACTCTTTGCTCGTGGTGACCTATCTCTTAGCAAGTTTCAAGAGACATATTTGTTTTTCCTGTACAAGTTGTTGAAGCGTCAAGAATGCAATTGGGGCGCGTTTTTCTTAACACGCGTTGTGGCGGTAAAGAGGAGTACGCGGAAGGCGCCAATTCATTTTGGAGGACTCATCACACCGCTGACCTCCTACATTGGGTTGAATTTCTCCCAGCTGACTCCTCTCTCCAACAGGAGCAAAGTGAACCTGCAACATCTGCACCGCTCCAACCTCATCCTTCTTCGAGATGGATTGGCATATGCACACTGTCATGTCAACCAAGCATATCAAGAGTGTTCACTTCCAGACCCCATCTTCCATATTGAGGGTGCTCAACATTTCCGATTGCCCATCATAGCCATTGATGATTCAAATGAAGATGGCGGCAACGACGACAACGACAATGATGGCGATGAGGCAGAAGAGGAAGAGGAGGCCTTCACTCCTCTCCGTGCACGAGTGGCACCTAGGAAGCATCCTCGCATGCATCCGGGTGCATCTTCTTCTTACCAGCCTCCGCCAGCACCACCGCCCTCGCAGCAAAGCGAGGATGTCTACTCAATGCAAGGTATGTATGCCATGCTACAGGATATACAGCAGACACAGCAACACCACACCGCAATGTATACCAGTGTTTAGGAGACGACGAACCGGTTACTTGACAATCATAGGGCTATCTTCGAAAATGAGTGCCTCCTCCTCGATAACCAACAGCAGATTCATGACAGGTTGCATAGGATGGAGATGTAGAAGCAACCCTTCTATGATCATTACTGGAGCCAGAACTACTTTGGGGGGTATCTACAACCTCCACCCATGCCTTAGTATGATCTGAGCTTTCAGGGGCAATACCCATCCTGGGACCCCACGGCCCCACAGTACCCGCCTCCTCCAGAAGAGTAATCGGTATCTCTGTTCCAACCTTTAAGATTGTTTTTGACTATGAGGCCATAGTCAAATTCAAGCTTAGGGGGGGGGGGTTGGAACAACTCTATCTTTTATTTTCTCAGTTTTTAGTTTTATTGTTTTTGTTCTTGTCATTTATTTATTGCAATCTTAGTTTGTTTGTAGGATCCACATTCTATCTGGTGTAATTGTGGATGTCTTAAGTCATGTGTCATCTCATTTGCTTGTACATGGGGATCAAGGGAAAATTTTAAAAAAATTTAGTGTTTACAAGCTTGGGTTGTTAAACTTTGAGCACATAACTTAAGAAAATGATTGGGTTTGTCAACTCTTGGACAGAAAATCACAACTTTACATTCATAATGATTCATGAAAAGTGGACGGAATTGGTTGTGCGAGCCTAAACTGACCAAATGATAATGAGACTCTAATTTGAAGTAAGATAGAGAAACCTCTTAATTACTACACAGGTCAGTAAGGAGGGACGCATAATAATTTTCAAAGGTTCATTCAGTTAGTCTTGTGATCTATCCACCTCATTGTTTCCATATTCCACCATAAGAATCAGAAGTACATTATGGTTTTAATCTCCTTGAGTGCTTTTCATATAGATAGGTCTTGCATTGTAGCTGTTTTCACATAATTTGCATAAAATAAGAAAAAGATTATAAATTAGTATACATGCACTTTCTCCTTAGGTGCATGTCATCATTTTGTAATTGCATTCATATTTTTATGCATTTAGATCACATCCTGTATCTTATTTCTTCTGAAACATTAAGGGTGATGAACTTGTTCCAAACCTTCTGAATGCTTCAAATATTTGAGCTATGTAGAAAAAGTGAGCCCAACAAATTATTCATTGTCATTGGTGGATATAAGGGTTTAAGAAAACATGAAAAAAAATGAAGAAAAAAAGAGAAAAAGAAAAATTATTGAGAAGCAAGTAGAATAAGAGGGAGAAAGGAACATAGTCTCACTTGTATTTTCAGATGAGTAAGTACATGATGTAGTTCAGTTAGATATTCCATATCATTTTGAGACGGGATGTTAGTGCATGCATCATTCCACCCAATTATAGGCATTAGGGCATTTTCATGTGCAAATGCATCATTTAGGGCACTTTTGTTTTATGCATGTTGAAACCGTATAATGTTTCCATTTCTTCCATGAGCCACCCATTCCATCCACCCATTGCTTGAATTGGTAGGCCACCATGATTTTCTCCTCACTTGTGAATATCAGGAGAGCTGCTTCCATGTAGATGGTAGTTAGGGCGAGCAACGTAGAATAGGAGATCACAAGATGCACCGAGTCTGAACCGGCGAATTTTATTATGTTAACTGCCTTATATGATAGTATTCATCAATTGTGAGGTGGATATCTTTTATGAATGATTATTGTCGCCTTTAGGGTAATTATCATTCCGTGGTTAGTAAGGGCCGGTATGTGAATGTCCGGTGGGGATCATATGGTGATGTTTGTTGTGATGATCTGTTCTTTAGTTGACCCTCGCAATTCTATTCTAAAGTATAGTTGCTCCAGGGCGAGCAATGTTCAAGCTTAGGGGAGTTTGATGCGATGATTTTGAGTCGCATTTATAGACATATTTTACTTATGTTTTATGCATTTATTGGTCATTTTGGTGGTTAATATTGCATGATTCATTATTTTGGTCTATGATCCTTCTCAATGTCAAATCTCCTTTATTTTAGTGTTTTGAGAATAAATGAGTACAATAATATGTTTTATTTCGGCTTATGTGGTTTTGTGTTGCAATTTCAGGAAAAACGAATATCTTCTACTGTCGATACCATCGACAGTGGTCGATACCATCGACACAACCACAGGTTGCCAGCCGCAAGGAGTATCGCAGAGTCGATAATATCGACATGGGTGTCGATGGTATCGAGATACCATCAGGTTGCTGGTGAGAAGAGAGTCGATACTATCGATGCATATGTCGATACTATCAACAAGTGGAGCTACAACGACATAAAAGGATAAAACTGACGCCTAAGAGAGTCGATACCATCGACCATCGTCGATGGTATCAAGTTAGCATCAGCCGCAACAATGAAGAGAAAGAAAACCAGCCGATATCACACAAGGTCGATACCATCGACCCGCGTCGATGGTATCGACACCGTCAGATACAATTTTTCTTCAGATCGTTCTAAATCCATTGGTTGTGATATTTTGGCAACCTAACTCGGTGATTATACCTAATGACGGTGGCCAAGAGCAATCTATCACGTCATTAGCCACTGCACACGTCCCTAGAAGGTGTGGAGAGAAGGACGGAGCCCAGAAGCACGCCCCAGCCGTTTCAGACACCGAAGAAGACGTTTTCCACCATCGAAAGGTGGGAGAACGTGTATTCTACGCAAAGGAGTGCCTGGATCTCCTCCGTTCAGGGGTTTCAATTCTTATTTCACGTTTTTCCCTATGTGTCCCTTTGTCTCTACCATGTTTTGCTCTGAGATGAACATGCAGGGCTAATCCCCTTTATCTTTAGGACCGGGAGTAGCCTGGGGAATCATTGTATGACAATTTTATCATAGTAATTCATCATTTATCTCTTAAATCTGTGGTATGAATTAATTTTCTCAATTATATTGTTATGCTTGATCACCATAATAATAATCTAATGCCTTTAATTACTTTGAATGAAGAATTAACGGTTGAAAAGAGACGAAATTCACATTAATTTGCAAATCCCTTAAACAAGGTGGTGTAAGGTTAATGGTGGATACCTAGAGATCGATTCTAATGCACTTAGTTTAGGGTATAGGTTACTACGACGGTGGAACCGACCTAGACATAGGTAGTGAATTGTACCACGACAGTGGGTAATTCTGATTACATGCCACTACCCGGATAGAGACATGAATCTGAGTGACTATATAGAAATTCATATAATGAAAACCCGCGGTGAAACCGCAAGCCTAAAGATTTCCACTTGAATTGATTAAACTAAACCTTTAATCGATTACTTCATTTTGTTTTATTTATTTCATTTTCTTTTAATTTTACAACAACTTCCAACTTTGTAACCGGTCTATCTGATTACGAGTAGTTAGTAGTAGTCTTCGATAATTCAGTGTCCCTGAGTTTGACTCGGGCCTCACAAAGGCCTATATTACATTGACGCGTACACTTGCGTTCTACGCACAGTAAAATTGTGTCAAGTTTTTGGCGCCATTGCCAGGGACACGGCAATTGTCGGCACTAGGAATGCTGCAAGCGGCCACTCTAGGCCATTTTCTTTTTATTTTAATTAGTTTGAAATCAATTCTAAAATTCAAAGTCTATCTTCTAATTTTTGTAATCGTCAAGCACGATACTGAACTCAAATTTTCACTTTGCAGGTACTATGTATGGTGCAAACGCGTAGCACCGACTACTCACAACAGGCACCAGAGGTTCCACTGTCGGGACCTGATGATGAAGAGTACTACAATCAAGACCACTTGGAAGAAACAGATTTCGAATCCGAATAAGAAGAAATGGCAGAGGAACAGACGATATGGGAGAATATTAAGGCTTCTTCTTCATCTGCTTCAAAGGGGCCAATCAAGAAGCAGGCGATCACCATTCCAACTTACAAGATTGATCATGCGTTAATCAACTTGGTCAAGTCGAATGCTTTCCATGGGCTCAAGAATGAAGACCCAGTCACTCATATAAGCCAATTCGTGGAAAATTGTGACATGATAAAAATTGACATATTTCCACAAGAGATGCTCTACTTGAAGCTATTCCCGAGTTCTCTGGTAGGGAACGCACGAGAGTGGTTGCACAATCTGGACGAAGAATATGTGGAATCATGGAACCACATGGTGGAGGTATTCTTTGAAAGGTTCTTTCCGCCCGAGAAGACCAATGACATGATCAGGAAAATCCACAATTTCACTCAGAAGGCAGGAGAGACCTACTCTGAGACCTGGGAAAGGTTTCAGATCATGCTTAGGTGGTGCCCACACCACGGACTTGACAAGGAAACACATGTCAAAATCTTCTATTTTTCTCTCTCCGAGCATGATAGAAGTAACCTAGACTCCACAGGCTCAGGATTCTTTTTGAACAACACAGATACGAGATGTTGGGAAATCCTGAAAAATATGGCCAAGAAGAAATCCTGGGGCGATAGGGATGCCGTAGAGCACATTCAAGTAGCAGGGCTGTCAAAGGAAATCAAAGAGCTAAATGAAAAGATGGACCTTCTATCAAAGAAACTGCTTGCAAAAGAAGATATTGAATCCGAGGATGAAGCTCAAGTCAAATTCATGTGGCAGCAACAGGGTTATAGAAATAATGAATACTCATGGAGGAAGGACAAGAAATTCTCATGGAAGGATCCGAACAACTTTTTGTAGGACCCCGATGCAAAACCCCAGCCGGTGGCAGAGGATAAGAACACAGAGTTGCTCAACCAAGTGCTAAAGAAGAACCAAGAACTTATGAACACTTTTGGTCAGCAGATCAAGCAACAGCGGGAACTTATGAATCAGTTTGGATAGACATTGCAGAGCCATGGGGCTCAGATGAGGATGATAGAGACGTCCATGGCGCAAATGGCAGCTGAGATAGCCAATCTGAAGAAGGCAGTGCAGCAAGGATTTCCGGGTAACACGAACATTCTGGGAGCCGACCTGGTCACTTTTGAACCGGTCAGTTGGGAGTGTGAATCGGTTGGTTCACTTAGTAAACCGATCGTTTCACTTCCCAGACTTGCCAACAATAGACTTTCCTTATTCGTTTCTAATTAATGCAAAGATTAATTCTTGTCCCAATCAAATTGAACAAGTGAAATGAAAATCTTTTCTCAAAAACTGGGAAACCCAACTCCTGCTCGGTTGGTCCATGTGAACCAATCGGTTTACTAGAGTGAAGTGGTCCTCTCACTGACCTTGAGCTGATCGGTTCACCCAATGAACCAGTCGGTTGTTGGTCCAGATTGTGCAGAACTCAGTCAATGCAGTTCTCATTCAATCTGACACTCTAATCAATTGGTTCAAGACTTGAAGTTGATGATTCCAAATCAATCTATTGATTGAATGTTTAATTGAGTACCTAAACACTTTAGTAATCAATCTAAACATCATTAATGGATAAACTCCTCTTCCAGGTTAACCCTATGTGTGTGACCCTATAGGTTCCATTTCACGTTGACAGTGGATGTCCATAACTAACTTATGACATCACAAGCAATGAGTTGTTCCTAGTCACAAATCTGTGCTACCCAAGTGAAGAGGAAAGTTGGAAAACAACTTTCAACCTACAATCTATTGGTGTTACTATGAATGTATAGTCCCTTTGTCACTAATATCCAGATTGAACTTGAGGCATGGACTTGTCATCCTCTACAAACGTTCAATCCATGTTTCTTAACTCATAGTAGACTGTCTAAGATATATGTAAGCTCAATGTCATACATTGACTCACATGTGCATGGCCATGCATTTCTCAGTCTCACTCCTCAAGTGGCCAGGATATCACACTCCCTTAGTAGGGACAAATTCCATATCTATCACTCACAATCAAGTCCCCATGTGTCAAAGTCACCCAATCATTACCGTTATAACAACCTATGTTTCAGGACTGTATTTGATGATGTCAAAGATTACCCAATCACATGTGATGAGTGCAGTGATTTTAGGTCTAAGAACCAAAATCACCACCAATACTATAAGAGATGATCCTGACTAACCAAGTGTGGTTTCAATGCAACACTCTTATGGTGGGTCTATCTGATACACTATTCTCTAACATGTATCTGTGTGCTTGGTTTGATATCATATATCATGACTAATGATATTATGTCATCAACCAACACACACTCTAGTCTTCTGTGTTATTGATGTCTATGGTTATTTCTACAATAATAACCGACTAGGGACATTAGTGAGAATGTACACACTCTTAACATCCGTATGATGTCATTGTTCAAGTCACGTACTTTAAGACATATGTCATTGAGTTTTGTCATTCTCTAGACATCTATCATGTAATACTATTATCTCAAAATAGTTAAAACATATAGATGGAAATTTCCTTTATTATTATTATTCAATTCATTTACACAGTATGCCATTATAATCATCACATGACTGGCTCTATGGGCATACATACCAACAACATCTTCCTCCCAAAACTCAACAACCTTTTAGACCTATAGTCCAACACCATTCTATACTTTTTTAATGTTTCCATTCCAAGGATCACATGGAGTCCAAGAATATCAAGTGGCATTAGGTAAAATCGAATGCTTCATTTAGAGAAAAAGAGAACACAATATGGACACGCCTCATGCACAAGTACCAGGTCCAACAAGTGGGGTGCCAAGGAAAATAGGTCGGGTTGATGATGAATGGGTAGGTTACATCATTCAATTACATTTTAAGTAATAAAAATGTATTGCACCTAGATCTACTAGTATGAATAAGTATATAAAAGAAGACAAGTCATAATGAAAAATTTCCATCTGACATGCAACAAATTGAGGGTTGATGATACCTTATGGTGCATCATTGATGCGATGATTTTGAGTCGCATTTATAGACATATTTTACTTGTGTTTTATGCATTTATTGGTCATTTTGGTGGTTAATATTGCATGATTCATTTATTTTGGTCTATGATCCTTCTCAGTGTCAAATCTCCTTTATTTTAGTGTTTTGAGCATAAATGAGTACAATAATATGTTTTATTTCGGCTTATGTGGTTTTGTGTTGCAATTTCAGGAAAAACGAATATCTGCTGTTGTCGATACCATCGACAGTGGTCGATACCATCGACACAACCATAGGTTGCCAGCCGCAAGGAGCATCGTAGAGTCGATACTATCGACATGGGTGTCGATGGTATCGAGATACCATTAGGTTGCTGGCAAGAAGAGAGTCGATACTGTCGATGCATATGTCAATACTATTGATAAGTGGAGCTACAACTACACAAAAGGATAAAACTGACGCCTAAGAGAGTCGATACCATCGACCCTCGTCGATGGTATCGAGTTAGCATCATCCGCAACAATGAAGAGAAAGAAAACCTGCCGATACCACGCAAGGTCGATACCATCGACCCGCATCGATGGTATCGACACCGTCAGATACAAGTTTGCTTCAGATTGTTCTAAATCTGACGACTATGATATTTTGGCAACCTAACTCGGTGATTATACCTAATGACTGCGGCCAAGAGTAATCTATCATGTCATTAGTCACTGCACACATCCCGAGAAGGTGTGGAGAGAAGGACAAAGCCCAGAAGTACGCCCCAACCTTTCCAGATGCTGAAGAAGACGTTTTCCACCACCGAAAGGAGGGAGAACGCGTATTCTACGCCAAGGAGTTCCTGGATCTCCTCCATTCAGGGGTTTCAATTCTTATTTCATGTTTTTCCCTATGTGTCCCTTTGTGTCTACCATGATTTTCCCTGAGATGAACATGCAGGGCTAATCCTCTTTATCTTTAGGACTGGGAGTAGCCCGGGGAATCATTGTATGACAATTTTATCATAGTAATTCATCATTTATCTCTTAAATTCGTGGTATGACTTCGTTTTCTCAATTATATTGTTATGCTTGATCACCATAATAATAATCTAATGCCTTAAATCACTTTGAAAGAAGAATTAACGGTTGAAAAGAGACAAAATTCACATTAATTGACAAATCCCTTGAACAAGGTAGTGTAAGGTTAATGGTGGATACCTAGAGATCGATTCTAATGCACTTAGTTTAGGGTATAGGTTACTACGACGGTGGAACCGACCTAGACATAGGTTGTGAATTGTACCACAACAGTGGGAAATTCTAATTACAGGCCACTACCCAGATAGAGAGATGAATCTGAGTGACTATATAGAAATTGATATAATGAAAACCCGCGGTGAAACCACAATCCTAAAGATTTCCACTTGAATTGATTAAACTAAACCTTTAATCGATTACTTTGTTTTGTTTTATTTTATTTCATTTTCTTTTAATTTTACAACAACTTCCAACTTTTTAACTGGTCTAGCTGATTGCGAGTAGTTAGTAGTAGTCTCCGATAATTCAGTGTCCCTGAGTTCGACTCGGGCCTCACAAAGGCCTATATTACATTGACGCGTACACTTGCGTTCTATGCACGATAAAATCGTGTCAATCATGTACAAGCAGGTTGTGGCTTAAGATAATTCCTATGACTTGACCTCTCCTCAAAGGTCTGGAAGATCCTTATTGAGAATTTAGTGCACACCATCTGCCACTACTACCACCATGCTACTACAAGTCTTGGTGATACCACCCATGTGACTTGGATGTATCCCACTTTCTTGGGGGGCATTTTAGTTTCATATTCCTGGGCTACTAGAAGTAGTAGCATGTCTTATGCGACAATCCTTCAGTCAGACGATACCTCCACTAAGATGGAATCAAAACTATATGCCCCATATGGTGGTAGTCCTCTCCCTCAGCCTCTATTAGATGACCACTTAGCATGTTTTTGTTGCCTCCTCGACTATGATGTTGATGAACTTTGCTGAGACTACCAAAACTATTACCCAAAAACTATGGTGACTTCCTCTTGGTATCATTGTCACGATTTCCCACTAAAGTCCTATCTATTCTCCTTAGGGGTGAGAAATTGATGGTCCAGACTGCAAAACTGGACCAGTTAGTTCGGTCTGGTCCGATCTGATCCATAATGAGTTCGGTCCAGTCTGTAGTCTGCAAATTTTGGTGAATTCGGTCTTTGGTCCGGTCCAGTTTAAAAATGGTCCGACAATGGACCGGACCGCAGATCGACTATTATACAAAATACATGTATATTTGTCGGTATATTATGTAACAAGTACAACTAAAGTACACATATAAGCACTAGCAGTGTAAATGTTTGTTATTAATATTATATAATTGGTAGAAGTAACTAATATTATGTACTTTTTATAATTAAATAAGTTGTGAAAAATGTAAAAAGGCTAATTACGATGCAAATAGTCTGGTCTTACCTTAAAACAATCTGGTCCCGGTCCGATCCTACCTCAAAACGGTTCGGTCTACGATCCATAAATTCTTACAAAGTCGATCCTTGGTCTGATCCGATCCAGTCCGGTTCTGCATTGATCTCACCCCTAATCCTCCTTACCGACTCCAAAAAGGTGAAAAACTTCTCATACAACTCCAAGGTTAACTCCAACATTGCAAGCTCTGGGTTAAACCCCTTCTCAAGCTATCAAATATTTTCTACTTTGGCCGGTGTCATTTCTAGACAAACCACAAAAAATCCACAAAATAGGCTTCATACTCATTCACTGATGTCGTCCAAGTAGGAAGGAGGTAAGTACCTATTAATGAACTCCCTCATAAATTCCTATGAGGTGATGACTTCCCCATGTATCTTCTTGTAAGGAGTGAGACTTGAGAGGGGATCCACTTCATAGTATATTTGTGGAATAAACACATCTAGTTCAAACATGTTAACAAGTATGTTGGAATATGTTTATTTTTTCATGTATCAAAATAGTGGTATACAAGAATTCGCAGCAGCATACAATATCATGACTAATTTCAATATCATAAATTACATAATATTCTCCAACTTGGGGTTTACATGAAAGAAACAACTTCTTCACTAGACATAGGGATGTCCATCTATTTCAAGTCTATCTTTCTAGAGTTCACTCCACTAATTTAAGTCTAAATCATCATGTCAAGTCCACCATGTCCTTCACCTAAGGGGTTGGAAGCATACCCCACAAGAGAAGAAAAAGTAGACGATTTTAGCATAAAATCTAGTATGTGCATATAAATATGAATTCAGAAAGGGGCTACAACGCATGATCAGATCTTGAGGCTGAGAAGAGGGTCACATAAGGCAAAGTATCTAGGTTTCAAACAATAGTGTGACATAGGAAAAGAAAAAATTGAAAATCTAATAAAAATTTCCATTTTTGCATATGCTACTTTATTTAGGGTTAAATTAATGTTTGAACCAGTTAAAACTTGACACCTTGGAGAAATAAGATATGTAGAATCCAAATTAACAATTAGTTTACTCCTTTGAGTCCATTGATTATTTGTTTATTATTTTAGAGTTAATACTATATTTTCTTTCCTAAATGAAATTAAGGCATCTATTGATATTCATTTAATGTGAAACTTGGTCCGTAAACTAAACAAAACATTAAGAACTTGAATGACTTTTCGATTCTTATTTAGTAACTATTTATTAGGTGATCTCATGGTTTGTAGTTAAAGAGTGTTTTTTTCATAACTATTTACCAAAACAACATTCATGGATAATACTTTGATATTATGTTGCTTCTATGGTTATCTTCACATTACTAACTTTCCTCTCTTATTGTATGAGATAACATCATTCATTAAACCCAAGTTTCCTCTGAAAGATATTTAGTGATATTATATTTCCAATTAAAGTCAAACCACATCCTCATTATCCTTTATATCCTTTTTATGACTTATTCAGGCATTTCCCAGCATAATGTGGATATGAATATATTGAATTTCGTTTCCATAACAATATATTAATTGGAGTTGTTATCTTATTGAGCGTTGGGCACATATTCATATACAAACATTACTATTAATATGAAACTCACCATATATCTTAGCATGAATTTATAAATTAAACTTCATTAGTTTATTTTATGAGTTAATAACATTACATGATATAGTATTTATTATTCAAAAGTCCAATTATTTGTTATTTATCAAGATTAAAATCTTATCACCAAAACTTTGTTATTTTATTCTATAATATAACTCCTTATATATATTTTAAGCCTTTTTTCCAACTACCTCAACCATGTATACATACATACACACAAATATATATATATATATATATATATATATATATATATATATATATATATATATATATATATAAAGCATTTTCTAATTACCTTAACTATGTTCATATGTCACTGTAACATCTTACCTATTATCATATTTAGGCCTAGAAGGGTAAAACATATACCATGTTTGAAGGATTACTCCTGAACTAAAGCCAAAGACATCATGATGTTAGAATTAGAGTTAAAGGAATAAAAAAGTCAGATAGAAATATTTTACACTTCTCCTCTGCAATGACCCATGAGTGGCTAGTGTTCTCTTTTAGTAGATAAATGGCATGCTTCACCTTGACTTCATTTTGAATTTTTAGCAACCGAAAAGACTTTTCAACTCTGTAAGCCACAAATTTGCATCTAATGGGTCTAAAGTACCCATACAATGCATCTACCCCAAATACTTCATGCTTTTGAACATCTTAGTCAAACTACCTAGCTCAGTGTTTGAGGATTTCCCCTTGGCTGGCTAGATCGGGAGTGTACCCACAAACTGGGTGAATGTAAGACATCATCTATCTAAAAATAGACTGAAAAGCTGGATACACTTACTTTCTTGGGTCAAACAACAACATCTTAGGACACTCAGACTTGAGTATCCTCCCCTCATGATTATGTCGCCATTCATCACCTTCAAACCCCACATAACTACTATCAACATGTTCTTTACGATGTCCAACCATATTTTCACAACCACAATCAATGTTTAGGTGGACTTGTAAGAACATACAAGAGATCCTTATTATATGTTCTTGTAGACTTAGCAAATCTAGGCTATGATACCAAAAACAAGTTACACCCAACACCACAAAGAAAGATTACTCAAAATAAAGCTCAAAATTTAAAGCTTAATGCAAAATCATTTACAGAAGCGACATGGAGATCTCACGATAAAAAATTTCACCATCTATCATAAATGCCTTTACATTAAACATTAAGTCCACAAGAGGGTACATTATATAAAACATAATTATCATAGTTTACAAGCCTTTAATCAATAAAACAAATAAATCACCATGATCACGTGACAAAGAATTATGATAGAGTATGCATACAAAGCATAACAAAACTCATAAACCTAGCCTTAAAGATTGTGCACACATGTTAGAATTCAAGGAAGACAAAGGATACCACAAAATTCTTCACCCAAACTTGAGTTTAATAGGAAAACAATGATGATATCCCTATATTCTTTATCTATGGAGAAGATCATGCAAAAGTCACCTACCTCTTAGATCTCTTCATGCAAACATCATCCACCTCTTGATCTTAAAGCCTCCTCCCTCCTTGTTGATCTTCTCTGCCACTTCTAGGATAGTACGTCTACTCACCTAAAAGGTGTGGAACACAACAAGGGTGATACACTAAGTCCCAATGATATGATATAACACCTAAAACATCTTCTAATTACCTCAGAATTATAATAAAGGATATATGTAAAGAGACAATAATACTGATTGCTTGTATACCCAATGCCATACTTGTAGCCATCCATTCTAGTCAAGAATTCCAACAAGGTTGTTAGATAACACAATATATAGATGATGGAGTAAAGGGGAGATTCATCCAAAGAACAACCATGTTTAGCATCAAGTAAGCCTAAATAGTTATGTTACCCCTTCGTTGCACACTATAAAAGCACTCGGCTTATTGGGACATACTTCTGAGTAGCTAACTGAATGCTAGCCATCCCAGTCCTCCATACAATATCTAAGGACATTAAAATTTTCTAGAACTCTCCTCACAACCTCAAGTCATAGCAAGGTATTAGAAACATAGGGAGCACTCCAGTTGGTCCACCATAATATGTCAGATCATTAATGCACTACCACCAAATTATCATCCTTCATTGAGTCCAAAATTGTTTAAAGATGATAGGATATATGCTACTATTTGTCACCATATAGAAAAATATATGGCTTTGAGCATCTTCTCACAACTCTATACTTCTTCAATTTTAACTCATTTACCCTAATTATCTAGGGGAATGGATCTACATACTCAAGGATATAAAAGTTATATTTTTGCTTGATAGTTAGGTTTGTTGTTCTACAATTACATCAATCTAAAAGTAAACCAATATTTCATATAAAAAAAGATAATAAAGTGGTAAATAACTCCAAAAGATATAAAAAATCTAACCCAACATGACCTAACTTCTCACATGAGTGCCCACATGCTCTGCTCCATGACCATTATGGCATCTTATATAAATTAGTTCTCATTGAAGAAAGTATAGGTTAGTGTTGGAGTGTTGTTCAAATGAGTTCTATTTTTATATCTCAAATTGTCTACCCATGTAAGTATATAGGTTAGTTGTAGTAAAGATTGTGTCTCCAAGGAGAAACTACTACTAAATACAAGAGTGATGAACTTCAAAGATATATATCTATTTAGAAATGGAGGACTTGTTATCATTCAAGTTTACTAAACAACTAAAGGAAAGGAACTAAAATAGAAGCCACTTATATCAAATAATCTAATTTGATTAGGGATTCTTGAGGAAATTGTTTCACTACCATATAATGCCATAAAACAACAACAAATCATAACCAAGAAGAATAATCACAAGGAAAGGTTTGATTTCTACCCCCTCCTGGTAGTGTAGAATGGTTCTACCTTCATATAGAACCACCTCTCATATATTCAGAATAAAACCACCAAAAACCTTGAACTTTCTAACATCACTCAGCCACTCCCATTGTCAAGGAAATAAATATATGAATGTGCCTATTTACTTTAATGTATATCTTCACAGTATCTAAAAATAACATCAGACATACATACAAGATGGAAAGTCAAGCATATATGTAATATAAACATTGATGAATTCATAGAATAGTGATTAAATTAATATTATGCATGATGTTCGTTGTTTAACAAGACATGATATGGATTTACTCTGCCATACCCAAGAAAGAGATATCTAATCATCCATAGTTGTAAAACGAAGATACAAGTAGTAGCAAGTAGAGTTGGACATCATAAAACGAAGAAATGAACTTCTATGTCCATTGGAGAAGTAGGATGAGGTCCGAACCCAAATCAAGGAGCTAAGACTTTTCCTTGATGTTGAACACCCTCTATAATCCTTCCACTCTAAGGTCGATAAAAGAAATAGCTGGAGATATCTGCTGCAACTATTGAAGAAGAAGAGAAATGAATAATGTTCGACCTCAAAAACCAACTTTTCCTCCTACGATGCCTCCAACTGCTCCTTCCTCTTCTCTTATCAAGCTTCACTGCAAAACATCTGTAACAGTCTATGATAGTTGTCCCAAGATAGCTTGGGGTCGTATATATAGACATAGAGTGGCTACAATTGCTTCTGAGTGAATTCTGTCGATGACACGACATGTAGGTTGAGCTGCACACCATGTTACTTGTGTTCTCTCATAGTTATAACTAGTTGACTGGGAGCTATACTGTGTGTCGGTGGGCAAAACAGTGTGTAGCCCACAACTGAACATTTTTTGTCCCCGGACAACACAATGTGTAAATTTGTCCACAAGTCGTGTTAGATGCTTGCTATAGGGATGATTTTTCTACATATTCATGTCAAGTGGAGAGTCTAACACAACATGTCATTGATTATTTTTGTAGAATTATTATTTGGAATATTTGGATGAATGGGGAGTAAGTTGGTGGATGATATAATGTCTATTCTATCCCCATTTTGATATTAAATATTGTATATGTTTTAAAAAACATGGATCAAGCAAAGATGAAATAAGCATGAAAAATCTTGCATGATAAGATATGAATTTTAGGAATAATTAGATTAAGAAGTGCATGCAAGAGTAAGCAAAAAGGGGATATAGATCATGCACATCAAATTCCCCTAAGCTTGAACAATTTCTTATCCTTGAGCGAAGAGAAACATTGATAGATAGTTGAAGAAGATAGTAATCACATGTATCAATCAAATGAAATGGAAAAAATGTATAAAGCCAAACCAACCATAGTCAAAGGTTCTATGCTAATAGCCTGAGTTCAACTAAGAAACTCAAGATAGAAATTTTAGCAAAAGTGACCAAGTCTAAATGGAAAAATCAATTGAACCATGTTGAGTAGAATTTAAATGACCAAGACAAATGAACAATGAATATGCAACATATCTCTCTATTAGGTTTAGTAGAGGCGACAAAAAAAATATCCACATATACTAGCGGATCTTGTCGACAAAAACATATTTGGAAAAAGGGTGCGTGAGATGTACTTGTTGCAGAGAAAATCTAGAGATGTCCCTTCATGTAGTGGTGTGTGTCACTCCTATGTGCAGAGATGATACTCATCCACATTCTTTGAATGCAGGCACTCAATATCTACATCTCTACTTTGCCCATGTGGATGGACTAGAACTCCTCACCATGTTGCTTGAGATGGGGGGAAGGAGTAGTCTTTCACTTGACAACTTGTTAGCATCATGGTCGCTCTCCTTCTCTCTCTCTCTCTCTTCGGAGCAATGATAGCTAGGGCTCACGTACAAGAGTGTGTGTCTCAAATCTGACTATCATGCCCCTATAAATAGGATATGAAAGGAAGTATGGTTTCCCAAAACCCTTGTGAAATAAATGGTTGGGAGTGCATTAAAATGGGCCGCTCGTTGATTGTCATAAAGGCAATTAGAATATTTTGGAATCAATTAATTACCCTATTATTGTATTAATTTATTTATTAGTTTCTGTCATTTGACACTAGTCAATTGCTCGAGATTATCCACAATTTATATCCAATTAATTGGCATAAACATCTAAACCAATTATTTAGATTTTTATCTAAAATTCGTCTAATAGATTATGTAAATTTTTTAGTAATCAATTCGGTTCAAAACATTTCCAATAATTTTCACAATTATACTCCTATTACAATACATTCTATGTGTGTGACCCTGTTGGATCCAAATTACATTAGCAATGATATTTATAATCACATTATGATTTCACAAGCAATGATTGATATGTAGCAAGACATCATTGCTACCCAAGTAATTGGAGATGTTGGATAACCAATTAACCTAGTATTGTGACGAGTGTGATAATAATTGTATAATCTATTTGTCTCTATTATCCAGATTGAATCTAAGACATGGAAACATCATCCTCTTAATGTTCAATCTTTGTTCCTTGATCTATAGTAAGATATTAAGATACACATCAACTTAATATCATATATTGGATTGATGATCATGGCCATACATTTCATAGTCTCACTCATCGAATGGCCAAGATATTACTCCAGTGTGAGGGGAAAATTTCATCTACATCACTCACGATAATCCATGTGTTACAATGAACCTAAGAATTATATGTATGACATTCATTTTCAAGGTCACGTTGAGTAGTGTTAAAGCACATTGAAAAACATACAATGATTGTAGTGACTTTAGGTCTAAGGACCACAATCACCACTACCACATTAAGATGTGATTTTTAACACCATGATTGGCTTCCATGTATCACACTCAAGGTGGGTCTTTTCAGTACACTTTCTCATAAAAAGTACCTATGTGATTGATTTGATACCTAGTATCTTGACTAATGAGACATAATCATCAATCAATACACATACCAGTCTTGATGTATTGTTATTGTCCTCATAGTCACAATAATATCTTATTAGGGACTTAGACAAGAATGAATACTCTTAACATACACATGATCTCATATTCAAATCTTCAACCTCAACTCACAAGTCATTGAGTCATACATTCTAAGGACATTACTATATTTATTCATTACCTCATATTGAAACAAGCATAATAACCGTAATTGCCTTTATTAATAATCAAATCACAAGATGTGCCATTACAATCATCATATGATTGTCTTTGAGGGCATATCACCAACACTCTATTGATTATAAACATATTGAAAGAGGAAATCTGAGTTAATATTAGCAATCCAACAATATTCTCATTTCTTTTGGATAAATAATAAGATAAGGAAGCATGAGTTCTGGCACTCAGTTGCTAAAATAGGCTTATCACATGTGGAATGTTAGTTGGGATGAATTTACCCTGTTAAGGATGTAGCACTGAATTTTCATGGTTACATCATAATTACACTAGGTTAGCATGATGTGTTTGTAGTTTAGCAATCTTATGCGTGGAATATACATAAAATAATTGAATAACTAGTCAAGATAAACAAGTTTAATTGGAATTTTCTTGAAAATCATGTGTCTTTAAACTAAATCATTTTCTTGTTGCATAAGAGAGTTAATTGGATTGAATAGTCAAGCCTTATTTCACTATTATGTCAAAAATTTCATCAAGAGGGTAGTAAAAATTCACTAAGGATCTAGAAAGAGAATCTAGAACACTAAAGAATGTTGTCAGGTTGCTTAATACAAAAAGAAAAAACCATTATATGTATCTAGCAAATATGAGTGAAAAAGATGAACACGCATTCATAGAAATAAACCAAAGTGGAAAATTTTGGTTGTCATACAAATTTAATTTAATTGATGCAAGGCCAGTGTGTGGATTTTACAACTGACATTTTAAAAAAAATGTAGCAAACAATTTAGCAAAAAGGGAACTCAATCCAAAAAAGAGAAAGAAACCTCTAAAAAAATATATTTTAGCATTGTCTAAGACAAACTAAAGAAAAGAAATGCAAAGAATAACTAAAAGTACATTACCATCTGGTTGCTTCCCCCTAAGATTGAAATATGTAATGTCACCACTATAGAAATCAAACAAAGAGAGTAGCAATTGGGTACCTGATCATGGATTAAAAAAATCAAAATGAAGGTACAATGTCCTAATTTGCAGCGTGCAAATGATGCACCAGTATGTCACCATAATGCATTTCTTGTGATGGAGGCTCTTATGGAAGTGGTGTGAGTTGGTCTAGCATGGTGTAGTGGCCCAATGTGAGATGTCATGCATCCTTCAGCTACACCATAGCATGCATCTTGTCATATCGTTGATTGAGTTAAGCTAAGTGGGTTTCCTATTGATCAAATTGTTGTTGGATGTACCCATACATGTGGCATATATTGAGCATCGTCCAAATATACTCAATCTTTGGACCAATAAAAAGAGATAGAGGTGCAAGTGTCTCATGTCCAACTGAAAATTCTGGCATGTCCTCCTAATTTTCATCAACATTGTCATTCAATATAACTTTCCAATTTTGGATATCTTTTAAGGTGGTTGGTTCTAGTTCAGACACTTCAAATAGGATACTACCATCAAGTACCTATGAAAACTCACACCAGTGCATGATTTCATCTATATGTTTGAAAGATCAATATTTGGTTTGTATGCTAGTTAGGTGATAAGTCCTACAATCATAATGTCCCTTATGGAGTAGATCTAAATCTTAAAGAAATTTTAGAAGTAAAAGTATCCAACATTCACCTTATAGTCGTGCAACATATCCCATAAGAAAATAATTCTTACTTTCTGACTAGTCCTTAGGTTTCCTTCCTTGCAAAAACACATATACTCAAGAGTTTGTGAATATATTGAAGTATATGATTATGATTATGAAATTCCCTAGAGAAGGATGCCCTATAGTATGCCTCATCCATGATCTTTCCCCAAAATTCATAGGGTTTAAAGCTGTCAAGAAAAACAACGGTCCATGTGTATGTGAAAACATATAACACGTATAACTTCTTAAAAATGAGCTTATATGGCTTCTCTAAAATTCTGAAATGAATGATACAAATTGATCTAAGGTCTTCTTTGGATCTTCCTCACCCTCTCAATGTTGTTAATTACTCATATGTGAGGTGCGGCTGTGTATCAGTTAGAGTACAACATACATTTAGGATGCCTAAATTGCTCAAGAAGATCATGTATTTCATCATTGAAACCAAGTGAATCCATTTAACTTTTGCAAGAAAACCTCATAATCAATGCTCTATCTGTGACCAAATGCTTGTTGATGACATCGTCTTCTTTAAAGAGAGTGAAGTGTGATGAGGAAATGTATTAATTGGAAACAACTGCAAAAGATGATTTAATTAATGGGTGCTTGGGAACTTGGTTCCTTGGCCCCATCTTAGAGGATTGAAGAAAAATAAGATGGCCTTGTGTAGCCAAAGAATTTAGTGTTATCAAGATAATAAATGTAAAATCCAACAACTTTTTACACTGCATGAGAAAAGCAAGATAGAACAAAAGTTTGATGAGTAATGTCATGGAGAATCTCAACATGATCTAAGAGAACAAGGTGGTATAAAAAAGCCACTGGAGCTTGGCCTTGTTGCTTGAAGGTGTTGAAGCTTGGCATTTCATAGGTGTTGAAGACCATGTTATGGTGATAGGCAACTACTAGGAATGGCATTGTGGTCATTGTTGGAAGCTTTGGTTGACAAGCTTGGGGCATTGTTGGAGATGGCTGAAGTAGTATATTGGGGGAAACCTCCAATGATGGAAATGAGGTTGTTGGACGTCTGGAAGAGCTTGACCAGAGGTGGAGAGTCTTGAAAAGATGATAGATGATGGATTGGTGTGAAAGTCTAAATTGTAGGTGGCGGACGCAAAGTCACTAGATGAAACGATGCAGGGAAGTGTCAACATTGTTTGAGGATTAGGTTTTGATAAAGCAATGGATGAAGTGAAGTGGTGAAACCCTATTTATTTCATGCACAATGTGTTACTTAGGGAACATGTCATGTAATAGATAAATAGAGTGTTTCTGTTAGCTTTTAAATTTTCCCAGATTGAAGATGATACATCATGCTAAATCCATACATGCAGTGCTTCTCATCACTATAAATTTCTACCAATTTTCAATTATTCAGATGGAACAATGTGTAAAAAGAAAACACAACATGTTGACATGTAGGTAAATTCTAGAAATCCAATACCAAATGATACACAATATTTTAGTTTGGACCACACTATGTTTCTCAAAGATAGTAAATTTATAGGATTCAAGTTATGGAGGTAAACAACAGGTTGAAAAAGGAATATGTTGTGTTGCTAATAACATGTATATTTGCACATTGTACAACATTGTAAGTGACACTCCACATTGATTAGAAACAAGCATGTTGATCCATAGTTGTAGCACACTGGAGACTTATTATGAAATGTAGGCAATGTCTTGATGAGCTACATGTCGGGTCATAGCGAATATCTTTCATAATGTTGTACTTGTATAATTGATGATTGCATATGCAATGAAGGTTTTAATGTGATCACTAGAAGGATTCACATCAAGATGTTCACCATGATAAGTTTTATTTTAAAAGTAAAGCTAATTCAAAAGAAATGACATGAAACAAATGTAAACTAAATAGTGGGTTCATCTCCCACAAAGGTCCTCCATTTAGAGTCTGAAGTGAGACTCTTCAACATCTTTGATTTGCACCAAAGAGGGAGCTAGTGGCACCCAACTTGCATGTTCCTCTAGGATCCATCTCTGGTTGTCTAGGTAAGGATCGTGAAGGCATGATTGGGTTGGAAATAGCTTATTGAGCAATTCTATTCTCCAAGATTCTTGTATGAGTGATAATTCAATCCACATTTAAAGAGAGTTGGTGAATGGTATCCTTAAAAAATGTCCTTGTTGACAAAATTCATCATTTTTTCTTTATTTGTTTTACAAAAGAATTTAAGAATCTCCAAATTTTATTTTTAAAATGGTTGAGGGTGAGATTGGAATTCCTGTTAACATTTTTGTTGAATCTGGGAAAACTATTTCCCATTGGTTTCCTAATTTTGATTGATGTCTATTGTTGACAAGTTGTTTGTTGAGTTCTGAACATTATTGTTGCTTCCATAGGAGAAATTTTTATGATCACTCCATCATGGATTGTAAATGTTTGAATATGTATTGTAAAGTTACTTACTTCAAAAAGTTTTGTGTCATATTGCATAGTTCGACGATTCCTTAGATGTAACAAAAGAGGAAAAGTATGTAGAAGATACATGCCTAGGTGATTCACTTGCATCACAATGCAAATTGACTGCTTGAATTGGTTGGATTCTTAGCTTCATAAATTTTTTGACAAGGCATATATCTTTGCTGCAAATCCATCCATATCGCATCAATAGTATGCTTACCCACTTGCTTTCCTAAATCATTATTTGAAGAAGGTTGTATGATTCTTTTCAAACTCCATTGACAATTGTTTATTTCCATACCATTAATTATGGCATTAGATTTTTTGTAATATGTGTTCATTAAAGAATCATTTACAACAAAACCAATTGACATCCTTTGAATGTAGAATAAGCTATTATTGAAAGATTGTAAAAAGAAGCCAATTGCTTAAACCATGGTGTAGACAAAGATGTTTAAGGTACTTGAACCTTTCCCATGTGTAATACAAGATTTCTCCATCTATTTTAGAGAAATTGGAGATTTTACTCCTTGGTTGCATAATTATATATATTTGGTGGAAACTATTTGTCTAAGAAAACTTTGAGGACTTCCTCCCAGCTATTCATAGAGTTTCTTTGTAAAGAAGAGACCCATGTCTTGGATATATCTCAAGGTGAAAGCAAAAATAAGAATGTAGGCCCCATTAGTAGGAACACCATTTATCTTGAATGTGTTGAGATATTATAGAAATTCAGCAATGTGATGGTTGGGATACTCCATGTGTGTTCCTCCCAACCTGTTATGTTGTATCATTTTCATAATGGTGGGGATAATAGAGAAATTATTCGCCTTAGTTTTTAGGCTACTGATAGATCCACTAATATTTATTGTAGATGGAATAATAAAATCCTTGAGAGTATGATTGTCTTCCATGACTAATTCTTGTTGTGGATCTTGATGTTTGGGTGAAGATGGTGGTGATGAAGGTGATGGGATTGTGAGTCCTCTAGATCTGATTGAGATTCACTCCTCCTTTCTCTCTGAAGGATTCTCACATTGTTTTCAATTTATGGGTCTTGAAATATGAAAGGTCCAAGACCCTTTTTTGATCAACGCATACAGTCCTACAAACAAACAAGGTGAATAAGAAACACAAAAATGGAAAATATAGCTATGTGGTGAAGGATAGTGATAATATCAAGCATTTTAATAGTTATATATTTATATTCCGCTACTACATTTGGTATTTTGAATCATGCTTTTGAATAAATCGGATTGACATCCAATATGTGAAAAAATACATAGTGGTGTTTGGCTTATGGGATATTTTCTTTTTATTTGATTTAGTAGGGAGTGGATTCCCTCTCGGGTATCACACCTTAAAGTATGGTATTAGAGCCATTAGAAGTTGGTTAATATAGCTATTTCAATCTTGTCGCCATTAGGATGTTTACCTTTTTCATAGGTCTCTTATACCTAGGACCTTTCCTTACGCAGGCATACCTTTATGGCTAGAGATAGCTCATCTGTTGATAACTTAGTTGGTTATGAGAAACCCCATAACCCAAAGTATGGGATGCCGTGGATGGACCCTCCCTTTACCCCTCCAATGTCTCAAGTTACTCCTCCAATGAGAAGTCAACCTTTATTGGGGTAGGATACCCTAGCATCTATTGTTTCTAATGATGGTTATGACATCTCTCATTAACAAGAGTTAGCCATGTTGCAACAATTCCTCACCACAACTATGGTACAAAAGTTGAACATCATTTTTGTGTCTAATAAGCCAAAGTAGTACTCACTAACCGACTTCATGAAGATGCATCCTCCCTACTTCAAAAGGGAAGGTGAACTGGAGATGGTTGATAAGGATGATGACTTGGTGTTGGCTTTAGAGAGGGCATTTGATGAAATCGCATGTCCTCCTCATCAAAAGGTTAGATTTTCCTCGTATGTGTTGGATGGAGCCGAACGTGTCTGGTGGAATGGAATATCTCAAACCCATGACACTTCATCTTTGACCTGGGAGAAATTCTTGGCACTCTTTCGTAAGAAGTATATCTAGATTGTAACCTAAAGAAGAATGAAGTAGAAGTGTATAGTCTGAAGCAAGGTCTCATGTCTATTTCCACATTCGTGTAGAGATTCTTGTTGCTTGATCGATACACTTTTGGGTTAAGTGAAGGACATTAGGATGACCTAGTCTTGCAAGGACTTAACTACAATGTGGGTCGTCTCTTCTCCCATAGCTTCCTCCAACTTTCCATTAGATGGTTGATAAAGATTTAGCTATTGACTCTTATCCAGGATATCAGCCTAAGGATTTTGACAAGTAGAGTAAGTTCTCAGGTGATGAATAGAAGAGAGACATGTGTCCTAAGTGTAATGGTTATCATCCTCCTAGGAAGTTGACACAATTTTACCGTGCGTATAATGCAAGTGCACGCGTCAATGTAATATAGGCCTTTGTGAGGCCCGAGTCGAACTCAGGGACACTGAACTATCAGTAGACTACTACTAATTGTTCACAATCAGCTAGACCGGTTAAAAAGGTTTTAAGAGTTGATTAAAAAGAAAATAAAAATAAAAGAAAACAAAACAATAGATTAAATGTTGAGTTTAATCGATTAGATGTGAATCTTTAGGATTGCAGTTTCACCGCGGGTTCTCATTGTATTTTTTTCTATATAGTTAATCAAATTCATCTCTCATTCTGGGTAGTGGCCTGTAGTCAGAATTGTTCACTGTCGTGATACAATTCACTACCTAAATCTAGGTCGGTTCCACCGTCGTAGTAACATATACTCTAAATTAGGTGCATTAGAATCAACCCATTGGTTTCCACCATTAACTGTACATCACCTTATTCAAGGAATTTATGAGTTAATGTGAATTTTGTCTCTTTTCAACCGTTAATTCTTCTTTCAAAGCAATTAAAAGCATTAGATTATCATTAGGATGGTCAATCATAATGATATATTGGAGAAAATGAAATCATACCACGGATTTAAGAGACAAGATATGAATTACTATGATAAAAACGTCATACAACGATTACCCGGGCTACTCCAGGTCCTAAAGACAAAGGGGATTAGCCCCGCATGTTCATCTCAAAGAAAGACATGGTGGAAGAAAGGGAAAACATGAAGAAAACGTGGATGAAGTGATGTAAACTGCTGAACCGAGAAGATCCAAGCGTTCCTCGACGTAGAGTGCGCGATCTACAGCCTTCCGACAGTGGAAAATGAATTCTGTGGCTCTCGAAATGATCGGGGCGTGCTTCCGGGCTCCGTTCTCCTCTCCAACTCTCCTTGGGATGTGTGAAGTGGCTAATAATGTCCTCCCCCAGTTCCTAACCGCCTTCATTAGGTATAAACACCAACTTAGATCGCCAAAATATCACCACCATTGGATTCGGGCCGATCTGAAACAAAAACTAATTTGACGGTGTCGATACCATTAGTGCGAGTTGATGGTATCGACCCATCGTAATATCGGCAGGTTTCCTTTCTTCTCTGACGTCCTGACTAATGCAAACTCGATACCATTGACACAGGTTGATGGTATCGACACCTTTAGGCATCGATTTTGTCACCTTTCTGATGTTGAAGTTGTACGATGTCGATAGTATCGACTTTTGTGTCGATAGTATCGACCGACTGATCTTTGGCAACCTGAAGGTAAGTCACTACCATCGACTTCCCAATCGATGGTATCGACGCCGCTTGGCTCCTTGCGGCTGTCTCTCTGTGACTGTGTCAATACTATCGACGAATGTCGATGGTATCGACAGCTGTATATATGCGTTTTTCCTAAAATTGCAAGACAAAACCAAATCA
Organism: Alisma plantago-aquatica; assembly: GCA_963693085.1. Lineage (NCBI taxonomy): Eukaryota > Viridiplantae > Streptophyta > Magnoliopsida > Alismatales > Alismataceae > Alisma > Alisma plantago-aquatica. The sequence continues at coordinate 143,887,037 of OY856410.1, read as the reverse complement.
GCCAAGCTAAAACCCATTATAATAATTGTTTATAATAAAAAAGATAAAATATGAGAGATTTGATGCGAAATTAGATTATAGACTAAAGCAATATGAATCATTCAACATTAACCACCAAAGTGACTAATAAACACAGAAAAAACATGTAAATCAGGTCTATAAAAACGATTAAAAATCATCGCATCAAACTCCCCTAAGCTTGAACATTGCTCGTCCTCGAGCAACAGAACTATAGAATAAAATTGTGAGGGTCAACTAAAGAACAGATTTTCACAACAACCTTTGTCAAATGATCCCCGCCATACATTCACATTCCGGCCCTCACTAACCACAGAATGATAATTACCCTCAAGGCAACAATGCTCATCCATAAGAGATATCTACCCCAAAATTGATGAACACTATCAAATAAGGCAGTTAACATAATAAAATCCTCCAGTTCTGGCTTGGTGCATCTTTGTGATCTTCTATCTAAGTTGCTCGTTTCCTACCTACCATCTACATGGAAGCAGATCTCCTGATATTAACGAATGAGGAGATAATCACAGTGGCCTACCAATTCGAGCAATGGGTCAATGGAATAGGTGGTTGTGGAAGAAATAGAAGCACAAAGCAGTTTTAACATGCTCAAATAACAAAAATGACCGAAATGATGCATATGCCAATGAAAAATGCCCTAATGCCTACATTTTGGGTGGAATGATGCATATTCCCACTATTACATCTCATGCGAGATAGAATGTCTACAAACTACATAATGTGCTTATTCTTCCTATTATACGGGTGAGACAAGCTCTTTTCTCCCTCTAAAATCAGCCTTCTTTCTTCTTCTTTTTTTCAAGCCCTTCTTTCTCTCAAATTGGTTGATGCAACATGTACAATATTTTTTAGAAAATTTTCATTTAGGGCTTATTTTCACATAACTGTTATCCTTGAGGCATTACAACTTAATTTTAGAGAGTATAGAACGAGTCACCCGCTTCTCTTATTTTTCAAAAGAAATAAATCACAACTTGACCTATATGCTCAAAGATATGTTAAATTGCAACTACATGAGATCAGTAATGCAACTATGATGACATGCACTCAAGAATGTGAGCATGCATGATTCATCTAAAAAAAATCTTTTTATTTTCCATTTTTTTTCTTTTATGCAAAATCTAACTAAAATGCAATCCTACCTAAATGATATGCAATCAAAAGATGAAAATTGTAATGTGCTTCCAGTTCTTATGGTGGAGTGTGAAAACAATGGGGTGGATAGATCACAAGATTAATTGACCGAACCATTGGAAAATATTATATGTCCCTCCTTACTGACCTGTGTAACAACTAAGAGGTTTCTCTCTCTTATTTCAGATTAAGGTCTCATTACCATTCAGTGAGTTTAGGCTCAAACAACCAATTCCGTCCACTTTCTGTGGCTCATAGGCATTTACAATTGTGGTCTTCTGTTTTAGAGTTGACAAACCCAATTATGTTCATAAGTTATGTGCTCAAGTTTGAACTAAACAAGCTTGTAAACTCATTAAAATTTTCAAATTGACCCCTGATTCCCATATGACCAACAAAGAGATGACACATTACATTAGACATCCACAGATACACTAGATAGAGTGTGGATCCTAAAAATTAAGAAAATTGCTAAAACAACAGAAAAGGCAAATGATTGCTAAAAACTAAAAGTAAAAGCTAGAAAAAGATAGAAGTTGTTCCATCTCCCCCCCCCCAAGCTTGAATTCGACTATGGCCTCATAGTAAAAAACAACCTTAAAAGGTGGAATAGTGATACCGATCATTGGTCAGGTGGTGGCGGGTACTGCGGAGTGGTAGAGTCCCATGATGGAAATTGCCCCTGAAAATTGGGATCAGAGGTTGAGGATATCCCCCAAAATAGTTCTGGCTCCAATAGTTGTCGTAAAAAGGTTGTTGTTGCATCTCCATCCTATGAAACCTGTCATGAATATTCTCTTGGTTGGCGAGGAGGCGCTTGTTCTCATAGATGGCCTGCTGATTAACATAGAGCCGATTGGTAGTCTCCTGAATATCAGCAAATGACGCTGTGTGCTGTTGTTGCGTCTGTTGGATCTCATGCAGCATAGAATACATGCCCTGCATAGAACATACATCCTCTTCTTGTTGAGAGGGTTGAGGTTGCAGAGGCTGCGAAGAAGATGATGTACCCGTGTGGAAGTGGGGATGCGTCTGCGGTGCCACTCGTGAACGAAGAGGAGTGAAAGCCTCCTCTTCCTCTTCATGCTTGTCGCCGCCGTCATTGTTGTCGTCGTCGCCTTCCTCTTCATTAGATTCGTCGACGGCTATGATGGGCCACCAAAAATGTTGAGCTCCTTGGATGTTGAAGATGGGATCGGGAAGCGCACACTCCTAGTATGCTTGGTTGACATGGCACTGTGCAAAGGCCGCACCATTACAGAGCGTGAGAAGGTTGGAGCGGTGCAAGTGATGTAGGTTGACTTTGTTCTTGTTGGACAGTGGAGTGAATTGGGAAAAATCCAACCCAAGTTAGATGGCCAACGGTGTGATAAGCCCCCCAAAGTGGATAGGAGCTTTCCTTGTACTCCTCTGCACTGCCAACACACACGTCAAGAAAAACGTGTCCCAATTGCACTCTTCTTGTTTCAGCAGTTTATACAAAAAGAACAAGTCTGTCTCCTGAAATTTACTAAGCGAGAGATCGCACCGAGAAAAAAGAGTAGTGCACAACATGCGGTGGAGAATCCTCACAAACAGATGCTCGAAGTCGGCGACGACGGTGTTGTGGTAGCTGACAGACTTGCCTGGAGGCGCGGTCACCAGCTGGGCAAAGATGTCATCGTAATCTGTCCGGTTATTCAGCCTCTAGTGATGGTCTCTCCCATGATTCCAGTTGTAAATGGAATTGAATTACTGGAGGGTGAGATTGTAATTGTTGTTGTAGAGCCAGAAAGAAATGCGGCCCTTGATCCATTCCCGATTAGTGGCGATGAGGTTGTTAGGCAAAACACATATGTCCAACGATGCCATGAACTCCGCCACCAGCTCTTTGTATGTTAGCCACTCACCGAAAAAGGGTTGGCCGTCAGCGTGGAACTCCATCTCGTCGGGCCTCCTTCTCATATGCCTTGCTTGCCCTTTAAGGACATAAGCAAGATTAGGCTCAAACCCAAGGTCACAAACCATGGTCCGATTGACGTAGCGGGTTGGCTCGATTTTCCTTTTCAGCAACTCCTCGTATACCTTCCATACTTCCATGGAAGGATGAACAATCCTCGGACGAGGAACAGATCCAGGTGGTGGAGGAACAAACATCAGGATCTATGTCGGGTCTGCCTGTGAAGAAGATGCTCCTGCCACCCGCACCATTTTCACAGAGAGAACGGGGAATAAGAAACAGAGTTCGATGAAGGTCAGAGAAGATGATCTCCACTCGGTGCAAGCTCGGTGAAGATATCCCGATCCTTGGACGCTCGTAGATGGCCTCCGGTCGCACAGTGATGCTCAATGCACAAGTGGAAGGAAGGAACTCTGAAGGTGTGAAGAAATTGGAGAAAGAACCCTTCCTTTTATAACTGAACTCGGTGCTACTGTTGCCCCATCGATACCATCAATAGAGGTGTCGATGGTATTGACACCTGGAGGTGCGATCCACGCTTCGTGACTATCGACGACTGTCGATGGCTGGATTTGACGGCCCGAATCGGTGACGTTTCGATAGTATCGACCCATCCCACGGATCGCTTTCCGAAACCGGCAGACGCCGTTGATCTTTTCTCGCGGAACGGTGACGTGTCACGTCGATACTACTATTGACGGGTGTCAATGGTATCGACTCTTCATGAATCAATCACCCTCGCGAGGCCCGACCGCCGCTTTCTGACTGTAGCTGGGTCAATACCATCGACAGGCCCGTCGATGGTATCGACTTCACTGAGACAAAATTGTCTGTAAATCTTTAGGGATCTCGCGAGTATTGACATTCGAGTCGATACTATCGACCCTCAACTGGCTTTTTCTTCATCGTTACTGATGGTAGGTCGATACCATCAACGAGGCTGTCGATGGTATCGACTCGGAAAATTTTCTGTAGTCGCCTACATGTACCCATGTCGCTACCATCGACATAGTAGTTGATGGTATCGACTATGCCTCAGCCCTACACACTGAACAAATGATCAAGGTATCATTTTTACACTATAAACAAAATTAAACCAACTAACTTGTAAATGCGAAAGAAAATGGATGAAACTACCAATGGTTGGGTTGCCTCCCAACAAGCGTCGTTCTTTAATGTCTTAGGCTAGACAAAATCATGCTCATCTTGCATCCGTAAGTGCTATGAGTTTGACCTCATGCACTTTCCTCGTGTTGTCCTCACCAAAGTACAACTTCAACCTCTGTCCGTTGACCAGAAATGTCGTCTCTCCATCACACACCAGGATGGAACCATGTGGCCGTACCTCCTCTACAATGAAAGTTCCACTCCGTGGGGATTTCAATTTCCTAGGGTGTAGCTTCAACCTCGAGTTGAACAATAACACACGATCTCCCTTTTTGAAGACACACAGATGAATGTGTCGATCGTGAATTAGTTTTGTTCTCTCCTTGTAAATCCGCAAATTTTCATAGGCGTTCATCCTCATCTCATCTAACTCATTGAGCTCTAGCATTCGCTTCTTCCCTGCCTCATCATAAGTCAAGTTAAGCTTCCTTAGTGCCCAATGCACCTTGTGCTCCAACTCTACCGGCAAATGGCAGGATCGCCCATAAGCCAACCTAAAAGGCGTGCCTATAGGTGTCTTAAATGCGGTCCTATACGCCCATAAAGCATCCGGTAGCAAAGTACTCCAGTTCTTTCTTGTCGAAGCCACGATGCGCTCCAAAATTTGCTTGATTTCTCTATTCGACACCTCGACCTGCCCTTGTGTCTGCGGGTGGTACAAGATACCAATATTGTGCTTTACCTCGTACTTCCTCAACAACGCATAAAACTTTTGATTTTTGAAATGGGTGCCTCCATCGCTGATAATCATCCTTGGCACACCAAATCTGCAGAAAATGTGATCTTTTCCAAACCTACACACTACAACAACATCATTAGTCCTTGTGGGTATTGCCTCTACCCACTTCGATACATAATCAACAACCAGTAAAATGTACAAATTAGAGTTTGAGGACACAAAGGGTCCCATAAAATCAATGCCCCACAGATCAAATACCTCAACTTCTTGAAGCACATTGAGGGGCATCTCTTGTCGCTTGGAAATATTACCCGTCCTTTGACAGGAATCACATCTTCGCACATAGTCATAGGCATCCCGGAAGAGTGTAGGCCAATAAAGACCACTCTCTAGCACCTTGGCCGCCGTTCTAGAGCTCGCATGATGACCACCAGTTGGTAGTGTATGACAATGACTAAGTACGCTGTCATATTCTATCTCCGGTACACACCTGCGCAAAACACTGTCCCTACATTGCTTCAACAAAATGGGATCATCCCAGAAATAATATTTCAAAGAATGGAAAATTTTCTTTTTCTCTTGATATGTCCAATCATCTGGGATTATTTTACAGGTGAGATAATTAACAATATATGAAAACCATGGATCCTTGGATTTTACAGAAAGGACTTGCTCATTAGGGAATGTCTCGGTAATGGGTATATTAATGTCCTTCTTATCTACCCGTTCTAACCTAGAGAAGTGGTCCGCAACCACATTCTCAATCCCCGCCCTATCTTTAATTTCAATGTCCAATTCTTGTAACAATAAGATCCACCTAATCAATCTAGGTTTGGCATCTTTCTTTTCCATCAAATATTTTATGGCAGCGTGGTCGGTCCATACCACAACTTTTGACCCTACTAGGTATTGCCAAAAAATTTCGAATGCAAAAACGACGGTGATCAGTTCCTTTTTAGTTGTGGTGTAGTTAACTTGTGCTTCGTTTAAAGTCTTGGATGCATAAAAAATCACAGCGGTTTGTTTTCAAAACGTTGTCCTACAACAGCCCCTACTGCAAAATCCAAAGCATCATACATTAATTCAAAAGGCTTTGTCCAATCCGGCATTTGAACAACCTGTGTAGAAATTAACTTCTCCTTAAGAACATTAAAAGCATGCACACAGTTTTCATTAAAGTCAAACATTGCATCTTTCTCAAGCAGTTCAGATAATGGTTTAGCAATTTTTGAGAAATCTTTGATAAAGCGGCGATAAAATCCTACGTGACCGAGAAAACTCCTCACCCCTTTAACCGAATTAGGTGGGGGTAATTTTTAAATAACCTCAATCTTAACTAGATCCACCTCCAGCCCCTTGCTAGACACTTTATGTCCAAGCACAATCCCTTCACTAACCATCATATGACATTTTTCCCAATTGAGAACTAAATGCATGTCCTCACATTGTTGTAAAACTTTATCCAAATTATACAAGCACTCATCAAAAGATGCACCATAGATGGAAAAATCGTCCATGAAGACCTCTAAATAGTGCTCAACCATATCAGAGAAAATGGCAAGCATGCAGCGCTGAAAGGTCGCTGGTGCGTTGCACAAGCCAAAAGGCATACAACGATATGCAAATGTTCCATAGGGACAAGTGAAGGTAGACTTCTCTTGGTCCTTAGTATCAGTGGAGATCTGATTGTAGCCGAAATAGCCATATAGAAAACAAAAATGCGATCGACTAGCTAGTCGATCTAAAATTTGATCGATGAAAGGAAGAGGAAAATGATCTTTTAACGTAGCAGCATTCAATCGACTATAGTCAATGCACACACACCACCCGATTACCAGTCGGGTCGTGAACAACTCATTTAACAAGTTGTGAGTGACAGTGATTCCCCCCTTTTTAGGGACTACCTGTGTGGGGCTTACCCACATCGAATCGGAGATAGCATAAATGATGCCTGCAGAAAGGAGCTTGATCACCTCCTTCTTGACGACCTCCATTATGCTTGGATTGAGTCTACGTTGTGGATGAATTACAAGTTTGGCTCCTTCCTCGAGCCGGATCTTGTGCTGCCAAAGTGTAGGTGAAATCCCCTTAATATTCGCAACTGACCACCCGAATGCTCCATAGTGGTTCTTCAGGACGATCATCAATTGATCCTCTTCATCGACACTCAGATATGCTGAGATAATCACTGGTAGTCTCTCATCATCAGCTAAGAATGCATACTTCAAATGAGGCGGCAGTGGCTTCAATTCTAACTCTGGTGGACTGATCAAAGATGACTGAAGCGGTGGTGGGAGTGGCCCAAGATCTTCATAATACTTGGCATAATAGCACGACAGCACTTGAAGCATATTGACACATTCTTGTAATGACTTGCTTCTCATCCAGTCATGCATTATATTAACAAGGCAAGCCTCAAGGGGTAGTTCTGGATATGCGTCAAAGACAGAACTTGTTATTGCATCATCTTCAGTAGAAAGAGGAATTTCCCCCTCTTCATCTTTTGGAAAACCCACAGCTCTGCAAAGAGAAACAACTTTGGTTTGTTCCATAATGTCTACAGCCAGTGTCCCCTTATCTACCTTGGTCATTACATGAGCCATATATAGAAATGGCTTCCCTAGACAGAGAGAAATGTTCTGATCAAAATGTTTCACCACGTGACACTATTCCTTTGCTTTTGATTGTGTCGTGTTTGGGGGCATAACCATTTCAAATCGGTCATCCGCGATTCCCAATGTCAAATGGCCTCGTCTTATCTCGAGTATCATATCCGCCGTAGCTTGGAAGGGTCTTTCGAGGAGTAGCTCATTTCCTTGTTCATCTTGCATTTCCATTACCATAAAATATGTTTGAAATACAAACCTATCAACTTTAACGAGAACATCCTCACAAATGCCATACGACTTTACCACAAAATTATTAGCTAGCTAAATCGTCATGTTGTTATGTCTCGATTCTTTAAGTCCCAACTTCTTGAAAGTAGAAAGAGGCATCAAATTGATACTTGCCCCGAAGTCACACAATGCTTCGCCGAATTTCACCTTACCAATGTAACATGAAATATTGAAGCAGCCCGAATCTTGTCTTTTAGGTGGCAATGTGCCCATAATGAAGGCACTCACTTGCTCCTTAAGAACCACCACTTCAGTATCAGGAATCTTCCTATTCTTTGTAATTATATCTTTAAGAAACTTGCCATAGGAGGGTATCTTCTCTATTGCCTCTAGTACTAGAATGTTGACAGAAAGTTTCCTAAAGCTATCTAGGAACTTCTTCAACTGAGCGTCCACTTTCTTAGCCTCCAAACTATTTGGATACGGCACTGGGACTGTCTGTGCCCTTTGATGTGGAGACACATATGGTGTCCTCTTTGGAGTTTCTTCCTCAACAATGATTTCTGGTGTAGCTTCCTCTATCGCATCCTCTATTGGTACTGTGATTGTAACTTCCTCTGTGGCCTCACCTGTGTTTTCTGGCTGGGGTGTGCTTGGTTCATCGGCCCTGGGGTTTAAAATCTTCTTACCACTCCATAGCAGAATTGCCTTAGCTTGTTGGTTTCCTTCTGGAATGTTTGTATTTTCAGGAAAACCTTACTGTGCTGGCTTCTTCAAGCTTGAAATCTTTGCCGCCATTTGCGCTAAGGATGTCTCGAGTGACCTCATATGAGCCCCATGACTCTGTAGAGTCTGCCCAAATTGATTCATAAAGTCACCTTGTTGTTTAATCTATTGGCCAAATGTGCTCATGAGTTCTTGATTCTGCTTGATTACTTGATTGAGCAACTCATTGCTCTTGTCCTCTGCTGACGGTTGTGGTTTTGCATCGGGGTCCTACAGGAAATTGTTTGGGTCCTTCCATGAAAATTTCTTATCTTTCCTCCAAGAATAGTCATTGTTTCTGTACCCCTGTTGTTGGAGCACAAATTTCACATGTACTTCATCATCAGATTCTACGTCCTCTTTTGATAGAAATTTCTTGGCTAGAAGGTCCATCTTCTCATTTAGCTCCTTGATAGCCTTTGACTCACCTATGACTCAAACCTACTCTACTATGTCTCTGTCACCCCATGATTGCTTCCTGGCCATATTTTTCAAAATTTCCCAACACCTAGTGTCGGTATTGTTCAAGAAGAAACTGGAACCTGCCGAGTCCAAATTGCTCCTGTCATGCTCATTTAGAGCAAAATAGAAAATCTTCACTTGTTTTTCTTTGTCCAGCCCGTGATGTGGACACTTCCGCAGCATTATTTGGAAGCGCTCCCACGTCTCTGAATATGTATCGCCAACTCTTTGACAGAAATTGTGGATCTTCCGTACTAGGTCATTGGTTTTCTCCGGTGGAAAGAATCTCTCGAAGAAGACCTCGATCATTTGATCCCAAGTCTCTACAGTCTCATCATCTAGGTTATGAAGCCATTCACGTGCATTACCTGCAAGAGAGTTGGGAAACAACTTCAAATACAGTGTCTCTTGTGGAAACCTGTCTATCTTGATCATATCGCAATTTTCCACAAATGTACTGATGTGTGTAACTGGGTCCTCATTCTTCAGCCTATGAAATGCTTGAGACTTGACCAAGTTTATCAGTACCGGATCAATCTTATAAGTTGGAATGTTGACTTCTTATTTCTTTATTGGTCCCTTTGATGCTGACGAGGAAGAAGCTTTTATCTTCTCCCAGATTGTCTATTCTCCAGCCATGGCTTCTGCTTCAAAGTTTGAATCTATGTCCTCAGGCTGATTGTGAATATTGTTCTCTTCGTCGTCTGGTCCCAACGGTGGAACCTCTGGTGATGGCTGTGTGTAGTATGTCCTATGCGTCCTCACCATGCACTAATACCTGCAAAGTAATAAATTTGGTTTAGGACAGTGCTAGACGATTGCTAGATATGACGGATAAACAATGAATTTCAAAAATGATTATAAAAAATATGTGGCCTAGAGTGGCCGCTTGCAACACTCCTAGTGCCGACAATTGTCGTGTCCCTGACAATGGCACCAAAAACTTGACACGATTTTACCGTTCGTATAACGCAAGTGCACGCGTCAATGTAATATAGGCCTTTGTGAGGCCTGAGTCGAACTTAGGGACACTGAACTATCGGTAGACTACTACTAACTGTTCACAATCAACTAGATCGGTTAAAAAGGTTTTAAGAGTTGATTAAAAAGAAAATAAAAATAAAAGAAAACAAAACAATTGATTAAATGTTGAGTTTAATCAATTAGATGTGAATCTTTAGGATTGCGGTTTCACCGCGGGTTCTCATTGTATTTATTTCTATATAGTTAATCAAATTCATCTCTCATTCCGGGTAGTGGCCTGTAGTCAGAATTGTTCACTGTCGTGATACAATTCACTACCTAAATCTAGGTCGGTTCCACCGTCGTAGTAACCTATATCCTAAATTAGGTGCATTAGAATCAACCTCTGGGTTTCCGCCATTAACCGTACATCACCTTGTTCAAGGAATTTATGAGTTAATGTGAATTTTGTCTCTTTTAAACCGTTAATTCTTCTTTCAAAGCAATTAAAAGCATTAGATTATCATTAGGGTGATCAATCATAATGATATATTGGAGAAAATGAAATCATACCATAGATTTAAGAGACAAGATATGAATTACTATGATAAAAACGTCATACAACGATTACCCGGGCTACTCCCGGTCCTAAAGACAAAGGGGATTAGCCCCACATGTTCATCTCAAAGCAAGACATGGTGGAAGGAAGGGAAAACATGAAGAAAACGTGGATGAAGTGATATAAACCCCTGAACGGAGAAAATCCAATCGTTTCTCGACGTAGAGTGCGTGATCTACAGCCTTCCGGCAGTGGAAAACGAATTATGCTGCTCTCGGAATGATCGGGGCATGCTTTCGGGCTCCATTCTCCTCTCCAACTCTCCTTGGGATGTGTGCAACAACTAATTACATCCTCCCCCAGTTCCTGGCCACCGTCATTAGGTATTAACACCAACTTAGATCGCCAAAATATCACCACCATTGGATTCGGGCCGATATGAAACAAAAACTAATCTGATGGCATCGATACCATCGACGTGAGTCGATGGTATCAACCCGTCGTAATATCGACATGTTTCCTTTCTTCTCTAACATCACGACTGATGCAAACTCGATACCATTGACACGGGTCGATGGTATCAAAACCTTTAGGTGTCGGTTTTGTCACCTTTCCGACGCTGAAGCTATATGATGTCGATAGTATCGACTTTTGTGTCGATAGTATCGACCGGATGATCGCTGGCAACCTGAAGGTAAGTCTCTACCATCGACTTCCCAGTCGATGGTATCGACGCTGCTTGGCTCCTCACTGTTGTCTCTCTGTGACTGTGTCGATACTATCGACGGATGTCGATGGTATCGACAGCTGTATATTTGCATTTTTCCTAAAATTGCAAGACAAAACCAAATCAGCCAAGCTAAAACCCATTATAATAATTGTTTATAATAAAAAAGATAAAATATGAGAGATTTGATGCGAAATTAGGTTATAGACTAAAGCAATATGAATCATGCAATATTAACCACCAAAGTGACTAATAAACACAGAAAACACATGTAAATCAAGTCTATAAAAGTGACTAAAAATCACCGCATCAGAAGTGTTCTCATGATGAAAATAAAGAAAGATCTCAACCTAGATCTCCTATAATATGTCATCATTGCAATGAACATGCCATATTCAAACCTAGATGTCTCCAACACCGAGATGGATGTGTACCAAATCAACACCACAACCTGAAGCACCTCCTCAAAATAATGGTAATATTGATGGAAAAGACATGTTGAGATACATGCTGGAAGAATCTTTTCATTGGATGGCCAATAAGTTTTTGAGGAAGATCATGTTGAAGGTACCCATAATCTCTTTGTTAGACTTCAAAAATATGCTTCCATATTACATGATACCTTTAAGGATGAAATTCACGTAGTGCATGAGTTTGGAAAGACTATTTTTTGAACCTATAGTGTTGTTTGACTTATTAGGTTAAACCTTTTAAGGGTTGGAGTATAGGTGGTTGATAACGTATGGATGAGCAGATTTTGACGAAAAAATCCTTGTAAGGGGTGGAGTATTGTAACGAACCAGAACCTAGAATCTTACCCTATTCCATGATTAGAATGTTAGTTAGATTAGTTTCTTAGATTTCACCTTATAAGGATAAAAATTAAAACACATTTACATAATAACTTAATTATGTGCCAAAATGTAAATAAATTCATGAAATATGTTATATTCACATGATGGTTAAATAAGAGGAAATGCTTAACACATGTATTATTTGATAACTAAAATGTTCATGTACATCACATAAGTAAGTCAAATTAATGGCCTAGATATTTAAAAAGTAAAATATGGAATTTCGTGCATAATAATAATATATAGCTCTTTCTTTAACAATTTCAAATTAACAGGACTCAATTAATTGAGTGTTGACGATAAATATGTAATACTTTAATAAATATAATGCAAATATGTCAAAATTCCTAATGGTACTCTAACTCATAAAATTATATATCAAAACCTAAATCTATTCTGATATTCATGTTCCTTGGCCCCCAGCTATCTTGGGTGGAAAGTTTCACTTTATTTGAACAATAATATTATCCTGATTCTATTTAGAGAAGTAAATCAGAGAAAAATCCATAAGTGTTAAATAAATTACTAAATGACTTTGAAAATGAAAATGAACTCCAAATTTGAATTTCACATACTAAAATTAGTCTAAAATTTTCACATTAATTGGACAAACTTATCTATTCTAGTGTATTTAAGAGAGAGAATGTATATTAAAGTCCAAAATAATAAATAACATGTTAGATAACCACAAAATGGAAAATTAATTATAAAATCACTTTCCTCATGTTAAGGTTTAGTTGTTGGCCAAGTTTCACATCTTTTGAGTGTTCCTAGATGCCTCAAATTTATTAAGAAACAAATATGATATGATCTACACATATTAAATAAAATATTATATGTCTTTAAAAGTAAGAACTAATGCTAAAATTAGAATCTTAATGTCTTAATTAGGATAGGTGTCAAACTTTATATTAATTAGACTTTGTCCAAAATCTAAATTTGATTAGTAAAGAGAGAGAACATAGTAATGTATCACTATAGGAAGAATCAAAATGAAATTGTATTAAGTGTCATGCACCACACTTACATAGAAACATATCCAATTCAGGTTATTGGATCATAATCGGATGACTCATGCATCGTCTTCAACATCGGTCCCAAAAGGGAAATACACACCAATTTTGGGTGATTCAAGAATCAAGATTTCTCTCGCCTCACTCGATCATTTCTAGAGATTTCTTAGCCTACAAGTTCTTTTTTTCAATTTTGAATTTAACCATACCTAACTCATGGCCTATTGTCATGAATTATAGAAAGGTCTAATCTTTGATTCCAAGTATCTACAAGTTGGTGGTACTTATGCCCTAATACCCAACCTTATAAATAGATGTCCCTTTCACTGGTTCCTCTACATTGCAAGCTTTTCTCCTACCACTTCAATTTCTCCTCACACCATCACTTCACCCACCGCCAACTCGAGTTATGAATTTGGGCTTATGGAAACTTGCCTCGATGTTTGGTTTCATTATGACTGAATTCTTCTAGAGGTGAGTTTTCTTGGTCTCAGTCTTTGCAACTGGCGAGTTTATTTTGTGAGAAATCCACAAACACATATTTCCCCAATTTCCTCGATCGAGCTACTCCTTGCCCAATAGCCATGGATGGGTGTTTGAGGAAAGGTACGATCCCCTATTATTTCCTATCTATACCCCTCACATCTTTTTTTTTTCATTTTTCTATCTGAGGGCATTTCTATAGTTTCATCGGTTGTACTACTATTAGTTGTGATTCCTCTCGCACATAAGTTGGACTTATATGCCTTGTCATGATTGCATCTTTTGAAATTTGATACAAGGTTAGTATCCTATTTTTGCTTCTTACTTTGTTTCCTCCCTGAAGCACCTCGTTGGTCACTGAGCATGATAGTCGGCCACTGATGATTAGGCTATCTCAGCTGGCCCAATCTTACTGATTGGATTTTTTACCTATGTGGAAATAATCCAATTTATTGATTGGAAGATATTTCTAAAAATACATAAATAATCATTTGGTTATCAAAAAATTATGCAAATGTACTTGTTAGAATCATGAAATTTTTATCTATCTAAACAAAAAAAATCCATCATTTAAATATGAGTATAATTAGAATAGTGATCTAGGGTTTATAATATTCATACTAATTAATGATTGAATATATAAATCTATGTTAGGTGAACAAGAACCCTGACTGAGTATTAGGGTTTTGAGTTTGATAAGTTTACAAGCACCTTGTGGTATGTTGCATCCCCCATGAATCATATTGAGGATTTATTTTCTTTACTCTCTCTCTCTCTTGAGCCTCTTTGTTGTATTTTGGTGATAGATATTCTCCTTCACGACTTGATGACCTATTTGGGTCTAATCTTAATGAGTTTTCACTTGATCTACATTAGTCTCTTAAATAATACTTTTCTTCTTGGTGAGACCCTATTTGTGAAATTTAAACCATGTTGATCAATATTGTGATATGGAACCCTAATTTTCCAACTTTTGTGGTGGATGTTTTGTATGTTCCTTCTTTATGATGGAAGTCTCATTAACTCTAATTAAAAGACTAAACTTTTACTTTCCTCTAAGTTTATCATGTTGTGCGATTCAGTATCCCTAGATTTTGTAAGTACTTTGGTTTTTTGGTTGTGTGCTCATGTTATATTTTGGGACGGAGGTTGTGTGCCCCATACTGGGGTTGTGTGCCCACTTTTATATATATTGGGGAGATGGTTGTGTGTCATACATGTACATTGATATTATTGTGATGGGTTTTGTGCCAAAAGTTATGTGTGCTTGTGTGGCACAATTTTTATGTTTGTCAATGGAGAGTATTCTTCTTATTTATCATCAGATTTCAATTTTTATTCTCTTGATACCCACATGGGTGGTACTTTCCTATTCAATGGAAAGCCTTGTTTATTTGACATACTTTATTCCTTATGTTGCTTAACACCCCATTTATATGCACATACAATGATGTATGCTGATAATTTCCACTTTGCTCATCTCTTTTGGGGTATGCTTCCAACCCCAGATGTAGGTGAAGGAGGAGTTATCCAAGGCGGACCTAAACAACATCAAGAGTAGTTGAACCTTATTCGGAAATAAATTCGAGGTGGTTACATGACCCATTGTTGATCCTATGTTTAGTTCCATTTTCATATGTATCACCCTGCATGGTGAAGGATAGTGATAATATCAAGCACTGTGATAGTTAGACATATTGTATTCCACTGCTATATTTGGTATCTTGAATCATACTTTTGAATAATTGAATTATCATCCCTTTGCAGAAAAAAAATATAACAGTGTTTGGCTTATGGGATGTTTCCTTTTTATTTTATTTCATAAGGACTGGATTCCCTCTCGGGTCCCATTCCTTAAAGATGAACTTCAACAATCTAGTTCTATCCATCAAGAGAGGATTTATTATCAATTTAGTCATATAAGCAGTTAAAACTAAGACACTAGTTGATGAATGCATATTCATTTTTTTATTGCATCTATTATATCATTTCTTATGAACATTTTGTTTTTATTTCTTAATTTTAGGAAATAATTTCTTTAGTTTTTCTTTTAACTCATAAAATAGGGTTTTAACTAGAATTGCTCATTTATTATAGAAAAATAGCTCAATTGTACCCATCCACTCCAAAGATCAAGAATTCCCCAAAATAGTCATGTAGTTCGAAGATGAAAAAGGCCTTAGATACATATATTAGCCTCTTAGAGTTTCCAATTGATCGACAAGTTATCTAATTGATTGACTGGCTTTTCATTCGATCTATTCGCCTATAGATCTTCCTGTAGTGCCTAATATATGTGGCACCAAAATGATCATATCTTTGGCATATAAACTTGAAATTTAATGTTTAAATGTGAGTTAAAAAGGTAATTTTATTATATACATTAATATTCTAGATTTACCAATTGGTCTAGTGGATTTTCAAATTGGTCAATTGGATTTTTCAACCGGTCCACTAGACTAAAGAACTTCCAATAGTGTCTGATATATATATCCAACACCAAACTGGTCATATCTTTCATATATGAACTCAGAATTTAATGTTTAAATATGGTTCGGAAAGGGAATTTCATTAACCATAGGAAAAATATGTTTTCAGACAACTTTGGAACTTGTGAACAAACTGAAGTTTTCTCAAAACTCCCATAATAGAAACTTGCAGCAAAGAAAGCCATATAAGTTGAGCGGTCAAAATAAAGGAATGGAAATGCAATAATTTTCTCCATTTCTTGTTGGGGAAAGATATTAAAGTTGTCAAAATTACTTTCTTGACTGGGAAGAAAGACAAGTAACCACTAAATTTCCTTCATGTTTAAAAAGTTGAGCAAGCAATGAAAAGGCAAGTTCTTTCAGTTGGCCAATAAAAAGAACAAGCCAGGACCATGCCCGTTTGTATGGAGGAAACATTTAATAAAAGCTATTGACTGAAAATAGTTGAGGGAGTGCCTCACATCTAGTTTTTCATACTTTTAAGAGCCAAAAGTAGAGCATATGACATTAACTGCAACCATGAATTGTGATAACCAAGATTAGCAACACCGATCCCTCTTTGACATCACTCGGACCCACTGACCAGGGCTTGGCCTTCCAAAGAGGGAATAAACTAATCATTCACTTTTAATCACTAATTAAAAATTAGCCTTAAAATTTTATTTTCTTTAAACCCAAAGAACCAAATAAACATCATGTTAATTAGAAAGATAACATCTTATTCATGTGAAACATGAAAGTTTCCTACAGAGTTTGGTTTTGACATAAAAGTAGGAGTTCTTGTATATAATAAACTAAGTACAATTTATTACTAACTCATGTCATTTCTTACTCTCTCAATCCCATGATCCTTAGGAAGGATAACAGACCATCTAACTAAGCTATCTATCCTATCAAGATTTAGTGATAGATATCCTTTGACACCTCTTGTAGAGCTAGAGCCTTACCTAAAAAATGTTTCAGTAGGTTGATAAGCTATTGGCTCAGTGAATAGAAAATCAAAAAGAAAAACCACAATATTTCATATTTGTATTATTAGTAGGGGAAAAACCACAATATTTCAAATTTGTATTATCAGTAGGACCAAACACAGATAAATACTAGCATGGCAATTTATAACTATAAACCATTCAACATGGCAGTTGATCTGATAATGACTACAACAAATGGATAAAGTAAATCAATTCACTATTTTTTCAATCTATTTATTATTCCTCAGACCCACATGAAGTGTTCCATGACATGTGGAAGCATCATAACACGCTATGATCTTATCATACAAGACTTAAAGTAGACTTGGGACTCTAAGTCTACTAACTAGCCTCCTAGTATGTAATGGGCCTTACTACATCTGGCTTCAGTGGCTAATGGTAGTGGTCAGATTATCTTGACTCCTCCTCTAAACCTAGGTACTCATGCGAAGATTCAAAGCACATGCCCTAACTACCTGCATTAGTGGTTCAACAAGGGATGACCTATTGAGCAATAACTCAACTAATTGAATTATACTAGGTATGATCAGAATCTCTTATTAATGTTGGGTACCTCAGTGTCTAAAGAGACCGTCCTCTCTAGGCTTAGTTCCCCATACCTCTCTAGTACACTCCAGCTACTTCATCATGAACTCTTCCAGTTAGTAAACATGTTTCCTCATGCATGGTGCAAACCTTTATGATGGATTCTACAATGTTCAAGGCATCTAACATCCAATGCTTTTTTAGATCCACAAGTAATATATATATCTTGCTATTTCTTTACTTTTTTTGTACTTAGCATTTTTCTTTGCACTTGGTGAATTTTGATGGAGAATAATTTAGTGATTTCAATAAAGAATCCAATTTAACTAATAATTGAGCATAAAAATAACTGTCATTAATTTTGTTTGTCAAATTTCGTATGCATCTACCACCACAACTAAAAATCAAGTCATATGATTATATCACAAATATATTGAATTATTTAATAGTTGAACTGAAATCACATATGAAGAGGTGTACAAACCTCAAGTCATTCATCAACAGGAAAGTAGTACATACTAAAAAGTATTTATACTTGAATACTATAAAATCAAATTTAGAAGGAGATTTTCTACTCACTTGTATACATCAAGCATATTGATCTTATGGGTGAACTTGATGTACTTTGGATCTCAGATGACTCAACTCGTATTTGAACTCAGAACCTTGAAAACCAACTCTTAATGGCATAATTGATGCTAGAGGAACCTAAAAGAAGTTTCCTGGAGGTAGAAGATGAAGAGCAAAAGTCATGTAAATCCTTCACTTACTAAAAGTGTAACACCTGGGCCCACTACCCAAGGCTCTAGTAGAGTTTCAGGAATGATGATTGGCCCCACAGACCACCACTATCCTTAATTAGATGCTTTGTCCTCACTCACATGCAAGCATGGATAAACTTTCCAACTAGCCACCCGTCCTGGTACTACTCTTGGTTGAATACGCTTAACCACATAGTTATTTAGTGATGGGCTTCCTAAAAAGGAGGTGCACCTTGGTGACATGGGTAGTCTAATCATTCTTTAAGATCATTTTACATGAGGCCTCACATCTTGGGATGTTATAATCTCCCCCACTTAGACTCTTGACGTCCTCATCAAAACTTAACTATATGGGTCATAATATTTCCCCATTTTAGTGTAGACCCAACATGGGCATGTACACCCAGCTCCTAATAATGGATACTAGCGCAAGGCTGGCTCCATTACCATGGATAGCCCTTTCCAACATGCCTGGACTACCAACTCAAATAATGGCATGCCACATGCCCATGTGTGCCCCACCTACTAGAGAAGTTATGGCTCTAATACCATTTGTAACACCTAGGACTACTTCCCAAGTCTCTAGTAGAGTTACAAGAATCATGACTGGCCCCACAAACCACCACTAGCCTTAACTACATGCTTTGTCCTCACTCACGTGCAAGCTAGGATAAACTTCTGGACTAGTCACCCATCCTAGTACTACTCTTGGCAGAGCATGCTTAGTCATAGAGTTATTTAGTGATGGGCTATCAGAATAGGAGGTGTGATTGGTCATATGGGTAGTCCAATCATTCCTTAAGATCATTTTATTGAGGCCTCATATCTTGGGATATTACAGAAATAGAGAGTTCCACATAGGAGAACTTGAAAATAAGAAGAAATCTAACCTTATAACTTACTTATCCAATTTGATCTAAGACAAACCATCAATTTCTTTGTCTTCCGTATTCCTCCTTTTTGACATCCTAATAATTTCCTCTGTGATCACCCTCTATCTCCACTCTAGGGTTTTAAGGAGAGAAGAGTACTAAAATGAAGCTAATGAGTCTCGTTTCATCGGATTCCATATAGTATTTATAGGGATCTAAGCTCTATATGATTCAACTAGCTAGATGACATCACAGATGAACCAATGGAAGATAATCCTTCGATCTAGACAACCATCAATTATCACCTTTGACTATTGAACCTTTGATTGATGACTTGTTAGTACAACCATCAATTTTTAGAACTGTCATTCTTCTCTATCTTTGGTTGACATTCATCAGTCAAACTTCATGAATATGGTGCCTAGAAAAACCTTTAGAAGACACTCCAGGAAAACCATCAGAAGACACTTTTCTACTGAACCATTGGTATGCATCTTTTAAGTGTAACCATCATTTGTAGATCATTTGGTATGTGATACCTAAGTAAATCCATCGATTTTCACACTAGTAAAACCTTTGATTCTAACCATCAGTTTAAGGGATTCGTGAAACTATCCATTTGTACACTTAGTGGAACCTTCATTTTATTTAGTTTAATAGAAATATTCAATCTAAGGACATGTAAAACCTTTGATCTTAATCCATCGGTTTTCAACCAATGGAATCTTTGTTAACGTTTAAATCATAATTTCTCATTCCAACTCTGATTCGATTAATTCTTTATTCTATTGATTCACAGTTGAATTCTCTATGTTTCTGTTTCAAAACCATAACAATATCTCTCACATGGAATTTCTCTTCCGTATTTTATTTAAGTATCTTTAAATCTTTCTCTTCACACATGTTTTAAGTTATCTCATCATTATTTCTTCATAAATCAAATCTATAAATGCAAAGTATTCAATTAATTCTAGGAATATTTAAAGACATATATATTTAACTCTAAGATTATCCTTAATTTGTTCGTTACTAAGAAATCAAGGTGTGGTTTGTAACAATCTCCCTTTGTTATAGAAATTTCATCTCAAAATTCCTAAAATAGAAAGGAATACTTGTTATACATCTCTGACTCTAACTCCAATGTAGCCTCTTCTACACTATAAATTTGACAAAGAGGTTTCACTAAGGGTACTTCCCCCTTTCTAAGTTTTTTAATTGTTCCTTCTAGAATTCTTATAGGACATTCCACATAAGAATGACATTGAGATCTTCCTCATATAAATGGTAAAAATGAAAGAAAATGAACTTTTCTCTTTGAACCCTTCATACTTAGTGTGGGAATAGACACTACACTATTGATTTTGAATCTATGATGTTTTCTATACCTAGATGACACTTCTTCAACCTGGATACGTGAAACACATCATGTAGGTAGGCTACCTCAGGAGGAAGCTCAAGTTTATATGTTGTTGGTCCAATCCTCTAAATGATTGGATAGGGACCCACCTATCTAGGTGTTAGTTTGCCTCACTTTCTAAACCTATCCTTGGTGATACTCTCAAGTAAACTTCATCCTAAACTTCAAATTGAAGTGGTTTACACCTCTTCTCTCCAAAAAAATTCTATCCATCCTATGCAACTTTCAACTGTTGTCTAACCATAGATATCTATTTTGTTGTTTCCTCCACCAACTCCAAACCTAGAATTTGCCTCACATCAACTTCATACCAGCAAATGGGACATCTACACTTTCTCCATAATATATCTTCGTAAGGGGTCATTCATAAAGAGGAATGATAACTATTATTATATGAAAATTCCAACCAGGCTTCATTGCTTCACCTAAAGTGAGGCATCATTTAAAGACTAAGATGACTATCCTGAATTCCATTGAATTGTAGCACACATGCTCTCAACATGTCCTCTAGGGTTTGAATTATCCTCTCATATTATCCATCTATATGAGGATGAAATGTTGTTCTAAACTTCAGACATGTTCCTGAGGCATGATGTAGCCAATTCCAAAATCTTGATGTGAACTTGGAGTCTCTGTGAGATATAATAGTGATTGGTATTCTATGCAATCAAATTATCTCATGTATGTAGGCTTTAGCTAGTTTAGGTTCTCCCCAAGTTGACTTAATAGGAAGAATATGAGAGGATTTAGTTTGCCTATCCACAATCACCCATATAGAGTCCAAACCATAAAATGTTCCAAGAAACCCCACCATAAAGTCCATAGTAATATGTTCCCACTTCCACTTTGGAGTAGGAAGTGGTTGAAGGGTGCATGTTGGCTTCTGGTGTTCAGCTTTAACTTGTTTGCAATACTACACTTGGCTACATACTCAACCACATCTCTCTTCATACTTGTCCACCAATACAGTTCCTTGAGATTGTAGTACATCTTGAAATTGCATAGATGCATTGCATACATGAAGAATGCACTTCCTTAAGAATATGCTCCCCTAACTCATTATTATCTGACACACATAATATGTCTTAGTGATGCAACATTCCAACATCTAATATATGAACTATGTCATCTTTCTTTATGTCATGTCATGCATAATTTGCTTCAATTCACTATCATTCTATTGAAGCTCTTTAATCTGGTCATATAATGTAGGCCTAACCTGCATTTGTCCAATCATCCCACCTTGTTCTGACACAGTCAAATCTATAATCGTCTCTCTTATTTTGACCAGTAAATATCTTTTTACACATGCCATCAAAAACAAATCTACAGGTCATGTAGAATTTCTTCTTAGAGCATTTGCCACAACATTGGCCTTCCCATGGTGGAAGTCAATGGTAACATCATAATCTTTTATAATATTGAACTATCTGCATTGTCTTGGGTTGAGATCCTTTTGTGTGAAAATGTGATTTATACTCTTAGGCTCAGTAAAGACTTGACATGACTCATCGTAGAGGTAATGACGCCACCTCTTTAAAGCATGTACTATTATTGCAAGCTCAAGATCATTAGCTGGATAGTTTTCTTCATTCTTTTTTATTTGTCTAGAAGCATAAGAAACCACCCTTCCTTCTTGCATAAACCACATCCTAAACCTCTCATGGATTCATCATAGAACACTATATGTCCCTTATTTGACTCCTATAAAATCAAAATTGGTGTTGTATTTAACATCTTCTTGTTTGAAAGCTATTCTCACATGTTTCAGACCAAACAAAAGGCATATCCTTTCTTGTTAATCATGTAAGAGGTGTTTATGAGAAATTGTAGTTCCTTATAAATCTCCTATAATATCTAGATACCCCTAGAAAATTGTTGATCTCATTAATGGTTCTGTGTTGCTCCCACTAAAGAACATATTATACTTTCTTAGGATCTACATTGTCTCCTTCTGATATGATATGTCCAAGAAAAGAAACTTCAGACAACGAAACTGATGTGGTCTCAACAACTACAAAGCTATCATCAAATGTTGCTCATGCTATTATGCATCTCTAGAATATATTAGTATATTGTCTATAAAAACTACTATGAACTGATCTAGATATTGTTTGGAAACCTTATTCATCATGTCCATAAAAGATGCATGGGCATTTGTCAGTCCAAAAGACATCACTATACACTCATAATGCCCATATCTTGTCCTAAAGGATGACTTAGGTACATCTGATGCCTTTATTATCAATTGATGACAACTTGACCTAAGATCTATCTTTGAAAACATTGTCGCTCCATGTAAATGATCAAATAGATCATCAGTCCCAAGCAAAGGATGTTTATTCTCAATGGTTATATTATTTAGTTTCATATATTCTATGTGTAACAACAAAGTTCCACCCTTCTTTTCCATAAAAAACACAAGAACTCCCAAAGGTGATGAGCTAGGTTGAATAAAACCCTTATCTAGTGACTCTCATAACTGAGTTTTTAATTCCTGCAACTCTATAGGTGCTATTCTATAGGCTGGTAATGCTATCGGG
The DNA here is from genome assembly GCA_963693085.1 of Alisma plantago-aquatica. Taxonomy (NCBI): domain Eukaryota; kingdom Viridiplantae; phylum Streptophyta; class Magnoliopsida; order Alismatales; family Alismataceae; genus Alisma; species Alisma plantago-aquatica. The sequence continues at coordinate 143,863,817 of OY856410.1, read as the reverse complement.
TGACTACAAGGTAAAACATGTACCTTAAAGTCCACATCTCTCTTCGGTGGTACACCTAATAACTCGTCAGGAAAGACATATGGGAACTCACATACTACCAAAACATCATCTACATTGATTGTTATTTTCTCTTCCCTCACATATACCACATGCTCTGGAAAGTCCTCACACTCGTTTCTCATCATATTATTAGCTACAACAGTTGTTACTATACTTGAGGGTAAGACTTTCCTATATCTAGTGAAGATATAGGAAAATTTATCTTGATGAATGATAACCTATTTCTTCCAACAATTCAATTGGATATGGTATGTATCAAGGCAATCCCTACTCAAAATTATTTGAAAAGAACTAATTTCTAAGGGTATGAGATCAAACTCTATGGTTTACTCAATAGAACTCAAAAGACATTTGGGACATACTTCTGTCAAAAGTTTAGGTTCACCTAATGATACTCTTAACGTCAATTCATAAGATAAATCTTGAGACAAAAAATTCAACCCACTTACTAAATATCTATGCATAAAAATAATGTTTTCCACTAAGATCTATGAAAACTATAATTGAAATGTTGTTTAAGAGATGCATATCGCCTGTAACAACTCTAGGAGAGATTTCCCCTTCATATGGAATATAGAAAAGAAACCTCCAATAGCTCTCCCTCTGTCACAATGTCCTCATTGTCCACTATTTCTACTAGGTGCTCCTGCTCTAGAGGCTGAAGCCATAAAAAAACTTGATCCTCTAGTTGGATCCTACATAATTAGAGTTTGAAATATAGACTGTGAACTCTGTGCATGAGCGATCTAGAGATTAGGACAATCTCTCTTAAAATGTCCCATCTGTCCACAATAGTGATAGCCTTGAAATTCAATTTTTCAACACTGACCAGAGTGTGCCCTACCACAAGAGTCACATATAGGTGTATCATTTCTCTATGGTATTATCGATGATACAGATGATCCATAAGGCCTTAATGGAGGTTCCCACCTTGGTGGTGTATTCCATCTTCTAGGGCTAGATCTTCCTCTACTATGTGAAGATACCACCTCATTTGAACCAGATCCTTGCCTTAACAAACAACCAAGACTTCATTCTATCTTGGAGGAAAATCCACCACCTTCTTTGTATCCAACACTACTTGGTCCTCCTCTACTAAAACCTCCAAATCTTTTCTTTCTCTCATAGTGATTATCAACATTAATTGATTCTTCGATATTTCATGTTGCTTCCACAAATTCTCCAAAAGTTTCTGTATCACTTCTCTTGATAGATGATATGTTATGTCTAATCTCATTTCTTAAACCTCCTTGGAATCTCCTACATTTCTCTTCAGCATATGATACAATCTGAGGAAAAAAGTTAGATAACCTTATGAGATATGCCTCGTATTCATCAATTCGCATGTTGCCCTATCTAATATTTATCATATGTTTGACCTTGTTGTTTTTTATGGTAGGAGGAAAATATTTGAGGTGAAACTCATCAACAAAGTCCCTCCATGTCATCATTATATTCCTCCTCCTATCTTCCAATCAATTCCACCACAACTCATCATCTCCTTTGAGTAGATAGAGAAAAATATCGATATGCTTATCCTCTGGTAACTCCATAAAGTGGAAAACTATTTTTTAGTAGTCACAGCCACACATATGTCACAGTTGGGTCTTCTTTGCCAAAAAACCCAATTCCACCAAGATTCTTCAGTAGCTCATTGGATCTCATCAGGTTCTTACTGGAAGAGGAAGTCCTCCTATCCATCTTATATTTCTCCTTTGTCTTTGGAAAAATAGGATACATATTGGTTGCCTCATATCTGTCTTCACCAGCTTGAGCTATTTCTCAAGATCTGGGGAAATATTGGCTCTCCTCTTGTTCCTCACCAAGTTCAAGTCCTCTTCCTGACATCTACATGTCCATAACTAGATAGTATTTGTTAGTTTATTGTAGTTCAAAGAGGAAAGCATCCTAATCCTATTGGTCTCTTATCACCTTTATCCCAAACCTAAGCTCTATCCTAGACTCCAGCTATGATCTAATACCAAGAGTTGATGTCACCCAAACCCACTAACCAGGGTTTACACTTTCTAAATAGGCATTAGACTAACCATTCACTTTTAATATCTAACTAAAAATCATTCTTAATTTTTCTTTTCTTTAAATCTGTAGAATAAAATAAACATCATGTTAATTATAAAGATAACATGTTATTCATGTGAAACATGAAAGGTTACAATAAAGTTCTAATTCTATATACAAGTAAGAGTTCTAGCTTATAATAAACCAAGTACAACTTACTACAAATTGCTCTCATTTTAGTAGGTTAAGGAGCTATTGGTTTAATGAATAGAAAATCAACAAGAAACCATGATATTTCATATGTGCAATATTAGTAGAACTAAACACAAATAAATACAAGCATGACCATTTAAAATTATAAATCATTCAACATGGAAGTTGATCTGATAATGACTATAGGAAATAGATAAAGTAAATCCATTCACTTATCTTTTAGTCAATTTATTATGTCCTGGACCCACATGAAGTGTAGTACGACATGTAGAAGCACTGCAATAAGTTGTTATCTCAATGTAAATGACTTAGAGTAGATCAAGGACTCTAAGTCTAATAATTATCTAGCTGGTCTGTAATGGGCCACACTACGTCTAGACTCAACGGCTAATGGTCGCGGCTGGATTATCTAGAATCCTTCTCTAAATGTGGGTACTCAAGAGGAGAGTCAAAGAACTTGTCTTAACTACCTACATCAATGGTTCCACACATGATCACCTACTAAGAGTAACTGAACTCACTGAATTATACTAGGTACTACCAAAATCACCGATTAATGTTGGGTACCTCATTGTTCAAGGAGACCATCCTCTCTAGGTTTAGTCCCCCGTACCCCTCTGGTACACTTTTTCTACCTCATCTTGGCCTCTTCTAGTTTGTTTCATGTTTCATCCTTCATGATGCAAACTTCCATGATGGATTATGTGATGTTCAAGGAATCTAATGTCTATGATTCTTTAGTTCCACAAGTAATATATTTATCATGTTATTTCTTCCTTTTCTTAGTACATAGGGCTTTCCATTTCACATGTTGAATTTGATAGAGGATAATTCATTGGTTTCAATAAATAATCCACTTTAACTAATATCTAAGCATGATAATAACCATAGTTAAAGTTTTTCATTGAATTTCATATCCTTCGACCAACACAACTATATATCAAGTCATATGATTGTATCACAAGCATACTGAATCGTTTAATAGTTCACCTAAAATCACATATCAAGACTTTACAAATTTCAAATCATTCATCAATAGGCAAAGTAGTACAAACAAAATATTATTTAAACTTGAATACAATAAAATCATAATCTAAAGGTGATTTTTAACTCACTTATATATGTATAGCTTACTAATCTCATGAGTGAACTTAATATACATAGGATCTCAGTCTTCAAAACTCAGACTTGAACTCAAAACCTTGAAAACCAACTTTGAACAGCTTGTCATATGATAGATGAACCAAAAAGAAGTCTCTTAGAGGTAGACGAAGAATGAAAGTCAACTAAGGCCTTCTCTTACTGAAACAAAGAGTTTCATACAAGAGAACTAAAAAAAATCTGCTATTGGAACTGACTTATCAGGTCTGATGTAAGACAAACCATCTGTTTATGTCATCTTCTATGTTCCTCCGTGTTGTCGTCCTAAGAATTGCCTATATGATTGATCTCTATCTCCGCTCTAGGGTTTTTAGGAGAGAAGAAGGACTAAAGTGAAGCTAATAGTCTCATTCAGTTATCATAGATGAACCATTGGAAGGAAGGCCTTTGGTCTGGAGAACCATCAGTTATCACTTTTAACCATTGAGTCTTCAGTTGGTGACTTCTTAGTGCAGCCATTGGTTTCTAAACCATCTATTTACTCTATCTTCATTTGACGTTCATTAGTCAAAGCATTGGAAAATTGTTCCTAAGAAACCTTCAGAAGGCTCTTTAGCAAAACCATCAGAAGACACTGATTTATACTGAACCATTGGTTGGCATCCTTCAAGAAGAACCATCGATTGTGGATCTTTTGGTCTTTAAGACCTTAGTAAATCCATCAATTTGAAAAATGGTAAAACCTTTAAATTTAAACCACCAGTTTAAGGACTCCATGAAACTATCTATCTATACACTCAACAAAACCTTTGTTTTATTTAGTGTAGGAGAAACCTTCAATCTAAGAACATGTAAAACCTTCAATTTTAATCCATAATTTGTCAACTAATGGAATCTCTCTTGAAGTCTAAAAAGGTTTTTGATGAATGCATATTCATCCCATTTTTAGTTGCATTTTCAATCTAGGTTAGCATTCATATACCATAGTTTTCATTAAAATAGCTTTCTTTTTACCTACTTAGGTTTTTATGTTAATTTGTATGAATTTGATACTTTCCTTGATTCCCTTTAGTAGGTTTTGGATTTTATCACTCTACAACAAGTTTTCCTAGGGGGTACCTCTCGAGAGTAGGACACCTCTCGTGGGGTGTGGGGCAGCGCCTAAAAAAAATTAGATTTTTAGCACTTTCATAAGGAAGACTGATACACAAAAATTTCATCCAAGACCAAAGTCGGTTTGTCAATCAACATGCAAATCAACATCAAAATCGACCAGAAATCAAGAAGTTGACAACCTTGTTGACCTTCATGCTCAACACACTAAATGCTCAACAACAATATCGACCCCCTCGGTCAACATCCACACAGAACAACACCCAGACTCATCGATGATCAATGTCAACAGCCCTATCGACCCCTCTCCTCAACAAATTCATTGAGCAACAACCGACAAGAAAATTAGCAATCATTCGATAGTACTGTCGGCATGCTTATCAACAACCACAACAACTCAACAACATTGTCGACCCTCAAGGTTGACAGTCCCGTCGACCAACAAACTGACAATATGAAGTCTAAAAGTCATTGATCGACATACCTGTCGACCGAAACTGATGGAAAGTGATCAACGCAGATAGAGAACATAAGAGGTCAATAACCTCAACCCTATAAATAGGCCCCCAACACATTCGTACAACTCATCTCAGATTTTTTGGAGGCAGAGACACCAAAATGATGTCGCTGAGATCAGAGCAAGGACAAGACATGCCGACCAAGCTAGTCCTTTTGACCTAGATGGTTGACGCCTATTGACCTCAAGCATAGATTGACAAATCTCCTTCCATCCGCAACTCCAAATTCATCAACCTCCTTCTCAAAGGTAATCGATCTCTTATCCGAGCTATTGTTCCTCCACCTACTTCTACTGCAAGTTAGGGTTAATACCTAAAGGAGAAAGAAGGAAGGAAGTCCATTGTCGCACACCACGTAGAGCCGCTTCTATTGCTATTATGACAGTGATGGTGTCCTCTTCCTCTTCTTGTGATATTAATCTCGCCATGTCGAGTGAGTAGTGTTTTCACTGGGGTGTGGGGACTAGCCCCACTACCCGTTTCTTGAAATTTCATTCATTTTCCATCTCTTGTATGAACCCATATATTTCATAGCCAATCATTTATCCCATGTCTTGTGGATTGATCACCCACTTTATGTGATTTATTATAATATTTTACTATGAGAACTTCAACATTTAATATTTGAATACTGATTAGCTTTGGTTGACACCCACGATAACTTTTGACAGAAAGTCTCCAGAGTAGTGGATAGAGAATCTGTAAGTAATCAGACATCAAGCTTATAGGGATATCTACTCATGCAAGTTTCTGATGCCTAATGGGGAAACCTGCATAACTCCAATTATATCTTCATAAAGGCTTGGATTTGAATGATTTCACATATTTGAGTAATGGCGGTGAAACCCAGTTACACCCTAGTATTTCCATCCATTGATAACTAGAACCTTAATCTAGCTATTTTCTTTCTTTCAATCTTAGATTAATAAATTCAAACTCAACTTTGGTGATAAATACGAGTTCTTGATAGGTTACCTTGATTAGCTAATTCTTAAAAAGGTTTTCCCTTGAGATTTGATCCTCAACTATACTGGGATAAGATCCGTTCACTTGCGGGTGACATTATTGCACTTTGGTTTTGGTAAACTCTAGGAATTATATTCTTGGTGAATTTTCTTGTGTGATAATAATCCACACCAGGTTTAACTTGTCCATTTCAACTCTAATTTGTTTCATTCTTTATTCTATGCATTCATAATTAATTATCTATATTTATATATCAAAAACATAGCAAGATCTCTCACAAGGGAATTTCTCTTTTATATTTTCTTTAAGTGTCTTTAAAGCTTTCTCTTCACACATATGCTAAGTTATCTCATCATTACTTATTGATGAATCAAATCTAGATTGGATTAAGCACAAAGAATCCAATCAATTCAAAGAATATTTAAAGACATATTTAACTCTAAGATTGTCTTTAATCCTTTCATTACCAAGAATAAAGGTGTGGGTTGTAATATTCTCTCTCGATAATTATCCCTACAATCAAAGTCTCACACATTATCTTCGTGATTGACTCTCCATGGAAATGAAATGGATGTTGTTGATTGCCATTATTAAGTGATTGTTCTCTCTAAACATATCTCTCAATTGGTAGCAGTCAAACTTAAGGCTTCCCATCTTGCATTGTAGAAATAATCTAGCCGCCACTTTCAACAAGGACCATACCCTATCATACAAGAGCCTCCATGGGGTGAATAGAGAAACGAAAGGAGAGAAGGAGCTGTAATTGAAAGATGGAGGATAAATAGTTGAAGCCTACTAACATCCTTCCGCACTAGTTATCCTCCTTAAGGTAGTGCAGACATTGTTAAAACTATAATTTTGCTTATCTTGTAATCGTAGGATTATAAAAACCTAAACTCAGTTGTAAGATTTGTTAGTTTCTTTTTAGCATTTTCTTTTTTATCAAATATTAATGGTAGTCTAAAAATTCATATTGTTGTTGGAAATATGTTGTATGTATTTCATTAAACAAATTATAAATGGGGGTAGAAATGATGTAAGTTTAGACACACAGGTCAAAAAAGTTCTCAATACTTCAAAACTAACATTTGCCATCAATTGATGAAAGGGTGTCATTGATTGAGGAATGCATTTCATCAACTTGAAGGATCGACGCTTAAGAGTATTCGACTAGAAGCATGCCTTATCAACCAGTCACTTTGACTTTAGTTGGGTTGCATTGACTGCCTACCTTGATTAAACCTAGGATTATCCAAGAAAGCACTAACTGAAGTAGGGTTGCATTTAGTGTATCCAATCCTCTCTGACTGACTGCATCATACTTTTACATTAACAGAAATGGGCCAAAACCCAATGTTATTCGATTCATCAGCCAACACTTAGACTCAACACACTGATTGTTGGTTTTGATTCAGTTGTAGCCTATGTTCATAATATAGACAATCCCAAAAATGGAGATATCTCAAGTTTTACTTGATATAAATGATTTAATAATGAATGTAGCTTGATAATATAATTACCTAGCTATAGAAAACACTAAGTTCAATCGGAGGATGTAATGTAGGTGATTTTGGAGTGAAAAAGGAAGAAACATGAAGAATGTCTTTAGAACTAAAAATCCTAGCTAGACACTTTGATGTAACTCTTTTTTACTGATGCTTTCTTCATTTCTCTACCTTTTCCACATGTGAAATCAATGATAAAAACTTTTATATAATTATTTCTTTTTTTACCCACCTTTGTCATTCTCTAGGGGGCAACCTACTTGTATGAAAAGCATGCATGAGATCTATAAGAGAGACAATTGGGTCTTTCCTTTTAAATTTAAGTATAGTAAACCCAAATTGTGATCACTAATAAGAATGAGAACTAGACATGAGTGGAAAGAACCAAGTTACCATGCAAGTGAAATGTTTTCCTCATTTTACTCTCTTTGAATGAGCTAACCTAAAATTGGATATCCAGTTGTAAGATTGAATGAAATAGCTAATTTGTGATGGATTATCATTTAATTTAGGTTTAGGATTATTTCATGTGAAAGTCATGAGATTTTGTGATAGTTCAACTAGATGCGCTAATATACCTAGGTTTGTCCTAAATTCATAGAAATAATATAAATTCAAGAAAGTATTTTAATTGACGTGATATATCCAAGTCGTGAATTTGAGATAATAAGTGCATCAATTTGTTTTGAATATGTTCAATTCATTCATGTTAAATAATATGCAATACAAACATTCAATATCTCAGTTAGAGTATGACTATAGAAATCAAATTGATTGCTTCCACTATACAGTTAAGGTAAGAGAAGTACATTATACATTGACTAGTGAAATAATAAAGAATATCTTAGTTATAATACAGACTCTACATGTCTTGAACACCATAAACTCCAACATAGAGTTTTGTGACATGAAAGAATAAATGTTCATGCTGGTTGATAGAGTCGTAGATGAGGTGGTCAAAGTGTATTGGTGTGGTACAGGGGACTAAGCTCAATGAGATCAATCTTCTTATTAAAATTTGGTAAGCTCAACTTTAACTTGAGATTGTGTTGGTACATAGTTTAGTTTAGATACAAATCAGTGAGTTAGCCTTATGAAACCACTAATGTTGGTAGTTAAGCCAAGTCCTTTGGATCTTTGTCAAAGTACTAGGTTTGGAGGAGGATTTTAGTTTCTCTCATTAGTTGATATAGCCACCAAGGAAAGACATTGTGAGCCCTATTGTAGGTCAGAGAGCTAGTTTAGTAGACTTAGAGTCATGTGTCTACTAGAATTCATGTAACAACCTCACTTTCCAACATCCTC